>BGZK01000216.1:0-586148 GCA_005406025.1 Eumeta japonica
CTTTGTATAATTAATTATCTTTATTTAGTCTTTGTCTAAAATTATCAATTTTTTGATTCTTGTTTAGCGTTCCATGAAAGAATTACTAAAAACTTATAATTTCAATAACATATAGTATGGATATACGATACACTTTTAGGGCGCCGTGAGAATCAATATAAACTCTTATACCATTTTAGATAAACTTTAGTAAGGAGTTAGCTGGAAACCAATAAAAGCATATATCATACATTTTTAGGGTTCTGTGAGAATTACTGAGAAGCCTTATAATTTTACCGCTTTTAATAAAATTTTGAAAGAAGGTAAAGAGAAACGAGTGAAAATATAATTATAAGTATATTTTTATTTTATAAGTGTATTCATAAAAATATTGCATGACAGCGGTTCACTTAACGAGGTTGTATCGGTTGTTCTTAATAGCCCTTACACCCTGGTGGATGTGTCTGTCGGCAATTTCCTAAGGATGTGCCTGGTTGGCATAAAACGTATGCAAAATTAACAATACAACGATTAGCAGACTAAGATAATTATAAAAATAAATAATACTTGCTGTGTTCGATATCTGTCAATCCTCTGGAATCAATATTCAATCCTTTGGATAGATTCGAGGGTCAGCGGTGGGTTGCATATTGCATGTTGCAGGCAAGCGTTTGAAAATATATGTTGCGTTTTTCGGTTTTCATGGAAATTACTATGAACCGTTATAGTTTTAAGGAGTTAGCTGGAAACCAAGAAAAGAAAATATGATATATTTTTGGGGTTACATATCAAGAATTACTGACAATCCTAGTGATTTTACCATTTTAGATGAGATTTAATAGGGAGTTAGTTAGAAATCAATGAAAGCATAAGCGATACGTGTTTAGAGTTCCTTGAGAATCACTAAGAAACCTTATAATGTAACTGATTTCAATATAATTTATTGTGGAGGTAGGTGAAAAGTATTGAAAGGGTGTATAATACATTTTTTAGGGTTCCATAAAATTTATTAAGAATCCATTTAGTTTTACAGATTATAATAGAATTTGGTATACAGATATCTGAAAATTAATTATTGAAATTTATTTTTATTGTTAACGAAAATTAAGATATGATATTTTTTTAGGATTCGGTGAGAATTCTTAAAAACTCTTATACTTTAATCAGTTTTGATAAAATTTGCTACAAACATAGTTGAAAACTAGCAAAAAAAATACATATATATAAAATACATTTTAAGAGTTTCATGAAAATTACTATGGACTGTTATACTCTTAATGTTAGGTACAGCCGCACTCTTAGTGTTTAATTGGACAATATGTATTGTTTTGTTTTATAAAAACCAACTTAGGTTAAGAATTCTTTGTATTTTATCATATTTTTGATGTGTTAATTAAATAATTTCAATAGTTCGGTTTTTATTACCCGAGTGGGGATTAGTTGTTGGGAATTGTTATTTGTGTGATATTCATCTATTTTGCCTATTTTTATACATTCATTGTGTTTTAGTGGAATTTCTTGTCTTGTATATTTTATTGTGTATATCGTGTTTTGTCATATTTAATTATAAATACGAAATTATTGTGATGCGCATATGAGTTGCATATGAAATTGTGCCTTATGGAGGGGCGGGGGGCAAGAGGCCGAGATTTGCAAAATACATGGCCACATTTTGATTCAAATATATGCAAGTCATATGTGCAGGTGGATGCGCCATCTAGAAATTGCAGCGGAATTGGTGCATCCGTCGCAATTGTACTCCGACCGCCACATATGAAGCTCGGCTGTAATAAAGAAGTCTTGATAGCCTGAAAACGCTGTCCATCATTTTGTCCACCACACCGCAAGAAATCCGTTCTCCGAGGCGACTGCAAAAGAAATCTGGGGTGCGAGCTTACGCGCCTATAATAGAAATCGCTGTTACACTTACCGATTTAGATAAAATTTTGTATGAAAATAACTAGGAACTTGTTGAATATGCAGGATACATATTTTAGGCTTTCGTGAGTATCACTAAGAACCCTTATCAATTTCGTTCAAATTTGCATAAACATGGAGAAAACGTTTGGAGTGGGTTTATGGTTCCGTGGTTTAGTTTTTCGTGAGATTAATAAGCACCCTTAAAGTTTGAGTGATTTCAAAGGAATTTGGCTTGTAATAGCTTAAGCCAAGAAAAATAATGTGGTTTTCATTATTTATAGGGTTCCGCAGTAACTACGGAACCTTTTAAGATTCAATGAAATTTACTAAAATTTATAATTCCACTAATTTCATTGTAATATTCAGTTGTTTTTTTTTCTATTTTATAAGGAAAATATTAAGAACATTTTAATTCAGTTTACTTAAAAATGAAACCAACGAGGGTGTGACTAAAAGCGCACTGCACGCGGTGCGACAGCGAGCGCGGGAGCAGCGATGTGATAACGTCTACCAAAATGAACTTCGTCCAATGGGCGGAGCCACCGGCAAAGGTTCAAAGCAACAAGATGTATGTTTGTTATATTTAACGACTAAATTGACCTGATTTATGAGATTTTTGCAAAGAAATAACTTGCATCCTCAAGAGGGGCATGCATTACTTATTATTACAGGAAATTTTGACAGAAAATTAAGTTTTGAAATAAAATACATCCACATCAACGGAATGATCGGAATAAATGAGGGAAAATGCAACCCATGGACGGTAAGTCGGTAAATCCAACAAATATCAATGCTATAAAGAAGGCAAAAACCGAAAAGGGCATTCAGAAAACATGTCTTGATTACAAGAATATTGTGTTTATGCACTTACCAGATTTTTTTTCTTCAAAAACTTTCAAAATTCATCAGAACCGGTTTTTTCGTTAAATAATTCAAACTGTTTTGAAAATGACATACGATGACAGTTCGCGGTTTCGTACAAAATGTTGCCAGTAAATTAGATTTAAAAAATCTATAGGATTATTTTCTTCCTCAGGTTGGTACTGATTAGAGTTACTAGTAAAGAAATAAAACTAATTCTACGGAGTATCAAGTAGGAAATAATTTCCCAATATTTGATTAAAGATTAATTGTAATACAAACTCTTAGTATTGATTTTAATATTGCATTTGATTAGATATGTCAGTGCGTATAACTGATGATAGCTTTTTAGGGTTCGGTACCCCAAAGGGTAAAAAACGGGATCCTATTGCTAAGACTCCGCTGTCCGTCCGTCCGTCTGTCACTAGGCTGTATCTTATGAACCGTGATAGTCAGACAGTTGAAATTTTCACAGATGATGTATTTCTGTTGCCGCTATGACAACAAATACTAAAAAACAGAATAAAATAAATATTTAAGAGGGCTCCCATACAACAAACGTAATTTTTTTGTTCGTTTTGGCTGGATATTGATAACGGCAACAGGTTGACGCTTGAAATATTCACAGAATATTTAGATATATATTCACTTTAAAAATAAATAATTAAATTAATATTTAAGGGGCTCCCATACAACAAATGTGATTTTTTTGCTCGTTGTCGCTCAATATTGATAACGGCAACAGGTAGACGCTTGAAATATTCACAGAATATTTAGTTATATATTCACTTTAGAAATGGACGATATACATTGATGTATTGTAAATACTCGATGCCTCCGACTGTAGTGTGTGGAGATTTTAATTTAGATTTACTGGAATCTAATGAGAATGCACCTTTAAAAAAATATTTCGACCATATTGACTTAAAGTCAAAACTTTCTCGTATTGTTACCACAACGGGTTATACTCAAATAGATAATGTGTTTAGCAATATTGACTTGAATGCTGGCACATACTACGCCCTCTTTAGTTGCCATAACCCTTTATGGATACAATTTCGAATTGATCATTAGATTTAACAACAAATAAAATTCCGTACCGTTATACATAATCATACGGAACCCTTCGTGCACGAGTCCGATTCGCATTTGCCAGTTTTTTTTTCATATTCACAACGACTAACCATTATGACTAATTTTAAAATATACATTTTGTAAGACATTTTTTTTTAAATGTTAGGTGTATAAATTAGACATTCGGCATAAAGGCAAGCCAATAAGTCAAAAACATATAAATTTATTTCGTCATGCTATGAATCGCGTGCTCTTTTTGTTCATTTGATAATATATCCCTAAACTACATAAAAAATAAAGAGTTCAACTCGCGTGGAAAGGATTCCCTATGTTGAATATTTATCACTTTTTTTTAATATGACTAATTTTTTTTGGAAAATGTATGTATTATTCTCGATTGTAGAGGCTGAATATTTTGTCTATTGCTGAATTCTTACCTACCATATTGCCTTGTCTTATTGAAATACAGCCATCATTCATCTCCATTCCAAAATTTATCTAAGTGTTTTATTTAAATAGTGCCATCTATGAGATCACAAAAAACTATTTCCGTGTGTTATTTAAACCGTGCCATCTATCACATAGCAAAATGTATCTTAATACTTTTCTTAAAATATGCCATCTGTAACATAGCAAGATCTATCTTAATGTTTTATTTATATAGTGCCATCTCTCTACTACATCGCAACATTTATCTCAACACTTCTATTTAAAAAAACCCATCTATCTATCACATACCAAAATTAATCAGTATTTTATGTAAATGGTGCCATCTCTCTATTACATCGCAACATTTATCTCAACACTTCTACTTAAAAAGAGCCATCTATATATTATATCGCAAAATTGATCTCAGTGTTCTATTTAAATAGTGCCAACTCTCTATTACATCGCAAAATAGATCTCAGTGTTTTATTTAAATAGTGCCATCTCTTTGTTACATCGAAACATTTATCTCAACACTTCTATTTAAAAAGAGCCATCTATAAATATATTATTACATCGTAAAATTGATCTCAGTGTTTTTTATTTAATAGTGACATCTGCACATCGCAAAATTTATCCCAGTGTTTTATTAAAATAGTGTTATCTGCTACATCACAAAATCTCAAAACTTTTATGTAACTAGTTCCATTTGTTATATCGCAAAATTTAACTTTAAGCGTTTTATTTAAACAGTGCCATCTCCTTTTACATCGCAACATTGATCTCAACACTTTCATTTAAAAAGAGCCATCTATCTATTACATCGCAAAATTGATTTCAGTGTCTTATGTAAATTGTGCCATCTGCTACATCGCAAACTTGATCTCAGTGTTTTATGTAAATAGTGCCATCTCTCTATTACATCGCAAAATTGATTTCAGTGTCTTATGTAAATTGTGCCATCTGCTACATCGCAAAATAGATCTCACTGTTTTATTTAAATAGTGCCATCTCTTTATTACATCGCAACATTTATCTCAACACTTCTACTAAAAAAAGCCATCTCTCTATTACATCGCAACATTTATCTCAACACTTCTATTTAAATAATGTCATCTATCTATTACATCGCGAAATTGATCTGTGTTTCACTTAAATAGTGACATCTATTATATCGCAAAATTGGTCTCAGTGTCTTATGTAAATAGTGCCATCTCTCTATTACATCGCAAAATTTATCTCAAAGTTTTATGTAAATAGTGCCATCTATCTATTACATCGCAAAATAAATCTCAGTGTTTTATTTAAATAGTGCCATCTCTTTATTACATCGCAACATTTATCTCAACACTTCTATTTAAATAATGTCATCTAACTATTACATCGCGAAATTGATTTGTGTTTCATTTAAATAGTGACATCTATTATATGGCAAAATTGGTCTCAGTGTCTTATGTAAATAGTGCCATCTCTCTATAACATCGCAAAATTTATCTCAAAGTTTTATGTAAATAGTGCCATCTATCTATTACATCGCAAAATAAATCAGTGTTTTATTTAAATAGTGCCATCTCTTTATTACATCGCAATATTTATCTCAACACTTCTATTTAAATAATGTCATCTAACTATTACATCGCGAAATTGATTTGTGTTTCATTTAAATAGTGACATCTATTATATGGCAAAATTGGTCTCAGTGTGCCATCCTCTATAACATCGCTATATTTATCTCAACACTTCTATTTAAAAGAGCCATCTATATATTACATCGCAAAATTGATCTCAGTGTTTTATTTAAATAGTTCCATCTCTTAATTACATCGCAACATTTATCTCAACACTTCTATTTAAATAATGTCATCTATCTATTACATCGCGAAATTGATCTGTGTTTCATTTAAATAGTGACATCTATTATATCGCAAAATTATCTCAGTGTCTTATGTAAATAGTGCCATCTCTCTATAACATCGCAAAATTTATCTCAAAGTTTTATGTAAATAGTGCCATCTATCATTACATCGCAAATAAATCTCAGTGTTTTATTTAAATAGTGCCATCTCTTTATTACATCGCAACATTTATCTCAACACTTCTATTTAAATAATGTCATCTAACTATTACATCGCGAAATTGATTTGTGTTTCATTTAAATAGTGACATCTATTATATGGCAAAATTGGTCTCAGTGTCTTATGTAAATAGTGCCATCTCTCTATAACATCGCTATATTTATCTCAACACTTCTATTTAAAAAGAGCCATCTATATATTACATCGCAAAATTGATCTCAGTGTTTTATTTAAATAGTTCCATCTCTTTATTACATCGCAACATTTATCTCAACACTTCTATTTAAATAATGTCATCTATCTATTACACCGCGGAATTGATCTGTGTTTCATTTAAATAGTGACATCTATTATATCGCAAAATTGGTCTCAGTGTCTTATGTAAATAGTGCCATCTCTCTATAACATCGCAAAATTTATCTCAAAGTTTTATGTAAATAGTGCCATCTATCTATTACATCGCAAAATAGATCTCAGTGTTTTATTTAAATAGTGCCATCTCTTTATTACATCGCAACATTTATCTCAACACTTCTATTTAAAAAGAGCCATCTATATATTATTACATCGTAAAATTGATCTTAGTATTTTATTTAAATAATGCCATCTTTTTATTACATCGTAACATTTGTCTCAACACTTCTATTTAAAAAGAGCCATCTATCTATCACATCGCAAAATTGATCTCAGTGTTTTATGTAAATGGTGCCATCTGTCTATTACATCGCAAAATTTATTTCAGTGTCTTATGTAAATTGTGCCATCTGCTACATCGCAAAATAGATCTCAATGTTTTATTTAAATAGTGCCATCTCTTTATTACATCGCAACATTTATCTCAACACTTCTATTTAAATAGAGCCATCTATATAGTACATCGCGAAATTGATCTCAGTGTTTTATGTAAATGGTGCCATCTGTCTATTACATCGCAAAATTTATCAGTGTTTTATGTAAATTGTGCCATCTGCTACATCGCAAAATAGATCTCAGTGTTTTATTTAAATAGTGCCATCTCTTTATTACATCGCAACATTTATCTCAACACTTCTACTTAAAAAGAGCCATCTATATATTACATCGCAAAATTTGTCTCGAAGTTTTATGTAAATAGTGCCATCTATCTATTACATCGCAAAATAGATCTCAGTGTTTTATTTAAATAGTGCCATCTCTTTATTACATCGCAACATTTATCTCAACACTTCTACTTAAAAAGAGCCATCTATATATTACATCGCAAAATTTGTCTCGAAGTTTTATGTAAATAGTGCCATCTATCTATTACATCACAAAATAGATTTCAGTGTTTTATTTAAATAGTGCCATCTCTCTATTACATCGCAATATTTATCTCAATACTTCTATTTAAAAAGAGCCATCTATATATTACATCGCGAAATTGATCTCAGTGTTTTATGTAAATAGTGCCATCTTTGTACTACATCGCAACATTTATCTCAACACTTTTATTTAAAAAGAACCATCTATGTATGACATCGCAAAATTGATCTCAGTGTTCTATTTAAATAGTGCCATCTCTCTATTACATTGCAACATTTATCTCAACACTTCTATTTAAATAGAGCCATCTACATATTACATCGCAAAATTGATCTCAGTGTTTTATGTAAATAGCGTTATTTCTCTATTACATCGCAACATTTATCTCAACACTTATATTTAAATAATGCCATCTATTTATTACATCGCAAAATTGATCTGTGTTTCATTTAAATAGTGACATCTGTTATATCGCAAAATTGGTCTGTGTTTTATGTAAATAGTGCCATCTCTCTATTACATCGCAATATTTATCTCAACACTTCTATTTAAAAAGAGCCATCTATATATTACATCGCGAAATTGATCTCAGTGTTTTATGTAAATAGTGCCATCTTTGTACTACATCACAACATTTATCTCAACACTTTTATTTAAAAAGAACCATCTATCTATTACATCGCAAAATAGATCTCAGTGTTTTATTTAAATAGTGCCATCTGCTACATCGCAAAATTTATCTCAACATTTTTATTTAAATAAGCCATCTATCTCTTACATCGCGAAATTGATTTGTCGTAATAATATCTATATATTAATACGATGTAATAATATATAGATATTATTACATCGTAAAATTGATCTCAGTGTTTTATTTAAATAGTGCCATCTGTTACATCGCAAAATTGATCTCAGTGTTTTATTTAAACAGTACCATCTCTCTACTACATCGCAACGTTTATCTCAACACTTATTTAAAAGAGCCATCTATATATTACATCGCAAAATTGATCTCAGTGTTTTATTTAAATAGTGCCATCTGTTACATCGCAAAATTGGTCTCAGTGTTTTATTTAAACAGTACCATCTCTCTTACATCGCGAAATTGATCTCAGTGTTTTATGTAAATAGTGCCATTTCTCTATTTCAACGCAACGCAACAAACGTCATTCCACGCAATAAATAGTAGGTATTTGAGCAACCGACCCGGCTGGCGAATTTTGAGTTTTTTATGTTTGTTCTCGTGCGAAGGGGTTAAAGGGAAAACCCGTTATGGGCACTCAGTGTGCCCGGGTGCACGGGGTACATCCAACTCGCACGGACTAAAAACCCCCTGAAACAAACGGGCACCTGCCGTCAGCCCGTAGGCTTTTACAGCTTCATCCCAAGCGGCCAGAAAGCACAAGGGTGCCAACGGCGCGGAAAAGTCGTTGAAACCCTTCTAGTCGGAGAAAGAACACGTGTTTAATGAAGTGTTTGATTCACCCTGAAATTTTTCATCTTCAATATGTAGAATATTTGGTTTAGCCCAACCTGGACATCAGGTACTGCATATTGTAGCAGTGTAATAATTAAATCCAGTGTTTGATCAGAGGCCAACACTTTAATCGAAATTTTGAATACTTTAAAATAAAATTTGATTAGGTTATTTTTGAGAGGGCTGGCCATTTATACTCACCAAAGTTTTTTAATACAATTTGAAGTGTTTGATTCATTTTGAAATTTTAATAGCCCTTAATTAAATATTAAAAAATTAATAACAAAAGTCAGAATTTTTCCGGGGTTTAACCACCGCCAACACGAAAAATAGGTTTCATTGTATGTAGTGTATGATAGCCTGCAACTTCCTTTTTTCTTCCATAAATTTTTAATTGAAGGATTACATTACCACTTAATTGCACAATTGTTGTATCTCGAAAATTTAAAGTTAAAAAAATTGTATAAATAATTAAAAATTTCTTAGTTCTATTCACAAATGTGAGTTTGAAATTAACAGCTGGTAAAGGACACGTGACCAACAACCAATGAGAGGTAGAAAGCGAGTGAGCTACCCGATGATCGGTGCTTCTCACTCACGCCGCCAGCTACGCGCTACCTATCTCTTTCTATTTTCAATGAAACTTATTTTCGTGTTGGCCGGTAATTAAACCCCGGAAAAGTGTCTGGCTTTTGTTATTAATTTTTTAATATTTAATTAAGAGGCTATTAAAATTTCAAAGTGAATCAAACACTTCAAATTGTATTTAAAAAAAACTTTGGTGAGAATTAATTATAAGCCAACCCTCTCAAAATGTCTGCCTAATTAAATTTTATTTTTAAAATTATTCAAAATTTCGATTAAAGTTTGTTGGCCCCTGAATCAAACACTTTTTTCCGATTTAATTTTATTACACCTTTCTATTATGCGCAGTACCTGGTGTCCCGGGTTGGGCTAAGCCAACACAGGTATTCTGGCTTCTCATCTCATACATATTGAAATTGAAAAATTTCAGGGTGAATCAAACACTTCATTAAACACGTGTTACTAGCTCTTGGACTATTCCGGATTGCCACGACGTTATAACGTCATAGGTGACAAGGGTGCCCCGGGAAGAGGCATAATAACTAAATTATTATCTATTGCATTGTGTAATAGATTAACAGACGACGCTGTAAAAGCGATTAGTGGAGGGATGGCAAAAAACCGCGAAAGACGGTTAAAAACTAACGGTCCGGTCGAGTGCTTTAAGCTCTTAAATCACTGAATTGAAATTAAATTCGGATTTAGATCGTACACCGATAACAGAGTTTGACCGCTAACTGTCGACGCTCGAGCATGTCCGTCCCCAAGGGCTGCTGCTGGTCGACAAATGCGGTCGCTCTACGTAGTCAATGACCAACCGGTTTATGAGTGTAAGACACAAGAAATAACTAAAACGCGATCAAATATTGGAAAGCGCGGCTCTGCGCGAACGCACCCTAGGCGCAGAAACCGGGCGAAGGCTCGGCGCGCAGACGCCCGGTAAGCCGGAGTGGTGACACTGCAAAGATTTTAATTATTATATATTCACAGAACCCTAAAAAAGTATCGTATATCCTGCCTCAGACTTCCAACTGAGTCCATACAAAATTTTAGGAAAGTCGTTAATACCATAAAAGTTCTCATTTACTCCCACGGATCCCTACCGGTTTCCAACTATCTTTACACTTTTATATGGAATTTTAAATTAAATTCATATATTGAAATCGGTTAAAATTTAAAGGTTCTTAGTGGCTCTCGGGGAACCCTAAAACCCATCGCTAATTTTTATTGTGGATAGTATTCTTCCACGATTGAGCCCGCGTAGAGATACATAGAATCTTGTGAAATCAATTAAATAAATTATATTTGTAAAAAAATATAAATAACATGTGTTTTTCGCAAATAAAAACATCGGAGGAGCGGGGTTACGTTAAAAACCGTTGACAGGTGGGGATAACGGGGACAAAATACCATAAAAATAGGATGAGTACCAAACCCGGCATTCAGATTTCTAGCTTCATAATTAAAAAAAAAAACTGCCGGCCGAAGATCCTGCTGATCGAGTGCGAACTGGCGTAGAAGTGTACAAGGTCCAGTACATTTATTTCATGAGGTAACATTCAAGTTGACGGAGACTGTAGAAGATAGCATTTAATTTAATTAATGTAAATGTGAATATTTAGATTTTTGTTATGATTCTGTATCAACTGACCAGAATCTTATTTAAATAGGGCCATTTAAATAAAATTCTGTTTTTTTATTTATTTAAAATGCAGAATAACGTTCAGAAAATAAGAAATGTAGAGTTTCAGCTAATTTATAAAGACAATTTTAAATTTTATAAATCATCTGTAAATTTATAGTGATATAGCTTATACATAACATAGGTTATGATTTATAAAGATACTAACTTTTGGTCGCAGCTTCGATCGCGTGATCGTAGGACAATTTTTTTAATTACGCCAATTGATTATTGATAACAACAATGTTTAAGAGAGGCTCGAATCGGAATCGCGAGTAGGATCGGAATTGGAATCAAGAGTTGTGGGTGAGAAAGAAACTTATTTAATAAAAACTTAATTTTGTCAAGCTGCACAATCACATATTTTTTTAAAATCAGTAGTAGGTGTCACTTTTATATCTATAAAATTGGTTCATTAAAGATTTAAAATTGAAAACTCCATCTGAAGATGGAGTTTCCACTTTTATTCGGTTCTGAAGAACCGAATATAAAAAATAATAATTACAAAGAAATTACCCCAACATCATTATTCATTACAAACGCGTGTAATGTGGTAATAGAGTCTTCACAAAAATGTTGAAAAACGAAATCAGAGGCGGCTTTTCGTCATCGCCTTCATCATCTGTGAAGGCATAATGTGCATTCGCGCCCTCACAAATGATGCGTTCACTATTTACCGTAGTCGTTACAAATATCGACTACGACCCTCGTTCTAAGTAATTTTTGTACTTAAAAGACTTGAATTATGAGTTAAGACTTGTGCAAAATTATTTTTTGAATTTTAAATACTTCAAGTTTTTTAGTAGGGTAGGTAGCCACCGTCGGTGAGCCAACAACGGAAACAATGTTAGAACTGATAAGTTTTTAAACCTTGCACAGCCCGTTTGAAATCTTTGAGCATGCGACTGTGTATTATTACACTGTACGCTTCTATAATAAAAACGCAATAATTTATAATTCCGTATATGTAGTTTTGCATATAAATATACTTAGCACAATAAAATCGTTTAGTTGAATAATTATATTGTTATTGGACGAAATTCATGTATGCCCTGTCAACTGTAGACAGTTTGAGCATTATTTAAAAAAATAATTACAGCAAAGGTTAGCAGGATTCGGCTAATACAAAGTACTCTAAAAAGATAACGTCTCAACAGTAGACTTAAAAACTTCATATAACAGTATACGAGTTATTTATTTCTTTATAAAAAATTAAGCTTAACGACGATCGTCAAAAATAAAACCATTTGTATAATAACAAGTTTAATTCATCCATTCATGTCTCCATATCGCTGATTAAACTTCTCAATATCCATCGTGACACCGAATTCGTAAATTTCAATACAATATTTATGTCTAACTATAAACTATAAAAAAACATTGTACAAACTCTGAAACTATTTCACTAAATATACATCAGAAATCACCATTAATGCTATCACACCGGGTTAAGAGAAGTCGGTGCAACAAATACACACGAAAACATTAAAAATATATCGAATTTAAAATAAATGCAAATATTTCGAGAACGAAAAAGGAAATGCCACAGAATACGAAATATTGTCACGTGAGCGAGTACATTAAAAGTTAATATGACACAGAAGAACTTTTCAACGTCGTAATTTTCTTTATCTCCATCATGAACTTTGCTTGTAGCTCGTAAAAAGAACACATTAAAAAATCGAAACATCATTAAAATTTTTACCCATTTTATGCAATCAAGCGACCTGTTTCATAATTTTTTACATATGTTGCTTCGAAATTATTCATCGATAATCAAAAATGTTTTCATTTCTTAAAGCAGCATTAGCTAACTTGAATTGTAGTAATCATATCGAAATTCACACATGTAAATGTACCGAAAAGGCTTGTGAGTCGATCTCGCGAAGCACTTCATCATGCTTGAAGGAGGACATCAAACAAAAATCTATGCCAATAACGAAATGGTAACGAACCTGTATTTTTTAAATTTATTTGACTGTATTACATCGCTACAGAAAAAACATGAGCCACAAGTCATTGTCGGCTTATGTCTGCAAGTGCGAATTGGGGGAAAAAATTGAAAACTAGAATGCAAGGTTTATTAAAAGCCAGGAGCGATTTTTTTTTATTTAGTAAACCGATCGCGGTCAAGACCAGGGAAATCTAAACATTTCGATATTAGTTCACGTACATATAGCAACAGTATTTGACATACTTATTTTATTTATGCTTATTTCTGGACAGACATAGATCTCCACGTGATTAACTACTCTGTACATAATTTCCTTCTTTGGCAACCGTCAATATTTTCACGCAATTCAGGTGCTTAAAATTAGGCCCTTTATATGGTGTAATACGTTGAAGACTTTGCTGGGGCAAACTCCTTTTCATCACATACATTAGCTCTGTAGCTTTGTCTTGTTTGTACACTCATAAGGGATGACCAAACCACCGGAACACATTTTTCTACTTAAATCCCTACCTCCTTCAAAGCAACGCCTTTCTCTGGCACCATTATTCCTATCCATTTATCACACCACGCAGGTATCGGAATGTTTGCAAATGAAAACATGCACACGCCGTGTAGGTGTGTTTAGATTAGACCATGTATAAAGTACACTGTACCTGTTTTATTTTTGTATTTCTCAGAAGCAGATAAGTATTGCAGAAATGAATATCGATATGATTACTAATGGAGCTTGAACTCAGAAATGATTATTGGAGATGTAGAAAATTGAATGCTATAAAATAACAACGCAAAGACGTAATTCGTTTGTAGAACAAGGAATGGAAGAAAAGAAAAATATATACTATTTAAAATGACAAAGTTGCTACAAATTCACCCTTCCATCATCTTTGGTTTAGATAACACTATTAGACTTTGAAACGTTCACTTCACCCAACATTTTATAAAAAGAGAACTTATACGAGAACTGTAGTAGTTAGTGGCACATCGTTTAATAGAACAACCTACAGCGTCTTAAATACGTAAACATTTATTATTCTATGTAATTAGATGCTACAATTTAAACACAAGTGTATAAATACGCCTCACTCTTCTATGCTTCAAGAAAGCTTTGCAACATTTTAGATTTATGTGGAAAAATAAAATTTTAAATTGGCCCTTCTTGATTTCTTTCAAGTTTGACGCTTCGCAGAATTCCTTACATGTCCGCCGGTTTACTCTAAAACTTTAGACTCATTAAAAATAATTTTAATAAAATTTAACGAATCACTTTAACAGGGCTCGCTAAGGTGACTCGTACAAGATTCTTTTGACTAGATATGACAAACTCACAAAATCCAGGACTATTTTAGTACTTGAACTGAAAATACGTGATGAGAGAAGCCAATGCTATTTTGTGATAGATTTTTATTTTGTAAAATAGCAAACTTTCAGGATAAATTACAAGTTCGCTATTCAAATTAGAAAGTGCATAAAAATGTATGCATATACTACTGCATAAAAACCCGAAAAATGATTCACTGAAAAACATGACGGTATCAAATATTGAAAATTAGTTTTACGCCTATACGTACATGTATTTCATAGTTAGAAACATCAATAGAGACTAGTCCCTTGTGAACCGTCACTGCATTTTGGTAATGCACGAGAATTTTTTCAGTCATTTTAAATTCGCTAATTTAATTAAAACAGTCACAAAGGGTTTCTAAATTGCCGATAATCATGAGATTGCTTTTGATATCAGAAATATCAAATATTGGAACGTATATATTAGAGCGAAATAGGGGAGATCATTCACTTGCAGGCTATAAGCCTTCTGACATAGAATACTGCCTGTTTATTATTTTTTAATTTTTCGTTTTAAAATCGTTGGTATTCATTAGATTATGTGCACGGGCATAATTAATAACATATAACATTGGACATAACCCACCTAAAAAATAAAATAGTAGTAATATATTTCAAATGAAGTATTATTGAAATGATTTTCTATTCAAAGTTTTAATTGAATATGTATTAATTCATAGGCGAAATTCGACAACGCTTTACACTTATTTAAAATATTAATAGTCAGATGTATTCTCTATTTGTTAAATTAAATTAAACTCTATTATTATTTATGTGCACAATGTTGTTACACATTCTAACTTTTATAGTTTCTACAGAAATAGACCTCATATTCATAGCTTCATAATCAGATTTTGATCATGGAAACTGAGACATGCATGGACCCATGGACACGAAACAAACATAGCGAATTGTCACATTACCCATCGAATATGGCACATAAAAAAAATTCATTATCTTCTGCAAAGCTTTCGTCGGCGTAGAAGAGAGGTGACGTTATTCTAACAATTTGACATAAAGTACATCGAGTGGCTTATGACGAAACAATTATCATGTGGTTGTGAAACGCAAATAGGAACGTAAGAACTGTCTTTTTTTTTATTATTAATTCACAAACTATTTCGGACCGATTTTACGTTCGCATTTTTGTAATGGTCATCAACGACTCCGAAGAAATGTTATTTTCTAATGTCAAGCAATTCAAAGTCAGAGTTCGTTGGAGAACACCGAATGTACACACCGATTGTTTATGCATATGAAAACTGTATTACTACTAAACTGTATTATCCAACGATGTCTTATCACAATTATGGGGTTACAACAATATCAAAATTTCGATTTCGCAAACGATCCAATGTGATTGGCGTCACCTTTGATTGAGCAATTGAATCGGTGCGTGCATTGCACATTGCAAAGGTGATGGATATTTTCAGTTTCTTTACTTGTAATCCAATTAAAAGTAACTTTAAATATATTAAATATAAACACGGTTTACGATGACGTTTTTTATGAGTGTTTTTCAAAAAAATCTGAAAAAGGTAGAAATAACATCAACATATTTTGAAAATTTTATTAATCCTGTTCAGTCTTGTAAAATTTATTTCAAGTTTTGACATCTATGACTATTTCTTCGTCAATATTTTTTAAATGTACTCTCTTTGCAACAAACTCTGTGAGGCCGTTTCACAATCACACGATTTATTTAGATTGATTACAAAAATAATTGGTCATATATTCAAATCTTTGTGATGAAGACAACTCAACTTCATGCAGCGGAAAATATTAAAATCAAACAGAATTAAGGCATTACAATGCATGTAAGATATTCGTAATAGCTTCCATACATAAGTAAAATTTTAGTCACCCTTCCAAAGAGTCAGACATTTTCTTTTTTGGTGCATATTTCATCAGTTATAACTTGTAGTGCTTTCACGGACAAAAATTAAAACTAAGCTTTTCGTAATAACTTGAACTTTAGGTATAAAAATAAAATTAAAAAAAAAAAAGAAATACAATTCTTATTAATAAAATTCGACTGAAACCATTAAAATAGAATAATTATTTAAGAGATAAAAACAGTACATATTTTGATATTTTAAGTTTAAGCTACAAAATATAAAACCGCACACGACGTGTGGTAACGTGATGTGTACATGTACTTTACTCTCAAAAATTCAGTGGCACACTGTGATGAAACGGTAGCAATTTTAGTTCGCGAACTATAAATTTGAGGATTCTTTTTGCCTTTTCATCCCGCTTGGTGGCGCTGATTATGGTATTGTCATAAATTATTACATATCATTAATTACCGAGTTTAAAATGAAGTCGATTTAAATTAAATGAAATGAGAGATTTTCAACATTTAAAATATTGGAAATTCACAGCTGGAAGCTATTACATAGGACGTTATGAGATGAATGAGTTTTAATATGCCTATTACAGACCCAGGGACCAATCACTAGACTCGACAGAGCGTTATATTATACAACCTATTGTAAGTGTGAAACTACAACTTTTTACTGATCTTATTGTCCGATTTTGATTAACGAAAAAAAATATAAGAAACGGTGTGTTTTCAAGTATATCAACATGTAACACTAGCTTTTAATAGAACAGGATATCCTTTTGGTCTAGTACTCAGCCGAAACTGAGTATGAACTATAAAGCAGCACTATGTTTTAATTTTATTGCTGTTTCCATTTCGACGGCCAGAAATGGATACCGTGTCTTTTACAGACATCAAGTCAGCAGCGACATTATAACGCTTTATCCAGTTTGAAAATTGGTCCAAATTAACAGATACAATTATTAGAATGGTTAAAAAAAAAATGATAAAACCATTTTCGAGTACTCAAGATTATCAAGAGTGGCAAATGAAATAGATTCTGTATGACAGTGTAGCTGTCAATGAAGAACCCGAGGTAGCGTCTCCATTTATGAACAAATTTTGACTCGAGCCGAAGTGAGCTGATCGACATAAAATAAAAATATACGTTGCGGGAAAACAATGCACATATTTATGCCGATTCATAATATCAGTTAATATATATGGTTACCGATTTAAAAAGAATGTATATGACATAAATGCTACACCCATGACTTCTATTTATTAATATATCCAATTATATGACTACTACTTTCGATTGTGTCTCAACACAATATGAAGTAATAGAATTTTGTTACATTTTTACTTGTCACATATGATTATTTTGAGACAATAAATAAGTTTAAAAAATAACAAAACAAAGACTGTGAACTTTACAATAAAAAAGGAGGACCTTGCAATACATTTGGATCTTTCATTATATCTCAAAAATACTTATACAAACTAATAATTCCGATCTATAAAACAAACTCTTCATCATTGAAGGGGTTATTTTATAGCTAAAAATATTTCTATCCTATTCGATTTCAGATCAGTTCAAAGTGTTGCTGCAAACGGAGCTTGTTACACTAAATATTGTAAACACATAAGGGCTATGAATACACATAAAAATCTAATAAACATTATTACACAACCTAAAAAAATACAGTTACAAAATGTTTACTTATTTATGAAGCCAATTTAACTATAATAGGTTGGCGGATTGTCATTTTCTGTTATTATGGCCTATCAATCTGACGTCAATGCTGTGACCTCTATTTGTCGCCATAATCGAATATCAACATGACAATAATAGATTGTTTCAATGCATTGCAAAATTTACAGAAGTGTCAAAATGGACGGACATCAAATTATTGCAGACGGACATACTCACACAAATCCAAATGTATACAATTGGGGATGTTTTAGGCGATATTGATCAATCGATCGATCAACAAAATCGAGGAACCGATCGACTGCGGAAGGCGCTTTGACTATTCGAATCCGTATAACTTTCCGATGTGTCATTGATATGAATGCGCCACGTAAGGGTGGTGTTACACACCTTCTAGGGCTGTATAAAGGCAGTTTACATCCCCACCATTGTATAGTGAATTGACGACACTCTGCAATACATAATCATTCGTGTAGAAATACTTAACAAGTCCCGGTTTAAACCTTATTGCATTTTCCTGGTTTACCACTACATGGTCATCCATAAATTACGTCATATGAATTTCATGATTTGTACAACCATTCACGCATGTCACAGATGATCACGTGACCCTTAGTGTAACATCATATATTTTGCGATTTTAAATTTAGAAATTATTGAACTACAACAGCACTTCCAAAATTTTTCGTATATTTCTATTTCAAATTCATTATCGTAAAGTCAACAATTAATCACATATTTTTTGAAAATTTACAAAACTCGAGACCGTTGGTACAGTGATAGCTTTTCATTACGGTTGAAGTTTAAAATTTTAAAACTTTAGTTTTATACATGTGACATCACAAAGCTTTTTCACAAGGTGTCACACATTATTGACACCCTCTCTCTCTCTCTCTTAACATGTGACTTAATTTAAGGATGACCTCTAATCGATATATAGTTTTAGCAAACTTAGAAAGAAAAAGAAAACTGTCGCACTGAATCAAAACTTCATAAGTTAATAGTATAATTGATGAAATTCTCTATTTTAACAGATACCTTTTTCTTATTTTATTTGTATATAAAAATGCGAGGTCAACACAGTATAAATTCAAGTTAAATAATAATTAAAACTTAGTCATTGTAGATTACAACTTAGCAATCAATTTAATATGAGTAATTAAAGTCAGTCTAAGAATTTAAAATGGAACATAATTGTCAAATTATAAAGTTAGATTGTTTTCACTCACATAGAAATTTTTAATTCACTTTCCTTATTTTAAATGGTAACAACAATTAATTAATAATTTGGACTAATACATATTAAAATACACTTTGTTCATGTGAAGTCTGATACTATTTAAATTATTGTCATTGTATCATACAATTAACAACAAGCAAACAAAGGTTGTATTTGAAATTTAATACAGATTCAATAATTTAATCAATGACAACACGCCAACTATTTTAATCGATATAATCGATACACATATATTTATACAACTTTAATCATTACAATCAATTATAATGAACGGTCAATCAACAAATGATTGACTTTATTTGATTGACAGATATTTGATTGGTCACGGACTGACCAATTAATGACGTAAAATCGATCATAACAACGGCTGCCCAATATGTATTAACTTGTATATTAACAGGCAGTTCGCACAAGACACTCAGCGGCCGGCACACGCCGTCAAGTCTGAAATTTTATAAAGGACCATTATTTAATATATGAAAGAACATCACTACGTTCTAATCTATTATATTATCTATTTTTTTTTGGTCACTTTTATTATAAAGCATTGTGAATAGTTAACATAACAAAGTAAAATATCAGTAACATCATTGAACTGCTTCTTGAAACCTACGGGAAGTTGTTTGGCTATATTTGTTAAAAAAATTATTGGAATCGTTTAACGCCTTAAATTGTATCGCGATCGAAATAAGGATTGTGGTATCAGATTGTAACCACGACACTACATACATACACCCCCTCCCTTAATCTTTTTATATCGGGTCAAAGAGCTTGCACCTTTAACCGTCCACTAGTTAAAAAGCTCAACGCCGCCTACTAGTTAAAAAGCTCAACGGAGCCTACTAACGACCTTCATCAGCGATGTGAGGCCATCGTCCAGGACCGATAGCTTAACCAAGCACTACCGGTTAAAATATAAAGCATATATATATATAACAAAAAAATATTGCATGCGTACCGTGCTATTGTGGCGTCTGTGGTGAAGACGAACGAGAATGCGCCGCCAGCGACTGCCGCAGCGCCGTCGGCGTCAGCCACTCCCCTGACGGAAGGTGTTACCCAAAATTAACTACTGACTATAAACTATTCCACTGCCCAGAGTCAGGGTAATGGTAACATTAAAAGTGAAATTAGCTCCAGAACAACTATAAAAATTTAATTGATGCAAAAATCATCAAAATGCACATATATTTGTAAATTGATAGAGAATTTTATTACATAAAGTATTAGCTGCGCCCGTGGCTCGGCTCGCGTGAACTACAAAATTATAGTTGAAGATTTTTTTCTTTAAATATATAATTTCGTTAAGATAAATAAGAATAAAAAAATATTATCAATTTAAACATACTTTTAGATATTTAAGGCATTGGTAAATTTTTTGATTTCTTGTAACTAATTTTTTGAAAATGTTTTTGAGGTCCTCGGTTATGTAGCAAATTAGTTATATCTCTTGTCATTTAAACAATGAAGTCATTTAAGCGACCCAAAAAGCATTTTTCTCGGACTTGGCTCACCGTCGTCGTCATAGCTTATGTAACAATCGATAACCTATAACCTTGTCAGATAACATAGCTATGAATTAAAAACAAAAAGCATGTAAATCTGTTAAGTGGTTATCGCTTGAAAGGTACACAAGTGGACAGACAGACAGAGAAATGTTGAGTCTTATAATATGTATAGAATTCGACTATAGAAAATTAAAGAGAAGGGGAAGCATTCACTAATTCCATCAATTAACTAGACTATCCAACTACACATGCAACTGATATACAATATGTGTCACTATTCAAAGAAGAAGAAAAGTGATAATCACTTTTTGCACCACATTTTTTTTTACATCCACTAGTTTCCAGATAATCTGTATATGCCAAACGATACGCAAATTAAATTCATTCAGATTTAAAACTAAAAGAATAAAAATTATTTACAATACTGACTTGGGCAAACAGCGTTGTAGGAAAGGCACGCATGAGCTCACGTAGGCCAGCCGGTTCACCCACGCCGGAATGTCGCGCGAGCACAACGCCTGATGGCCATATACAAACATACGCTATTAGTGTCCAGTCCGAATTTCCATTACGAACACATAACATATATTGTTTTGAAGTTAGATTCTACATATGTAATCCGAAACGGACAAAATGAAGGATCATAACATGCTAGAAAGCGAAGATTATACTTATATTAAACTGTAGCTTTTGTAATAAACATAATATTATAATCTATAATGAAATTTTCTTCATTTACTAATCCTACAACAGTGATTAAGATATGATTGCCAGCAATGTGGACACAGTGTCACAATGTGAGAGACGATGGGAAATAGAAACGCGAATCATAGGCGCAAGATTTGACAGTGATACGCACAATCTACCATATCTTATGGTTTACTTATAATTGCGTATTTTTTTTTCGCAATAAGCCATTGGAATTAAGCAAAATAGGCTCAGAGAAATATTAGAAACCAATTTTTCCAAGTTATCACTTATCCTATGATTACAATTTAGTCAGCAATATTAATCTATAAAATGAGTAGTTTCTATACAGACCTGAATAAATTAACCAATAAAATCGACCTATATAGGTATGCGGTATGAATACAAAGAATACTGAACACCACCTCTTCTTTGACCGCCTTACCCCATCGTTAGCGACTTGACCCAAATCTCTTATATTTAGTTAGGGCTCTCATAAGTTATTTTACCATTTGAAAAGGAGGTGAAAATGTTCTTTAAAGAATTTAGTATGGAATATTAATTATAACTATATACTCACAAATGATTATTATCAATTGTTTTTCTTAGGTAATGTAAACATTTATTTGCTGAAATGTCCGATTATCTGACAAATAAATTGTTGGATTCTAGATATTTTCATAAAACATGAAAATCAGACTTAATTCCAATCTAGTTAATAATGAGCTTTAAGCAAGGTTATGTAAGATTTGTGTTACAATGTATTTTTACTCTTAAACCGTCGATTATACTAAATCCTGACTAAATATTTTTGTGAATTGCTGCCTGCACAAGATTAAAACTGCATTTATTTAAGTATCATAATCCAATAATTACAACTCGTTTTACCCAATATTCATACAAGGCAAACATAACTATTTTTTTTATGACGAAAACACACCCAAATATTTGTGAAAATAATTGTAAACGGTATAATCATGAAGGCCCAAAATTGCTTTCCCAAGACTTGAACAATATTTAAAGTACATTACAAGCTGTTTAATACTATTACAAATATTCAATCATGAATTTCCATAATAAGATTTTTTCACAAAGTTCCAAAACACAGCTTTTCTCATCAAATTTCCAAAAAACATACACATCAGTATGATCTGTGTTTAACTACAATTCAATATGAGATACCAACTTAATTATCCAGTTTAGTGAATAACATTAAGTAAAATTTGAAACTAATTTTGAATATGAAAATATTGGTCTCATACTGCTACAAAAAGATTATTAACTTTCCAATTTAAAGAGCTAAAAAGGTCAGCCCTTTGAAATATGCTATTATCTTCTCAAGTACCATCAATTGATTGATCATCAAAATGTACAGATCACTACACGGTGATTGCTAATGATCATCTTGAAAATGAGTAAGGAGAGAAATGTGTGGCACAACCAACCATGAACCATGGACATGTCGTCATACCAAATTGCAATCATGAGACGCTTATACTTTTATCATTACAGAATACTACTCGAGCAAAATAAATGTGTCAGTTTATTTTTTTTAATATTGTACAGAACTTTCGATGAGCAAATCTAGTTTGCACTTGTCCAATCTATATAAAACTAAGCAATGCTACAATGATACCGAAAAATATAATGCTATTATGAGTATGCACATTGCTTTATATTAAGTATGTTAGATTTTTTTAAATTATATTATTGCTATTTAGACATAAAAAATAAATTCAACTATTGGAATAGTATATTATGCGGCAAGAATGGAAAAAAAGGCGATTTCAGGCGAGGGTCGAGTTGCCCTTCAGGTATCGCTCGGAGTTGAAAATCATGTTTTATCCCATGCCGGGCACTATATTTTTATACAACCTGTTTTGGAACTGTGAGTTCTTACATATTTTTTTTATTTAGAGAATAATATTTGAATAATATATGAATAAAGAATACTATTTATCAGATTAGCTAATTATTAGAATTACTTTCTGCACCGGGGAAGAAAACAGACGTTTTCGGTATGAACAATCGTTTTAGTCTGAAATTGTCTACTTTCAATTATTGAAATTAACATTTTCAATGCAGATTATATGGAAATACATTTATAATTTTATTATTCAAAATAATATATCGCATGCTTTCGCTGTGTAATCATTATAAATTATAAACTTTCCTCATTATGACCAGTGACTTCATGAGGTATTTTTTTAATATTTCACAGCTTTTCAATTTCACGTAATATAAAGAATTGAGTAAATTCATCCACCTGACAGAATGCTGATGTGAAGTGGTTGCAATTGTTGTTCATCAAGTGATACCTGTAAAAAAAGTTATACTGATTAACATTTACATTACTCGCATACACTGATTATTGCTCTGTCAAATTAGGTAAATAGTTAATTATAGAAATATAAAATATCCCCCTTTACATATTTGGAGTATGTAAGTTTCTTGGTTCATCCTGTTTGACACATTTGTAAACAAAATTCTTCTGCAAGATAATAAAAAAACATATCCAATTCTGGCTGTCACATTCTATTTATATTTGTATCCTCATATAGATAATTATGAAGGAAAAAAAAACTTGAAACGAGTAGTTATTAATGATTTTAAGATTGTTTTATTTGATAATATAATGTATAGAGTATTAAAATTTAAGTAAGAATACAATTTTTTTCCATTAAACTAGATGAAGTATGCTTTTCTTAACCATAATTATTGATTATGGTTAAGAAAGTTTATGTACAAAATACTCCTAATACTTGTTCCAACGATAATTTGTTTGTAATATTTAGGATTTAATATTATATAGGGTCTTTACATTAAGGGCTATCCTTATCTTTTAAAATTGCTGATAAAAGAATAACAAAAATTATCTGCACACCTGTCACCTCGAAACTGTTTGCCGAGTTCCGCTACAAGTCTTCGCACCTCTTCCTCGCTGAAGTCGGTATAACCGATATGCACACTTTGCCTGGAAGAAATAGATACTCAAATTTTCACACTATTGCGGCAAAAGTGAAAATAATTAAGTAAAAAGCATTCGAGAAATCGAATGTTACTGTATCTGTTGGAGGCATTTGAAATCTTTTTAAAAGGTCGAGTGATCTGGTTCATTACGTGGTACACATTTGTTCCATTGATGGAAAGGGAATATTCAACGTGTCGTTTGTGAATTCAAAGCATTGATACTGTCAGAGTACCAAAATAAACTGCTGAATGTAGACGATGTTTGTGAAAATGCTTCAACTACATGTGATCATAATTCATTTAATCGCTGAACTCTTGTGACTGTGAAGAAACTTCTCATTACTGTTGTAGATATCTTAGAGGTCTGATAATTCCCAATTCTTACGTTTTCCAATCAATTGACATACCCACTGAAAGTACACGAGGTTATCGAGAGCATGCAACAAGCTGTCTAGTTCATATTTTTGTCATCCTGTCGCTGAAGCATTCTTTCCAACAGTGTTTTTGTTTTAGATTCAAGAACTTGAACTTTAAGTGCTAATACACTGTGGCTGGGGGATACTGAGCACTGTTGTCACCGCATTGTTAACGATTGGCAATTAGCATGTCAAAAACAACTAATTTACATAATGAACTACAATAATTGCCATATTTTTATGATTCATTTTTAATATCTTAATCGCAATATTACTGATAACATTTGTGTGTGTATAAAAAACAAATGTCAGTAGTATAAAAAATAAATGTAAATAAGTAAATTTAATAAATCCAGAATCAGGTATTCTAGATATGTTTTTGTAGGCTATTTACACTATTTAGTCCTTGGATAATAATACTATGTAGTTTCTTTTCACGGTTTTGCTCACGTGGTCATACAATCAATAACTTCACGTCTTGCAAGGATTGATCCAACTATCAATCCACCCTGGTTTCCTGCTCTCAATTCTAATAACAATTCTGCTCTCGAATCTGACTCCGGTGCTGATATCAATCAGTTTCTGATTTCCATACCGCTTTCGGCTTTGGTGTCGAAACCAATTTCACTGTCAATCCTAATTATAATCATAATTATATTTGTAAATCGGCATTACTTTTTTCTTTAGAAGCTCATCATATCTATTTCCCAAAAGGAGGGAAGGTAAAGACGACATATCTCCTACATGGGACCATTTCAGATACTTCTTTCCCTTCACTCACATCCAACAAACAATTCACGCATAATACATTAATGTAGACAGAATAACTTCTAACCTACCTATCTCATAGATTTCCACAAATTCATAAATATAACACCTTATCAATGATTTCACCTGAATCGAAACTGTTCGCCTAACTCCCTTTCGTCCTTGGGAGTGATCTCGAACACGCCCGTGAATCCATACGGGTGTCCACCGTACGCCCACTCGCTGCCATGTACTTCCACACCACTGTGAAAGACTCCTAGCCCAGCACCAGCAGTGTACCTGATGTTCACATCACTATGTTATCAATCCGTAGCAATTTTAATTGTCGGCATCTACATGATCTAATTAACAATAGCTTTGCATCAGAAAATATTATTTTCGAAATTCCATTCTAAGATGAATATTGCTTACCATCATGAATCACACAAATAGTACAGTCTAGCATTTATGAGGTACATGATTATGTTACATTATAAAGATAAATAAAGTTTTATTGTAAAGCGTGCAGACAAGTTGTTAATAAGTATACATAAAAATATGCTAGATTAATTCTATAAAATTGTCAATTACAAAAGTTGACATTGAGGAGTGGCACAGTCAGTCCAAAGTAGTGCCATTTAGAATTAGGAGAATGTCAAAAAAACCAATTTTACACAATTAACAAGATGGTGAGGAATCTTTAATGGCTTGCGATTTCTTTGTTTATAACAAATTTTAAACTTTTACATCATTTTGATTTTTAATAATAGGTTAGATAATGTAAGACAAGGTAGTCTACATTAGGAGATGACCTCGTGAGATTTTCATAATTTGGTTCCAGAACTCCATGTTTAAAATAAGTATATAAATAGGAACTCCACAACAAGCCAAAAGAATTAATGATGGGGAATTATTGTGATAAATTATTTCTGAAATGTGTAATACTATAATCCAGAAATTATAGTAAAAAGTAAAGATGCATATCAGACGAAGAAAAGATATGAGTGCCACTGTTAATGAAAAAGTGTCATTCCAGACGAAACTATGTTCATGGGTGTTATTGGGATTTCGACAAAATGACAGACAGACAGAAAAGAATAATTAAGTTTAGTATTGGATATTTAGTGATTGTGTATTCAAGTAAAAGAATTGTAAAAAAAAATTTCAGCATTGTAGACCCTTATAAGGTCGTACAATAGTCATCCAATTATAATTACAAAATCGAATGATTAGGATATAGGCAACAATAGTTCATATGAATAAGTTAAAAATGCATTTTTTTTTCTACACCTCAATGAAAAGTTCGCTTTTTTCCTCAATATCAAAGAAGAAAGTGCTACATTCTCTCCCAGCTCACGCTTTGATGGAAAGTTTATTTTTTGTCCTCGGTAAAACATTCCCAGCCGAGCCAAAGGTAGGGTCGTTAATGCCCTACTTTTCTCCCGAGTGCATAATATACTACTTCTCAAAATTAATTAAGTACGATTTCTATGGATATTTATGATTTATATTATAATTATTTAACATTTATAGGCACTTATGACATTTTCCTCTTAAAATAAAATGTAGATCCATTATAATAATATAAGTAATGCATATGAGACTTTGAATTTGAACATTCTGTATTCCATTGTATGTTGTTCTGTAATGTGTGGATCATAGATTAAATGTTATGCTAATTGATTATATAAATTAAAGGATGAGGTCTGTTTATCTTATTGGAATTTTCAGATGTCTATATTTTATTCCAAAACAATAAGGTTATACATGAAATATTTTAAAAGATTTACTTATACAAAAGGATATGGAGGGTTTTGTTTGTCATATGTGAGTTTACGATGTATCCAAAAGTTTATTATTTCGAAGTATTTTTCTCAGCAATTATGATAATTAAGCATAAATTAAAATAAGGAAAATTAAATTTAGTATACAGATACCGACAGTACTAACACTAGTGATACATGAATGTACTTCGAGTGAGCGGGCGAGCTCGTTCGGTAAGATACTACACTCTCCCAGAATACAGACATGAAATAAGTTTCCTCTATTGCATTTCAACCATTAAATGAGAGTTCCAGAGGCCCACTTACGCCTGCAACACACTGGGATTCTCTGGGATTCACTGGGAACTCCTCTAGGATTGTAAATGTCCCTGAGTTGTGATGATTACCTACTCTCTAGTGGTCCCTAAACTTGTTTGCCCCTCGGATATGCTATACAAAAAGAAATTAACACACCAGTTGGTCCAATACATGTCGTATACATTGAGTATGACAGGAGTCTGGCCGGGTCGCGGCGGCGGCTCGCGGCGCGGCGCCAGACACGACGGGAACATCACGCACCACCCACACGGCTGATGGACATGCGAACACATACACAGCATGATAAACGGAATGTTTTAAAAATGATAATAAAGAATATGTTATACACAATTTTTTTAAACCAATAATAAACACAATATTACATAGAATACTTTCAATGCCATAACAAGTCTACGATTGTTATACATTATCTAGAATAATTATAATTTGTTTAAGCTTCAATTGTAATAAAAACCAATACTTATACATAACACAATTATTATTTTTATAAAATTTTAAACTATGATTCAAATTTTTATCGATTTTTACTACTGCTTTTGAAAAACTTTTATTTAACAGAAAATAAATTGATAAATTATGCATAAGAAATAAAGTGGTTCATAGATTTTTAATTTATATTTACTACTTTTATTTATATAATATTAAATATTCAAATAACACAATTATGAGAAATGGCATTATTGTGTATTGCAAAATGATTACTTAAATCTAAGTAAGCATTAGTAAGTCAAGTAAGTAAAAGGAGTTAAGTCGCAAAGCTCTTTTGGAACAACTAATTTATAATGTTTAAACAAATAATAAGTAATGTTTTAAAATGTATAATATTATATAAAAATGCCATGTTTCTGTACTTTCATGCAGTCCTAAAAGGACTACACTGTTATCAGTGAAAGAAGGCAGTACATACATAGGAAAATACTTCATCATTTCAGTATATTTTTATTTATGATTATTGGGAAACACAAATTTAATATCTTCATTGTGAATAATTTTTTGTAGAGCAGTGTCTGCCGGTCACCCTCACACGAGTGGATTGGGAGGATGACATTCAACCAAACATATGGACTGATCAACATCGGTTTGTTTATCAATTATACTATAATGCTAAGACATGAAATTATTGTCAGTTTCCATGATTGAAAAGCTATTGAGGGAGCATACATGGGACTTATTTTATGTAAAACAGTATCATCTAATTGTATTTTATCAAAAAACACTCGAAAATATGAGGAAAAGATTACAGCAGGAGCATCGAGTTTAATGAGTGCTCGGGCCCTACAGTACCCATTCAATGGATAATGAATCTACATTCATATCCATTACCCACCTACATACAAACGAGTATGAGAACCCAAGACTTTCTAAAAGTCTGCATCAACGAACTACAATTTCAATGGTAAAAATAAAAATTGAGAAAAACAAGTGTATGACAAACATACAATATAAATATGAAAAACTTATATATTGTAATGTACATAGCCATAGAAAAGTTGTACATAAATAATATACAAAAAGAATCATACACATCAATTTCATAGTAATATATATCTACAAAATATAAAGCATTAAATGTAATTTAATACAGTCTTTGTATTTATTCACAATTAATTTTATGAATAAAATAACATAAAATTGTAAAACAAACATTATCAAAGAAAACAATTATAAATTCGATTGTACATTTATTTAAACTGAAAAAGCATATATACATGTTGTTATTTGATATTCAAACAATTTGTGTTTGAGTTTAATTTTGCTATCAATTCCTTTATAATAAAGCAATATAAGAAAAAAAATAGTCAATATGAAATTTTCCATGTAACAACACAGAAATACAAAGATATAAAATTACAGCAAAATACATATGTTCCCTGAAAATGGAAAATTAAATTTTAAAATGATTCATCAAAAATAAACGGGAAAATATGAAAACAAAATTACCTTACGTGTGGATACAGTGAAATAAATTTTTTTTCTCATGTTAACACCTTCAAAATTTACAATAGATTTTTAAATTCACAAGCATGAACACCACCTGTCTCTATCTAGGAGATTACAAAAAAGTGTTTCCGTCACTCGCATAAGAATGATTATCAATGTTTGCACGTTTATCATTTCTCACCACGTATACTTAATCTCGGTTAAATCCATAAATCCAGATCGTGTATTAAAATTATAGCAAATATACTTATATTCTTTGTATTCTAGTGATTATTCATCACACCTAGTTAGTCAAATGAGTAATTTATACATATTGGTAACAGGATAAGATGTATCTTGAAGGACTCATTCTTCTTAAAAAAAAAATAACTGTACTACGAAATAAAGATTATTTTTTTTAAATTGGTAAAATTTTGAAATACTATATGTTATTAAAACTAAAATGTTATAGCATATTTCAAAAGTGATTGTATAGCCTACAAAATAAAGGGAAAGATTAAGGGTTTAATCCATGTTTACAGAATCTTCAATAATCATTTATTTATAATCATTTGAAATCAAACCAGATTCCATAATTATGAAATTTATTGTGTTACTACAATCTTTAATGATAGCGCTATAATTGCCAATTATATGAAAATAGTTTTACAAGATTTTAAGGGTTCTATATCCAAAGGATTCTGATTGAACCTTATTTCCAAAGATATGCTGTATATCCATTTCTATGTCTACATTTAAACGGCTGTACCTCTTGAATAGTAATATATAGCCGGTTAAAATTTTCACATAATATGTATTATTATGATAGATAACTTAGTGAATAATACAGTAAATTAAAAATTAAGAAAGATCAACAAAAAACAATTAACATGTTTTTTTTCAATATATTTTCTTGCTTTATTGTAAAAGCAATATTACAATATATGTCAAACTTTTGTGTGAATATAGTTCAAATTTTAAAGTAAAAACACACACAATGAAAGCTGCCAGAGTGCTAATGGGGCTCGCATTAAGGATCCCAAATAATAAGTCAGAAAATAATTTTTTTTGCTAAATTCATAAAAGATCATAATATATATTGCAATGGAACCCTTTTTATATGAATAAGACTCGCACTTTGCTGGTTTTCCAATGCCTATTACTTGTAACCAATTGAGATAAAATATGTTTTGTCCTTACAGATGCAATCACAAGTACTTGTTCTGTAAAAATTTTGTAATAAGTTAAAATTAAAATAGAAAATTTTGTTTATTACTTTACATTTTTCATATCATATTTTTTCAATGTAACATACATCAATTCAATAACATCCAATGTTTAATATAATAAATGCATAAATTATTGTAGAATGTGAAACTTTGGTTTTTGAAATGGCACTTCAATTACATAACATAAAAACAAAGATTTGCTAACCAAATTCAACGATATAGAAATTCAACAAATTCATTAAAACCATAAATTAAGCAAACTTTTTTAACGTAGATTTTTAAAGTTATTACTTAGCTATAACATGCAATTTGTAATGATAAAAAAGAACCAGCTAAATATTAATATTTTCCAAGGGGTCTTTCATATGCAAGGCAAAGATATTCATAACTTCACATAATTTTATTGAAAATTTATGATAAACGCAGCAACACAAGAGTATAAAATAAACAGAACATAAAAATCAATGACATCTGATGATATAAAATTATAATTATATGATTTTCATGTCAATATTTACCTTGCACCTTTTATGAAATATAATCTATATAAAGCATTACTTTAAAGCAAGTACAAATTAGGCATTGATAATTAATAATAATATATATAAAAATACTGCATTCATTTTAAATGAAAAAAATAATGGAATTAAAATTGATAAATTATAATAATAATATAAACTCAAGCTTAATTTCCAGAAGGGTAGGCAGAAACTGTGGATTTCCACATGGCACGACCTTTGCATACTTCTTGCTTCACTGACATCTATCGATATTTTCATGCAAGCTAGTCAGTTTCGGGTGCTTGAATTTTGGTCCTTTTTAATATACCATCAATTTGGTCTGCATAGAATTTTTGACGCTTGCCAATCTTTTCACCACACACACTTGCTCCATACATTTGTTTCCTCGGTCCTACTTTCCTACTTTCATCCTTTCCGATGGCCAAACCACTGCAACATACCTTTTTCTACTCTACTCACTACATCTTCCTTCAAACCACACCGCTCTCCGACATTACTGTTCCTACATATATCTTTCAGAGACACTCCGCACATATCATGCAGAAATTACATTTTCACCGCATTGTTTCTACTTTCATTTTTCTTCGGCCATACCCAACTTTCACTACCATACATAAGCATAGGGATCAGAATCCCATTATGCAAACATGTGAGACACTTTTACTATTCATAATAACAAGCATAATTTATTAAAAGTTTAGTATTTTTCTTAAAATTATATTATTGCACATATGTATAATACACGTTAGTAAAAATAATGATGGAACCTATGTGTAGACATTGAAACATGTATGTGCCGATATACATATATTATAATAATTATGTGCTAACTAAATTTTAATCAAAATCGGCTTACAAAGTTTCGGCTTTCGTAAGTGCTATCCTCCGATGTTATCGAGGTATGCGAGAGGAGAGGTGCCCTGTCCCAACTGGAACCGACTTGTTCTCCCTCCGTACTTATACCCTCGCATGCGTTACATTTCTTCATGTCTAAACATTGTCCCAAACTTACTTCCAACTGTGTAAGGAAATTTATTCGAAAACTATTCGTTAACTAATTCAATATAAGAGGTACACAAAACAAAGTTTCAAATGTACACAGTTTTTTTTATAAACCTATGTACATACCTGGATAATTTTGTAAAAATGCATTATGAAATTAATTGTAGCAGTAGTAAAAAAAATCTGTTGTGATATTCTTAGTTACTCTATATTTCACGAATTATAGATACTAATTTTTCAAAGTTAAATTCAAAATCATTAAATTATTCAACAGTCATTAAACTTTTACTAATAATTTTTCTACACAAAGCTAGTATTTGCAATTTAAATTAATTTACATTGTACAGAAAGTTACAGATTATTTTATTATTGTTATGTAAATACATATATTGTTCTAACAAAACACTAGTCCTATACCTTTTGAGTTACTTCAAAACCCAGACAAAAACAGTTGAAAATTTGCTTTGTATACAGAACAAAACTAAAACATGCTGTCATCTTGCACTATTCAAATGTTTTTAATCATGCTAATGCTAACACTTCATGAGATTAAAAGAGTAAAAATTTAATTGGTCAAAATGCTAGATAATCAAAACATTACATTTCATATAAAGACTAAAGATAATTCTATAAAAGTCCTACCTGAAAACAAATTTCTCTGTATCAATTTCAAATGTAAACTTTGACCTTTTTAACTAAGACATTTGGTGAGTTACAGTCAAGTATATTATATTATCCAGCCAAATCCAAATAACTATTCAAATCAATTCCCATTTGGATGAGACGCACGTTGAATGCGGTGGCACTTAAATATCTCTCTATTTAAAGAATCGTCCAACGTGATTGTATGTAGATGTAATTATCAGTGCTGAACGATAATGTTTAACAATAAACACTAGAGCAAGCATATTAAACCAAAATTATAATACCAAAATAATACATAAGAAATCTTATCTAAATTACTTAATAGAAATAATAAAAAAACTAGTACTTACTTGCCACTAAAACTTTAGCTATGTAGAGTCGAAATATGTTCCTATGAATAAATTAAATTAATCAAAAATATCGCAGCATTGTTTATACGGTTATCGTTCAATTATGACAAAAAATTAGATTATATGAAAATATTTCTGAAATTACAATTACTTTTATTATGGATATAATAACTTTACGAACACGATTCCGATATCGTTTGTATGATTTATACATGACACAGTTTAACGTAATTCGTACCAATGACAAAGGTGACATTTCTACTTAGAATATCTATAGATTTCCACAGAACAACAGTTTGACAATGGCAGTCAGTGCTGCCATTTCTGTTTAAAAGCATAATTGTAAACTGGAAAATTAAACAGAAAAAAATAACAAACAAACAAACACCTATGGTTTTAGCTTAAATATTTTTTTACCGAAAATGGTGGAAAATAAATCATTTAATTTATTCAATGAGACTAATATACTATTATCAACTTTAAAAACTGTATTTTTTTCTAACGTATTATATAAAATTTTAAATAAAAAATTTCATTTCTATCCAGACTCCATATAACTTTGAGATTTCAATTTCGTAGTTATTTTCGTTGTTGTTTTGTTTTTTTTTCTTTTGAAATCATATACATTCCATGATTTTAATCTACTAGTGAAGCTTTATCAGAGTTTGATATACTCTAAATTCTATCTATTGTATTTTTTATGCTTTCGTAAACTATAAAGATATGTGAACACGCATAACCAAAACAAGTGACAACTACAATGTTTCTAAAACGATTATTTTCAATTTTTTGCATAGTGGGATACTCCGAACCTAAAAAAATGACTTTACTGCTTTTGGGAATTGTTATTTGCCACAAAATCTATCAAATTCCACAAGTAATTTCAATATAGCGTTGTAAGTATTGGATTTTTTGCGCGTGGCGAAAATACAGAGAACGCTTGTGGCGAAAAAAAATGAGACTGATTAGCAAAAAAATCGTAGACTTAGGATTGAAACAGAAAACTTTCTAAAAACTAAAAGAGCTTGCAAAAAAACTGTAAATCTACGGTTAAAGTTGCAGGATTAGCTACACTAGTGGCGATCATGCTGTGATCATGCTGCATGTGAAATAATTAAATTATATTCGTATTAGTCTATGAATGGGCTATATTAACTATTAACTATTTCTAGAAATAAGTAAATAACCTTGAATTACTATCAAAACTTTATTCCCATGCGAAATTTTAAAATTTAACATCAACAATTGTAAAGGATACCATGAAAATTCAATTGACCCAAAAATTAAAATGTAATAAAACCATTCTGTTTCTATTCCACTAATATTATGAGAAAGTGTTAAACATAGAAAATAATAAAGTTTTCCCGGGTTATAAATAAAATATGTTTATTTCAGGCTGAGGCACTTTAACATTTATGCCTCACGCTAGCCCAGTGTGGATTAAAAATGAGATTAAGGGCAGCGTTATTACAGTTGCTTAAACGTTAATTGGCCCCAGTTGGCAATTTAATCATGATCACTGACACAAAAAAAAAGTGTTTGTATTGATTAGGTATGTACATACATCAGAAATTACACTTCTTTGGCATGAAAAAACATTATTCACATAATATTTTAAATATCAGTCTATCGAAATTCCTGTACTTCAATATGTATATACTTAATACGACACAATATATGTTATGCTGGCATGTATTCATTGTATCAAACGACTAAATTACATGTTACTCACATGTACATGGGTTTCTTATTGTAACAGAAATAGTTTGAGTTATTTTTACACTACTTGGATAATACCATATCCTATTATCTTCGTAGAAAATTTGATCGACAGACGTAATTTCCGTTACTTGGTGAAAAATTGCACCGATCTCTTTTTATCAACTTATCAAAATATAATTTCAAATAAAATAATATTTCAATCAAAGGGGTAGCTATAATGGATCAGAATCAACGGATCAGTCAACTACATGTCTGCTTTTTCTTGCTATTTAAAATACGCCAAAATGTATTTTGGCTCTATTTTATTTACTTCTCATCATGAATTAAGCCTTTGAATGTAAAAAATAACAATTCATTTCCATCATCCTATATCTTGTAGTAGAAGTGATCATTATTGCTTAACAATTTTAAAGAAACTTTTATTTAATGCCTTCATAGGAACTCTTATAAACACATAATTAATAATGTTCTACACAACTGTCACAATGAACAAACAAAAAAGTTTTGACTTCAAAAACGTTCATGCGTGCGTATGTGTGTTTGTGTGTGCGTGTGTGTGTCATTTATTTCTTTCGGTTAATCAATATCATAAAAATATATTATTAATAAACAAATAATGAAATAATTTGTGAGATGATTTTGGTGAGACTGAAAAGTGTCGAAATTAATTTAAAAAATATATATAACATATATGACTTAAAAATATAAGGCGACGTCGTGCTGATCGTCAATCTATTGTCGCCTCGTTACTCGCAGCCTCGAGGCAAAATTAAGAAGACCTACCGGGGTACTGACAACCAAGTCCGTGTGGTGAACATCGAAACGACTAGAGGCGTTCTACGGCGTCCCACATCGAAGATCATCGTACTGATGTCATCCGAGGCAGCGGCTGCTTCATGTTCTGAAGTCTAGTACTGCGCACCGAGGGGAAGAATGTAACAGACAGCCGCGCTTTTAGCGATAATTTGTTATTAAATATATTATTTTTATTTATAAGAACGGACTTAGGTTATGAATTCTTTTGTGTTTTACTGTATTGTGTGTCTATTAAATAATTTCAATAGTGTTATTTTTATTACCCGGGTAGGGATTAGTTGTAAGGAATTAGATGTTTGGTCTATTTTGTCTTTGTGTATATTTATTGTTTTTAGAATATTTCTTGTCTTGATTATTTTTATTGTGTTTTTTGTTGAATATTGTATTTTGTCGTATTTAATCATAAATACGAAATCATTGTGATGCGCATATCAATTGCATACAAAGTTGGGCCTTAGTGGGGGGACCAATGAGACGCCGAGAACCGCGGCGGTCTATGCGGTACGACCGCAAATCGGTGTACCGAGTGTATGTGGTGCTCATGTCTGAAAAATGCAAAGTGCATAGCCACGCTCCTTCGATTAAAATATATGCAGCTCATATGTGAAAACGGATGTGCCATCTATAAATTGCAGCGGAATCGGTGCATTTGTCGCAGTTGTACTCCGACCGCCACTTGTGAAGCTCATACTGCAATAAATAAGTTTGAACATCGAAACGCTGTCTATCGTATTGCTCACACACCGCAAGAATCCGTACTCCGAGGGGACTATGAAGGAAAATCCGAAGTACGGGCTTACGCGGGGCTACACAAATCGCCGTTATATTATGTATAACAGAGCATTGGCTTAGAACCAGTTCACGTTTAACTTCAGTATACACCAAGTTCTTTCAGCAGAAAAAAGTCTAAAGCCTATCTGTTGAGCGAACTATTTAAGTGGCCTGCATAGAACTAAAGCGGCTTATTGTATTAAGCGCATACAAACCCCTAAATTCACCATATGGTGTTTTCGAAACAATTATGGACAAAATTCTGTATAAAATCAGTAATAATAGTGAATATATTGCTGTATGAGGAGATTTTAATACAAATCTATTTGAAAATTCTTATCTATGTACTAAAATTACTTTCTTATTCAAATGTTATAATTTAGAAAATCTGTATCTGGAGCCGACTATGATCACAGGTGCCCCCTCAACTTGCCTCAATAACATGTTCACTAATATTTAACCACAGTATAAGTTGATCATAAATAAATGATTATCTGACCATTGTGGATAGCTAGTTACGTTTTAAATCAATGCTGAAAAAAATATAAAATAAAAATCGTGTCTATGAACACTGGTCGTTTTGAACAGTTCGGAAATAATGTACTATGTAATGACATATTATAACGACCCTCATAAAATGTCGGTTATTAAAATTCATTTGGCTATGACCAGGTCTGAATGTAATAAAATATTTAGATCAATTAATATTAATGTTAAGAATGTCTTATCATTTAGCGATTGGGCGACGGTGGGCATTCGTTTTAGCAGACGTATATTACACGAATTTACGAGGAAAGATCGTATAATAATTCTGTAAAATATAATGTAAGAAATTAACTTTAGACTTAGAACGATCTTACTATTCATAAAACCCGTTTAACTTTCAGATCACTTGAGGAGCATGTGTGCTTTTTTATAATAAAATCCCAGTTGAAATTCAAAACTTACCATTGTATGAATTTAAACTTTTCGTTAAACAGTAATTATATGGCGTGGGCTATTAATCTTGTCTGAATATCTTATTAAAAAGAAATCCATGGAATTGAACTGCTCGACTATCGGTTTGTTTCATGTCATTTCTAATTGTTGAATTAAATTATTAATTACTCCATATGTTGCATCAATAAGTAAAAAAAGAGCAAACCTTGACTTTCTTGCCCATTCTACTCATGGTAAATCAGCATTTGGAATGAGCGGTAATATTAATGTCGAAAACAATCGTTTATGATACATTTCAAATTTAATTTCTATTACTTACGAAATAAAGCTATGTTTGATTTGATTTGACAAATTATATGTTACTCGGACTAACGAGATGTATGATGGTGTTGTCGAAAGTGCTGTTGTTTTTATTTAATTTTTATTTTTTAATTTTTTTTTAGTACAATTGTGAAACAGGTTAGACATAGTTGAGCAAATTTAAATATTATTACGGATGTTTGCTATTATCTGTAATAGCAAATATTATCTATAATAGCAAACATCTATAATAGCAAAACAACAAAAAAAATAGGTTTAACATTATAGTTAAACCTATTTTTTTTACTTTTTATCTTATTAAGATGTAACTTCAAAATTATCTGAAATCTTAAGTAAAAAATACACTATTTTTTGAATAACGATTATAAAAATTTTCTCGGAATTTTATTAACATTGCACTTTGTTATACACATAAAATTGTACCTTTTAGTCGTTTAAAGTACTTTCCAGGAAACTTATAATATTAATTATAGTATATGGCAATACTAATCTGACTACAGTCTACACGTCAGCTTGTTGAAGTAGTATTTTTATTGAATCTGGCAAATTGTTATAGTTGGATAAGAATTCTAAAATCTATAGAAGAAGCATTTAAACATAAATAATAATTACTGATTGCTGTTCCTTCTAAAATGGTAATAAAAATGTATACAAACGTATTTTTAAATTTTTATTTCATAATGTTAAAATAATTCAATAAATCTATTCTAATTACCGCTTGTTTTTCGCAAAATCTTAGGTACTTATAGCAGCTACAGTATGTACAAAATCAGGGAAAGGTAACAGCTGGTCTATAATTTAATGCTTTAAAACTACTTCTGATTATCATTAATATTTTCCGTGGCTTTTTATAGCTTTGGTGTCTCGTCAATTTGTGGAGATGACGAAAGCGAGGATCGAGGGTTTGTTAGCAGCATTCCCTAAGCTAATGACGGGCGGTCGCCAGCATACTTTTGTTGAAACAGAATCTGTGAGGTTTGTTTAACATTTTAAAATACAAACTTCTTAATATTAGAATCTCCCGAGTTGTTTTAGATATTGATAGATGAAGTATAAAGTTTGGGAGAAACAAAAAAATACAACATTCCTCCAGTGAAAACTTGTCATCTGAAAGACGATTAAAATTTTTCTATACTAGTCTGTTTGTGTAGTAGTAAATTATTTTGTGCAGCACTTGACGTGTCATGAAACAATACGAGGAAGAATTATAATGAATGAAAAGAATATTTTAATAAATTAAAAGAGCATATAATTTTTTTAACATTTGTAAATGTAGATGCAAAACGAGTGTCAGTGACTAACTTACTACCTATGAAGAGTCATAGAGAAGGGAGACTGCACCATGGCTACCTTTTAGCCAGCGGCATTCTGAAATAACCTGCCATGTACTGATTAGTATTTTGTAACTGACTACATGTGTGAAATGGCACATGTAACTAATTCACAGACACCATAAAGTTTGCATCTAATTGTATGATTACTAATAAAAAACAATATAATGGTAAGAAAAAAAGCATATATACAATTATACATATGATGAATGGGCAATTAGTAATGATCCAATAGATATAAATTACATTGTGGTTCTTATTATATGAAGTATTTTATCTTTTAAAAAAGCAAATATAAAAAAAATCCAGAAAATATAAATCTCCAACAAAATTTTGTATTAAATGTCTGCAATTCTAAATTACACTATAAACTTATCAACTATTTCCTATAAAACCTGCTAATGAGTGCCAGTTGACTCAGTGCCAATACAATGCCAATTTTAATAATTTATAATGTATATACAATATAGACACAACCATGCAATTTTTCATGAGCATAATCTCTTAGATTTATGGAATATCCACTGTCAATTGTCAGTATGCATATCTTATTTGCCATTTCAAAATGAATCCCAAAAATCACAATTCTTCATTTACAAATTTGCATGTGTATAATAGATACTCGGCCAAGTACAGAACAGCAGCATACGAAACACTAACGCTCTGAATCACCTGCACCTGCAAATGCCGCATTACATAGGTTCAGCGCTTTCCGACCCTTCCTTTTTCTCCCCAGCATTCCTCACACCATTACGATGCTTTCCCAACTCTTCACTGCAGCAGAGTTTCATGCGCTGCACTATAGATAACTGTTATGTCAATATCACTTACAACGTCAACATCACCAGTACGAATTTTTTTTAACAAGATCATAATTTTCATCCTTTATGAAGTTTTCTCCAACAAACAGTGCTGGCACTGTTATAGAAGAAGAAAAACACACAATCGTAAATATTCCATATTATACAAGTCAAACCTCAAACAAACAAAATATGTCAAACAAGTCAAACCATATAAATATGCATAATGGTGTACCTTAATATAATTTGCATGTTTTATGATGTATGCACAAAACTATAATTACATATTCGTTTTCTAAATAGAAATTTGATGTAATATTTTTACACTGTATTCTCGGAATTAAATACAGCGGCAAATAGCCCCCTCCTTTATGTCCACAACCTAATTCGTTCCTACCCACATTTGTTTTCTCCTGTATCGCCTTTCATCGAACACAACTTCAAATTGCTCATTATATTTTATGTTATAATTATAAATCTTCAATATTGTGAACTGCAAGTGCATTCTACATATTCTGTATAAAAAACAGCACAGACTCACATTTGTGCTCCAAACCACTGTGGCTGCCCAGAGAATGAAGATAACATCACACAGAAATGTGAATTCCTCCCTATTCCATCTCTTTGATTTGCCACTGTATGAAGTTTCGAGGATAAAGTAAATAGGACAACTCTATAATCAGCAATCACACAACCATACATAATATAAAATAACAGTTTCATATTTTATTACTGCAGGTACGTGTACCAGCCTTTGGATAAATTGTATATGCTGCTTATCACCACGAAAGCTAGTAACATTCTTGAAGATTTGGAAACTCTTAGATTATTCAGCAGAGTGGTAAGTAATTTTCAATACTAACACTCTAATTAGCATTATCGGCAAACGAGACACATAGAAAATCTAGAAAACCTTATGCAGGCCAAATTGTGTCATATTAAAAAGGGCCAATTTTTAAGAATCCGAAACCGAAAAACTTGCATTGAAAAAGATTTATAGATGTCATTGTAGCGAGAGACATAAAAAGATTGTGTACCATGTGGAAATCTATGATCTCTGCCTGTCCTTGCGGGAAGCAGATGTGAGTAATAAAAAAAAAAATGAAGAACAGTGACAGACATCAATGCTGTGACGATATTTTTAAATGCAGGTGAAACTCGAATCGGCATGGAATAAATTGTCAATTTAAAGAAGAAGAAAGCAAGAAACTTCTGGATATGATAGGATGTAATTAGAGACATTAAGGGGTTGCAAGGATATAGTAACAAAGCCTGCCTCGCTGAGTCATTAAAAAGTACTGATAGAGCAGCTGGATTAGTATCCTGCTGCTTTTTCGGTTTACAAGGAATCTCGTTGACTTGAGTAAACCTGTCATTATTTTCCCATTGAAAGGTAAAAGTTCTACTAAATAGTGCAAATTGCTATAAGTTTTATTAGCATTTATTATTTAATTATTATGAAGGGGTTTGAATCATTAATGAAATATGTGATATCATCATAATTTCAATGTAGTGGAAGCTGCAATATGGCAGATATCACAAGATGGTAGAATAAATTTCTTTGTTATCTTCTTGAGAAAGGTATTAAAATAAATAGTTAGATGGGCAAAATAACATCAAATAAATTTTACAGTAGAATTTCAATATTATAAAAAAAAATAAACCTTATGGTGTTAAAAATATAGGTAACAATTAATCTGAAGTACTTGTACTTCTTTACAATGGGGTATTTTACTGACATTTAGAATATTATATTTGTTGATGAATTATGTTAGCTGACTAGACATGATGATTAAAAGTGAAATTTTTGATTATTTTTTATTATCATTATAATTTTTTAATATGTTTTAATATTTTGAATGATTGAATTTATATATCACAATTTGATGCACTTGACATATATTTGTTAATAATTGTTCTGTCTGACCCTTTAAAATGATAAGACTTTTTGTTGTATTTGTGGTGTTTGCATCTAACATGTCCCGTATAGTATTTATGATCAGTGATTTCACACAATAATTTTCGAATCAGGTGCCTGAATACTGCACTCAGTTGACAGAAACGGAAGTTCTTAATCAAGCTTTCAATCTACTTTTCGCGTTCGATGAGATCGTTGCGCTTGGATATAGGGAGAGTGTTAATTTAGCCCAAGTAAGTGTTTTCACTGGCTTTGTAAAACAAAAAGAAATTGTGATTTTTCTATATACACTAAATTAAAATACTTCACTTTTAGGTAAGGTCATTCGTGGAGATGGATTCACACGAAGAAAAGATATATCAAGCCGTGAGACAGGTACTGTATAAGATATATTTTTTTTTATTTGCATTATTTTATTACCTCATTGTCGATTGACAGTACTAAAGTCAAATGGTAACTATATAAATTTTTTTGATAAGTTAAAATTTTTTAAATACTCGGAATAGTTCACTATGCACAATTTAGAACTCGAAAACTGGGAGACTTATATTAAGGGTGGAAGTATTTAATTGTTCAATAAACACTCACCAGATTTATAATGTGTACAAAAAGGAGAGTGGGCAGATCAGTCTAGGAATCGATAATGATCAGCGATATGCTATTGGAATATGGTTTTTTATGATATCTTAAATCAATCTAGGGAATAGTTGACACTACATAAAAGCACAAATTGAAATTTAACTATTATATGTTTCTATTAGTTACACTGGCTGAAGCCATTTCTTCTTTTGGTTTTTACATATTACACAATAGATATTTCAGGATCTTTTGCTTGTTACAAAGTTGGATATATCCAATATACCAGTTTACTGCTTTTAATTATAATGTGATCGGTCTATTTAATTGGTTCTTTGAAGGAAATGGTGGAATTTTTTCTAATAGAAGGTTTTGTGATATAGTTTCTGTTTAAAAACATTCAGTTACTCTCTATAGAACAATGTATGCATTTGTGACTATAAATGCAAATATTCAATGGTTCAAATTGTTTCTGTATGGTGTGGAAAATATACTAGAATCTATTTTAATTAGTATGGTATCAATTAACAAAATCTCATCTTACCCAACTTATTTAAATTAGCCTGTATTCTACTGCTGGATAACATACATATTCCGCTATTTATAAAGCACACTTAAGTGCAGTGTTCCATCTTGAGAGTGGTAAGATCAAGACAGTTGTACTGTTTCGGTAGAGAAAATAATATATGTCATGCTCCCGCATTACTTCCTAAGATGGTGCATGATTTGAGTGAGGTTTATTATTATTACAATTATATATCTATCATGTGTTTCAAATTAACATAGGTCAAAGAAAAAAAAATTATACCAGCCTTATATATTATTAAATGCACATTTTAGAAATATTTATAGCAAGCAATCAATTCATATTGATTTAATAAATAAATGAAATTAAAATAAAATTAATATTAACATAAAATTATTAAATTTCATTGCAGACACAAGAGCGTGAAGCGGCCAATCGTATGCGTGAGCGCGCCAAAGAGTTGCAACGCGAGAGGTTGGAGGCGGCAAAACGCGGCGGTGTATCACGCTCACAGATAGCTTTCGGTGAGCACATGATATATTTGTATAATAGCTGTCTTAAGGTCATAATATTGAAAAAATGAAAATTTTTAGCACTAGAAGAGAATTTATGTTCTGTAAGATAAAATTTATTAATAGGTATCGAAATCTAAAAATGAAAACTATTTTTGAGCAAGTTTTGAAAGACTGACAATATACGACTATATAATTGTTTACAAATCTTTTGTGTCAAGTTCCTTTATTCCGCTCTTGAAACATATTCTGAAGGCAAAATAAACACTTCGAGAAGAGCTCGGACCTTAAGGTCCCCATTATTGATCCGGTGCATGTGGACGTTACTAATGACATTGTCACCGCGGTGACAACGTTTTATCTATCATGCTGATCTATTATATTTGAATTCGAACCTGGTACCTTCAATGTCAACCACTTACCATTTAATTTTCACTGACAATGTAAATGATTCTTGGATTTAAAATGTTATGGACAGCCGCGCCCTTAATTAGTAAATTTGATAAATGTGTAAGTATAAATGATTTAAATAATGCATAGAGACTTAAGTTTAGGATTCTTTTTTTGTGTTTAATTGTGTTTTTGTGTATTAAATAGTTTAAATAGTTGTCTTTTCATTACCCTGGTCGGGTTTTAGTTATTAAAATTTGTAATATTTGTTTGCGTATATTTATTGTTTATGTTTTGTTGAAATATTTCTTGTTTTCTTTATTGTGTACTTTGTTATTGTAATGCACATATGAATTGCATATTAAATTGTGCCTTGACAAGGGGGACCGATAAGAGACCGAGACGCGGGGCTGTCTATACGATACGGCCGCGACTCGGTGTAGCGTACGCGTGTGGCGCTCTTACGTCAAATATGTAAAATGCATGGCCATGTCCCCTCGAATGTAATGTATGCAATTTATATGTGCAGGCGGATGCGCCAAATACAGAAGTCTGAATATCAATGCTGTCCATCACTTCTGCTCACACCACAAGAAATCCATTCTCCGAAACGATTGTACAATAAATCCAATGTGCGGGCTGACGCGGCGTTGGAGACATTTTGCAGCACTCTATAACCAAATCTGTTTATTATCTTTTGTAATTATGTTTACATATTAAATGACAACCATATTATTATTACAAGATATTATTACATACAGTATTACAGAGAAATCGTTAAGAAATTGTTGTTATTTGAATGTTCAATGTTTTTATGTAGAAAAAAAATTATATTTTAGTTTACTGTAAATAACTAGTGCTGATTAAAATATTCATTTAATATAAATATTTTCTATCTAAATAAATAAATTTTGAATATAAGGTGAATTTTAAGATATTTATCACACTATTTATTATTGATTATTTGTGATTTGCAGGCAGCGGTATCGGCAATTCATCTATTTCATCAGCAACAACTCCGATAGCAGAAAAAACTACGCCAGTGCCTCCGCGTGAACAGTGAGTCTCTTTTATCTCTTACTCACCTATTAAAAACTGGATAAATATGTCCATTTTATATATTTGATATTCCTGATTACAAATTTTATTGTAAATTTATGAATAAATTCATATACAACAAAGATTTAAATAGGTACATCCCTTGGAGTATTGAATCTTTGTATAAACAGAGAATTGTAAAATAAATCCCTAAAATAATAATTAAAAACTGTTTAGTTTGATTGTGATTATTTTCTGTGTAATAAACACAACATTTAGAGGACAGTTAACAATGTGTAACTATATGTAACTTTCTGATACACTTATATATACATAAGCTAACTACTTTATGTATTTAAAATAAATAATTATTTAGTTCTAGTGTCCAGGTATAATTTGGATGCTTAGATGAACGAATCAAACAAATCTCACATGGTTTTATATTAAATTTTATATAAAAATATATGTGCTAAAAGTATCTATTTCAATTGGTGTCAACTTTACAATTAATTGTTGTTTAAAATCATTTGCAATAAGTATTTATTACTGAGTTAAAACAAAGCGGTGCATTCATAAAACAACTTTTTTTTTGTACATTTCTATAGAAATCTAACTATTATAGGACTAATTAAAATGTATATAAATATATTTAAATCTATAAAAATTAGAAGTATTTTAACATGCTCCAAAAAAATAATATATACTACAACATACAGACGACCAGTGGGCCGATCAGCTATGAAGTTGGGCTCGCGCGGCACCGACGCGGACTCTTTCGTGTCGCTGTTGCGCAGCGAAGGCGATGTGGCCGCCGCCGCCGCCACCGCGAGTGCCACCGCGGGCTCCGGTGCTGTCGCCGCAAAACCAACGCGACCCGATCAAAAAGAGTGAGTTTGATGAAACGTTTACTTTTAGATCTATAAAACTAGGCACAGAACTGAAAAAAAAATACTTTGAATATTAATGTGGGAATATAAAAACTTTACAATATATATGGAATTCAAAGATTATCGAAATATATATTTACAATGTTTATAGTGCTGTTTCGGAGATGTAATTGAAACATAAAATTACATAGAATCATAATAATTGTGGTTTGAGTTAATGTCTATAGTACTAGTAGATATCACATTGTTTGTTTTTCAGTAAAATGTGGAAATACTCTTAAATATTATTTTGAAATCATGTATAAAGTACTTGAAGCATAAAAATCATTTGAAACACGTCTAATAGTTCATAACAGTTTTCCCTCCAAACACAAGACTCAATAAGTCACTATGTAGGTGAATTTTATTATGCATCTTTTCGCAAATGCCTTCTTTTTTAGAACAACTTTGTCAAAGCAACTATAGCAAAAGTACATCATTTTTAATATACTAATAAATAATGTAGAATAATATAGACACAACCCTAATAAATGTTTAGTCAGACTGCAAGCACGGGTCGATCGGATGGCCGGCCGTATGCGCGCTGCAGCGCAGTACCAACGCGTCAGCTGTTCTAAGGTTGTCAGTACGACATGTCTACTTAGATGTTCAATGACTATGCTTTTTTTGGCAAAGTTGTTTTATAAAGGGAGAAGATTATGAATATTTGCGAAAAGATACATGATAAAATCCACCTGTATAAATAACTTATATCTTACCATCACATAAGAATATTTTCATATAGTACTCACAGCACTGCTCATTTCACACTGCCCGCTAAGATGGTGTGAGAAATGTAATAGTGTTAGAGAATGGATTGAAAAAAATAGTTTTTTTTTTTCTTTGCAGTGTTCACCTCCGATTTGAGGAGAGACTCAACCTAGTCGCTGGACGCGATGGTGACATACAAACCTACGAATTGTCAGGTAAAAGAAATATATACTGGACAATATTTAATGCACCAGTTAATTTAATTTTATATTTAATTTCTCTATGCCACTGATAGACATATTTAATGCAAATGCAATACTTGTTCATAAAAATCACCATAGACATATTAATGAATAGAAAATAACTATTCAAGTACAAAGTAAAAAAGAAATTGAAATAGTGTAGATGACTTAAACTCTCCCATAAGGGAGTTAACATAAATTACCTACAGAGTAGTTAGTGTTGACTAATCTAGCCTTCGAGTGTCTGCATTCTTGCAACAGAATGGACATGTACCACGGAATGACCTAGGACATTCAACCTTTCCATAAATTATGAATATCTATATGTGAGGGATTACTGTTTGTGTTTCATTTAATTGTTATTCCAAATATAAGTATTAAATTGTGATACATGTTTCAGGTCTATTGACCCTACGTATAACCAACGAGCAATTTGGTCGCATTCAAGTGCAGATAGACAACAAGGATCCCCGGCAACTACAGCTGCAGGTCAATTTTGAACAAAACTTGTAAATTAAGTTTATAAATAGCAATGTCTAAAATTTATTTTACCATTATGAAAATTTGAATTTACCGTTTTAATAAATTGATAATTTATATATACTTCAACACTTAGCAATTAAATTGCCATATAGACAAAGATAAATTAAGTCTGGCCGTTTCTTTTGATTGGTGTGCCATGTCAATTTGTGGAATCTAGAATATTCAATTTGTTGAGTGTAAATTTTGATACACTTTTTATATTCATACTTCACTCATTGAAGTAAAATAATAAAAAGTCGCAATCTTGTTAAACAACTATTGATGTCTTTCGAAGTAAGTCAAAACACTGTATTACATATGAGCGGTAATATACATTCACAACCAATTAAGGCTAACAACCATTACGCTGTCAATTTCGACAGTCTCGCATTGATGCTGTCACGCATTCTCATATGCTTTTCCTGATCTCAATTCCAGAAAGAAGTAACAGCTGTTCAACATTTTATTTTAATGTTCCCATTTTATGTCATCAAAAAAGTTATATAAAATGTACCTTACATGTCAGTTCTCAGTCCATACAAATCAGTAATAATGCAGAGTTTTAGCCATTGATGAGCAAGGTTCTATCTGCCTTTGAATGGTGAAGTTATTCCTTGTCATAAATAAAGACCTTATTAAGTATATGTTTTCACAGATACTAATCTAATACTAACAATCTAGACAACCGTCTAGATTGTTTCGATTTGATTAATATATCTTACGGTAATAATTTTACATTTTTTGTATTACACTTACTTTACTTGAATTTATATAAAATAACACACATGAAACATTACAAATTGTATGGAATTTGGGTGACAACAATTAATGCAAGATTATTGTTATTATTATTGTAATATTGTCAAAAAAAACAAATTTGAACAATAGGGCCATTTTTTGTTAATTGTGATTGAATTGAGTGAAATGTAAAAAGATAAATTTATGGTAGATAATGTAAATTGTTTCCTTTGCATATATTTTTCTAAATATTCTCTTTTAACAATTTATAATTCTAATGTAACTGTCCTATTGTATAACATGACATCCCCTACAAGAATCTCTATTAAGAATAAAACAGGCGATCGTTTTTCACTCCATACATGACCAGCTCTTTCATTAGTAATTTAATATAAGCTAGGCTTTATAATCTTTTCTATATTCTCATTGATTAAAATCAGTAAGGTGCTTTAGGAAAGTTAAAAGTATAGGTTAACTTTTTTCAATCATAACTAGGGTGCTTATCCAACATCGGTATCATTATATGTCATGACTGGTACATATAATGGCACCAATGTATAGCTCTAAGTATATGTGACTTGAAAGAGTGAGGTTTATATTAAGAAAATTATGTAAACTTGTTTATATATGTTCTTTTTAATTTTTGTTAGTCATACAGCAATTATTGAATATTAAAGTCTACACTGATCAGAACAAAGAGTTACATACTTATTTTAATATAGCGCATTTATTTTAGTTGTTGAATATATTAGAAATTCTAGACAAATTATAAACTAACAAGCATTTGTCTCAAAATATTATGTTTCAGACTCATCCTAACGTGGACAAAGAGTCGTTCCGCGCAAAGGGCGTCATCGCATTGAAACAGCCGCAGCGCCCTTTCCCTCTGCACACGGACGTGGGCGTCTTAAAATGGCGGCTGGCGCATGCAGACGTTGCGCCCTTGAATGGTCAGTTGTATTTATAATCAGATTTGAAAGATGTAGTGACTAGAATAGAAAAAGTTATTATGGTGGTTTGGCCATCTAGAAAAGATGAATGGAAATAGACTCACAAACCAATCTACAGAGCGAATGTGTGTGATGTAAACGTCGGCAAGGATCGCCTTAGAAAACCCCATGCAGATGAAAATATTAAAATAGGAACAAATTTTAAGCGCCTAAAACCGATGCATGAAAAGATTGATGGATGTCAGTGAAGCTAGAGAGGTATACAAAGATTATACCATGTGGGCGTCTGCAGTTTTTGTCTAATTTCTATTCCGTTTCTCATTTTTAATAATCGTTTTCATTGAAAACCATCAATGTCTACAAGATGAATTCGATCAAGCATCTTTTCGTAAATATTCATAATCTCCTCCCCTTATAACACAATTTTGGCAAAGAAACCATAGTCGTTGAAGTAGCCGTTTCTGACAAAAATAACTTAGAACATTAACGTAAAAATGACATGCTAACATCCTTAGCAATAACTGACGTGTATGTACAAGTCATCGTCCGCTGTATCGCGCTACAGTGAGAGGGCTCGGTAGCCGACCGCGTACGCGCGACCTGCCAGTGATTCGCTTCGCACAGCCGCGTTGTCATGAACTTGCACTGAAAAGCTATAGGTATTTTGCTTATTTACTATTTTTTACGATAGATACGTTTTATGTAGTTTTTTGAAACTATGATCGTATATGATTAATATTAAAGTGTTTAATAACAATGCCTTTCACTGCTATCGATTATGCAAACATGATTTATTGTCCGGGAGCTTGCAGAGATAACATTGCAGCAGCTCTAAGACTTTATAGTGAAACTTACCCTAACGATCGACAATCTGCAAGTCTACAAGTAATTTTGCATTTTCTGTATCGTTTACACAATAATTTGTCTTGTTTGTTTAGAGGTGAATGAAGCACGTGTGGAAAATCAAAGACAAATTTAATAATACCGTCGGCGACCTTTACATGACTGAAAACATTAAGTGTCATTTTTAGTTAAGTGACTAGATAAATTCTTAAAAATAATACGTCGCGGTTGACGTTGTAGCGGCGCGACGAACTGTAAATAGCGTATTGAGTGTCCGTAGGGAGAGCACAAGCGTGGGGAGAAATTCGAGTTTGTCGTGTCGCGCGGCAACCACATTGCTCTAGCGCTTGCAGGCTGAGCCAAACACTTATTAGGGTTGTGTCTATATTATTTATAAGTGTATTTTCAGTGATATATTTTTGTTATAGTTACATTGGTGAAGTTGTTCTAAAAAATAAGGAGATTATGAATATTTGCGAAAAGATGCATGATTAAATCCATTTTGTAACGATAAAATGTCACTAAGAAAAAATTAAGTAACAATTTAAAATCAAAACTGTACAAGTTCTGACTATGACAGGGATGCTTGATTAGAACATAATAGCAAATTTTTGGAAATCTATCATTCCAAACTGCCTTTTAACTGGTTTTCATACTCCTAAGTTTCAATGATTTCCATAGACTTAGCATTGTGATATGGCACTGCGCTTCTAATATTTAGTTAAACAAAGACTATAAAAAAAGAGACCCAAAGTGATTTGTATATGGTGTTTGTGTTCATTAAAGTGTAAGTGAGAAATAGTATTTGTATATAATCAAAAATCTAATGTCAATATTTTAACAAAGAGTATGTGCTTGAATGTATGTCTATATTATAAGGTTTATTGAGTTTATAATGTTTGTTGATTTTAAAATTTTAGGACTAATGAAGTACTGTTAAAATTTTAAATAGTACATGAAATGCTTAAGACATTAATATATCCAACTTCATTATTAACATTTGTCATATGTGATTTTGTGCAAAATATTGAAATAATTTTTTATATAGTTAGTATTATTTTATGCAAAGATAAATTAACTGAATAAAAAACATAATTTCAAATTTTTATTCATACAAAAAAAATTAAAAAAAACTTGCAATGTTTTATTAATAATGTTATGCTAAGTAATAGTGAATATGAGTTGTGAAATCCATGAAGAGAGGTGGTACATAACAAGGCATGAAAGCAAAAAAAAAAAGGAAAACCAACAAGATGTTTCTCGCAGTCCTCCCTTATTGTATCACATGACTATAAAAACCTATTAAATGTCTGATTTGTACTTCTCTAATCGCAAACATACCATCTAACTATACTCACAGAGTTCACCAAGATAAAGTAAAAACTATAGTTCTTACCCCTTTTTTCAATTTTGTTTTTTTTTAAATAAAAAAAAAGATGCTTCCTCCTGGTGGTTGAAAAACAAATTTCACAATTCCTTGTATATACTTTAAAATAACTTTTATCAAAAATGGCAGAACTTATCTCAAAATTCAAATTTAAAAGTTAGCTTTTATGGACTAATAATTTTCTTTTACATAATTTTAAATCCTAACAAAAATGAAAACTCATTAAATTTTATTGTAGAGATTGATTTTTAGGTGCTTTCACCAACAACATTAGTGTTTGGTAAAAGATAATGTCGAAAATTAAGTGGCTCTGTTATCACTAAAAACACTGACTATTATTATAGTGACTTGAAATGTGTACAATCAAATCAGTACTTGTTTGCCAATACAACACATTGACACATGCATATAAATATATACACAAGCATGTACGCATATTTGGGATATTGAGTTGGGAAGGGGGGGCTGGTGACCTGTGAGACAGGCATTTCAGGCACACCAGATTCCACAATCTAGATATCCGGATATATATGAATTTGAATAATTTATAATAAATATTTAATTGCTGTGTCTTAGTAAACTGCTGGCCCTCGGAGAGTGCGGGCGGCGCCTGCGACGTCAACATCGAGTACGAGCTAGCCGCCGAGCAGGAGCACCTCGAGCTGGCCGACGTCACCATCAACATACCGCTGCCGTGAGTCTACTAACGATGCCTTCAAATTCTGTATTCGGCATCGAAATACATTTTGTATATGTAATATATGTATTGTGTTAGGCATGTCTATATTTTATTTTATTAAATGAAAACCCAGCATATAAATTTATTCTCATTTTTCAATAATATAATCTTAATGATATTATATTTGAAGTATTCTTGTAAAAATGTACATTATGTGCTTAAAACATATTGAAATATTTGTAATTCTATGGCATTATGTATTTAGATTACATAGAATACATAGTAGATCTATGTATTCTAGGCTCTAACATAGAATATTTTTACATTCTATGTTAAAGCCTAGTTTTATATTTACTCATGTATGACACTAACAAGTTGACGATTTGACTGGTTACCTTTGTATTTAGATATTAAAGGAATTACATTGATAAAAGTCGCAGAATTGATAGAATCACTTTTCATAGGTGTAGATCTGCTGGTTTAAAGATATTTATCATGTTACATTATGTATTTAAATAATTATCAGTTGTTTTTAAAAACTAGTGAATTCTTACTTTATTGATACAAGATAATTTGCTACAAATATCAAAAATGATGATGGGGATAAGATCAAAAAAAAATATTTTTTTCTTGTATAACATGAAGTCCCTATAATATGTATCTTGGTGATGTTTTTCTTGGCTTGTTATTTGTGTATTTGAAATTTTTATGGTAAATTATATTTATTGATATTGTCATTCTTATATTTGAAAATTGAATAAAAAATTTTGAAGTTTAATTTTGATCAAATATAGTCAAAAATATAAAATAAATATATAGAGAGTACTACATGTAGATACGGTATTATATTAATCTATAACTTCTTATCATTTACTTAAAGCGGAGGCAACACGTCTGTGGTGGTGCATCAATGGGAGGGCAGCTACACACAAAAGGGTCGACAGCTCATCTGGAGTATTCCATTGATATCGGGACAACAGAAGACCGGCACGCTCGAGTTCACGTAAGTAATGTAGTCAAAACAATATAAACACTGTCACAAATATTAATTCATATTTTCTTCCTTCAAAATATTCAGTCTTGGTAACTTTAAATTTTGTAAACTACGAACATGTAGTTATACTGGATTATAATACTAACATAGAGACATGTCATCACCTTGAATGGAACCGACTTCGATTATTGTAAACCAACATTTATTCTTATACTAGAGTCCAAATGCACTGCAGTGGACATAAATTCATATAATGCTATATTTGGTCTTAGCTTTCATCTATTTTTTTCATCTGTAAATATACTATCCCATCTTTGATGCCATACATAAAGTCATTTTGATTTATATATTTTTAGGGTCACACCAGCCATTCCCAATGACTTCTTCCCGCTGTCCGTGACGTGGACATCGGAGACGTCGTGCGCTCAGCTGACAGCCGCCAAAGTGGTCCATGCCGAAGATCAGACACCCATTGATTTCTCTCAAGAAATAAGCTTTCATCCTGATAAATATGAAATAGTTTGAATGCAATTATTTGTTACATAAGTCTCTGGTCTATTTTATAATAACAAATTTGTATTGGAAAGATTAGTATTATTGATAATACACTTTTAAAACATTGCCGGAATTGTCTATGGAACATTTGATATGTTCATATTTATTTGTAAAGGTATATAATACACCCCGTACTAAAATGTAAATGCATATTTACTTTTATTATCAAGATTAATAATTATTATTTTACTTATAAAGGTTCCAAGAAAAAAATGAAAAGCTATTTTAAGCAAAGAATATAATAAAACACCTACATAATTTGAGAATGTTTTATTCAGCATATACCATTTTTTCCCTTCTAAACTTACTGAAAGAATTTTTATTTGCCCAATAATAGGATGTTCATACTCATCAAAATCTATTGATACTTCAGAAAATGGATACTGTTGAGAAAAAGGGTTTAGAAACTGAACAGTTTTGTTTTTAATATTAAATTACATACACTATTCATATATAGCATGACATGTACAAAATATTGAAAATAATAATTTTAGGTAACAAAGAAGTACTAGCAAGAAAATAATTTTTAAGTACAGTTTAAATTACTTCAATAAGCTGAATACTCCTTTGTGATTTTATAGTACATCTGCAGACTGCCCGCAAGCAGTTTTCTAACCTATTGTGTTAACCAAAATAAGGGGATGGACAATTTATTACTATTTACACTAGTATAAATGGGCCGAGGTCACAGAATCCCAATTTCATCGAATTTATCTCTAAGCGAAAATGTGAGTCCAAATTACATATTAAATGAATTGCTCTTCTGCTGTAAAAATGAGCAGTAGTGACTAGTTAGAGCGTCGTTTTCAAACTACAGCCCGGCAACTATAAACTTGCGGCGCCCGCAGTAAATGCGCGGCGCGAGGAGGGTGCACACTGCTATACACGGTATGAAATTACTGCGAAATATCTTCACATTATGCAATCTCCAGAAAATGTGTCGCCGTCATAATGTTGTTCTTAAATGTTTAATGTGGTTATAAGATTTTTTTATTATTTCATTAATAAATATAGTTATAGTCATAGTTGTCGGACTGTAGATGAAAGATGGTTTGGTCCTAAACTATGCACAAATTTACCAATGAATTTTAAATCAAGTCAAGACAAATTTAGGAAATTGCATGGTGTCTTCAAGTTTCGAGTATTAATATCTCGGTGCCAAAAGACGATATTCCTTCAACAGTGTGTTTCCAGTGTTGACAAATGGATGCAACACGTAGAAAAAGCTACACTAGGGATTTCTCTGTGAGACAAGATCTGAAACGAGGACTTCCACAGAAGAACCAGAGCAATTAAAATGGGCTCAGAATCGACAGTATGGAGATGTAATGGGAAAGCCATATCACTTGTAGAATCGATAACCACTGGGGAAGAAAGAATATCGAAGAGCAACCGCGAAATGGACGTCGCTGCATGCGACGGCTTCCCGCTAAGTGCTCCAGGATCGTATGTCGTGGAAATTTAGGAACAAGATTTATGTCCAGCTATAAAAGTTCAATAGTTGAAACATTCGAACGAACTTAATCCCCTCATTATATGCCTGTGAAACCATGTACGGCTGTAGGTTCCAGATTTTGCGTTCACATTGGAGACTTGTTGTTAACAACGGCGTCCTGCACTCGATAAATGTGAAGGGCTTAAGGTCATACTTTCAATCTGATAAAAAAAAGATGTGGGTATGTCTTACCAGTGGGACGATTAAAATCAGACATCTAAAAAATAATTTCTATGTCGGCGACTCTACACTACAATAAAATGCTATAAAAGATCACACTCGATAAGAAACTAAAGTATATTAATCATGTGGTATTGATTTTGTATAAAGCCCGGTCTAATGACTTCCTAAATTTAAGTGAATTAATGTACTTTTATTAAATATTACTTTCATCTTTGCTTTAATACAAGGTCTCTCTATGAACATTTTAAAAAACTGTTCTTATTTGTATTTCGTATTGATTATTCAATATTTAGCAAATCAATTTGAAATTAGAGCCATAAATGTATACAAAAAATTTGGTAAAATCAAATGTGCATACCTTAAGCGCTCGTGCCATACATATATTATTTAAATTAGAGGTTTATGATAACATATGATCTTTCACCAAAAATTCTCTTTTTATATTTTTGATTTTCAAATAGTTTTATAGTAAACTTGAATCAAAAAAAAGGATAGGTAATTTTTTCATATTTATTAGACATAGTGATGCAAAATTATATGTGTAGTTTTATGCATGATTTTTTTTTACTTTTAACGTGAATGTTTTATATTACTACCGCCTTCTGTTGGCAATTACAAAAATAAAATCAATTTCACGATCAATTTATTTTTGTAATCGCCAAAAGATGGCGTTAAAAATATAAAATATTCATCTCGTCTATTTCAGATATATAAGCAAAATGGCAGATCAAAACATGAATAAATGCCAGTTAAAAAATTCATTTACACCTAATCTGTTCTATATTAAGCTATGATTTTCAATATTTCGATTTCCAATTTTTCAATACAGTTCTTCCCAATCGATTAGTGATGACATTGAAAAAGAAATTAAGTTTAAAAGTTAAATACAGTATAAACTCTACATAACAACACTGAAGGGACTGTGCATTTTATGGCGATATAGACTTGTAGTTAAATGGAGTGAAGAAAAATTAGAATTATTTTTCTCATTCCGAGCCATCTTTCTGATGCTTTGAAAGAAGTTAAACCAAATTCTTCAGTAAAATTCTCCGCCTTAGCTTTTACAATCGGCCCCGATAGGAAAATTATTCTGGCGAAACCATGATAGGATAGCTTGATCCAAATCTTCATATTTAAGTTACTTTTTTTTGAAAATGTCCTCTCATTCTCTGCTTAGAAAATTTTTTCTTTATTTTTCCTTATTGTGGACACAGTAGTGACTAAATCCAAAGCGTCTGCCAACAGCACTTATCTTCTCTCCCATTTCCATTACGTGTATCAGTAAAACTTTTTCATCAATACACAGCAATTTTCTTTTTCTAGCCATGTTTACAGTTTGATAATTTGTGAGCATCTAAGAATATGATAACTTATAGATAATCCATGTCTTACTTAATAGTCATGGTCAACAACAGTCTACATGTGCAAGCAATCCCAATTTGTAAACAAAAGAATGAATTTCTTAGAAAGTTGGGTATGCATGATGCTGACAGTCGAGTTTATTACAGGCTAGGATAATAAAGCGACAAAAGAACGTACACAGCTGGGCAATTTTTACTAATTTTGGCAACTTAAAAGGTACTTTTTATCACTTAATCCTTGTCATTATTGAGATTGAGTGTAATGCTATATAGAGTGTATCATTGTATGGAAGGCAAGCTAAACCAATTAAACCCAAATGATTTCGATGCTTTAGGGAGTTTGTCGTTAAATCGAGAGACGTTACATAGAGTTCACAGTGTAGTTTTTTAGTTATCGTGGTCACACCCAGTATAAATGGGATTTTCAAGCGACAGTAGAAGCATACCTACGCTCGCGCAAAAGGCACGCAATAAATTTAATCTGAACAAGAAACAAAAGCATTACATAAATGTTCATATTGAGAGAAGGGTGACTCGAAGCTGGTTCCATCCTTAGACAGAAGGTGAAAAAGTTGAACAAAAAAGTTTATTTAAATTGGGTTCTTTATAGATGACAATAATGAGAATGATAAAGGTATAGATAATAAATGCAAGAATTAAAATGAATGAGACCTTGCCTGTCTTACCTGACAAGCACATTTAGCTATTTATAGAGTTATGGTTTCTGTATTCGAATGGTCGTGAAAGTTATTAGGCATAAAAAAAATAGAATCAAAGCATTAAAGATGCAATTCCTAAGCGATTTGTAATGTCCTTGTAAGACTGATATATGAATAATATGAGAAAATGGTGTGGTCTATTTAAGAATAGTACCCTGTATTTGTTATATTTATAACATCAACAATTCCCCCATAAGCCTATACATTGTTTGCATTGTTCAACATTCTTGTTTAAATCGGACGTGGTGTTTGACTTGCTTTTATAGATAATTCATTGCGATCAATTCAATTTAATCAATAGTCAAGTATGATCAATTAAAAATGTTAAAGTAGCTTCTTAGTAAGTTATTGTGTGTCGCTATTTTCTGCATGTTTATTTTTCACCGTCTCAACCTTCAAACGCCCAATGGGGTAACTGGCAAGTAAAATTACATTCTGATGCAATGTTTCACATTTTATTTGGTTTTCTAGAAGGGTAATGTGTGTCCTTGGGCTCCTACATAACCTAATGCTGTCTAGATTATATGGAATAAAAGAATCGGTAATGGATGTCTTATAAAATCTTACACATATGAAACTAACAATTTACATTAGCCAACATTTAAGTACTTGAAATCCACAATTCAACAGTTGATGAATAAAGTAAGAAGTAAATTATGTAAAGATTGTATCAAGTAGAGGTCCGCAACCTCCATCTAGCCCTTTTCAAAATGTACATAAGTTAACATTACTTTTAAATAACATACATTCATATAAATCCAAATTTCACATGTTCATATAGTACTGCTTTTTTTTCTTTTTCGGGAAAAAGGGGGTACAATAAATATACCATAGAATATAAATATATTAAAAATCAAAGATTTTGTAACTACATCAATTACACAACAAAATTTGACATAATTATTTAATTAATGCAAAATTTCATCTTCTCCCTAATTATTTACCATACTATACTATATAACTTATCAATAATTAATAACTAAAGGGGAAGAGGCAAAGAGAAACAGGTCAGAAGATTCGGCAATGAGAATTCCACAAAAATCTGTAATTATTGTTTAAAACATATGCTTAGGGCAATAAAGAATCCCCTCGGTTTCATTTTATTGACAAGTATTATTCATGGTTGAAATTAAATTTGAACTCTGTGTCTGAATGTCTAAATTTATACACTGTATCACTGTCAACTGTTTCACTATTTTTGTCCATACATGGAGCTGAACTGTTGCCAACAGCATTGTCTGTCTGATCCGGCGATAAATTGAAATTGAATCTAAAAGAGTTGTCTCCTGTCATTAAAAATGCTGACTTCCTTAAAAATGTTGCTTTTGATTGATCAGAAACATCAGAAATCTTCATTTTGCTGGCCACTGAAAAACAATTATAACCAAATATTAACTAATTTATCTATATCTTTCTTTTTATAATGACAATTTGCATTTTTTTTTTAAATAAATAGTTATAGATAGCTATAACTATCACATTAATTAAATATCTTTATGCGCTATCGCATGATGTATATGTCATCTGCTTTTTTTATACCTCCACAATGTTTTATAATGGTGAATTTATAGAATTCATTTCTAATTTTTGATAATTATCAATTTTTTTTGGCAAAGCAAAAATATTACCTCCAAAATTATGATATACACATTAAAATGTAGAAGAATTACTTGTGACCTTAGGGAATGAAAATATCTTATTTTTAAGAAGTCTTTTCATAAACTTTGAATGGATTTTATACCCAAAATGTTAGATTTATCAAATAGGTTTAAGTTTCTATTTCCATATACACAAATCGGCTTGTTTCCACTAAGAACAAATCGGATGGATTATAGTTTCTAATTATAGATCAAGACATTTAGATTAGGAAAAAAAATCTAATTATCATAAAAATTAAAGATTATTTATATTTTTAGAAAATAAATCTTGAAAAAATAGACATTAAGTCACGTGACAGTAAACACCAATCAGAAAGTGTGACGTCACGGCTCTATAAACATCTGCTGTCGTTGACGTTTTCATTCAAACAACAAAGATAGCCTCCTGCCATTTTCATTATAATTTCTCGTTTTTATCCCTTTTTTAACTCGTAAATACAGTTATTCTTAGTCATATAGTGAAAGACAAACAGATATCATCATGGAATCAGGATTTAGCAAAGCAAATAGCAATAACTTGCCCAGAGTTGACGCCGTTATGCTTGGTACATTTTCGCATCAAATAGAGACTTTTGTTCATCGGAATTCCGCAATGTTAAAACTTCAATGTAAGTATAATATATTTATTATAAGTTTAGATATAAATATTTATGTTTTATTACCGATTATTGATTTTGTATGTATTGTTTGTAGACCTTTTAATTACAGATTTTGAGGTTAGAATTACTACAGTTTATAAATACAAAGAAATGATAAATTTATAAATTTAATTTCAGGTCCTCACGAGCTTCATATGGGGACGACGCTGTTAGCTATGTGCAGCTTAAGCGTGACAGTAAATGCTGCACTGTAAAGTGCAAAATATGTCCGGAACACAAAGTTCATGCTAAATTATATGGATGCACACTGATTGTTGATGAGGAAAACGAAGTTGTCCCTCTGTCCAATGTGAAGACTGTGTAGCGTCACAAGGCGGCTGTAAGCACGCGATAGCCTTTCATGTGGCTTCATCGCCGCAGTGAGGAACCATCATGCACATCAGTGGAGTGCTACTGAAAGAAATCCAAACTCCAGAGTCGGAAGTAGCATGAAATATATGACGGCAAAGGAATTGTCCAAGGGCAATCCCATACTGCCAGCCAATTCATTGGTTTTAGAGAAGTTTTGGAAGAGGCTAGAAAGAGGAAATTAGAAGACTGCGAACTAATAAAATACCAACCCTCATAGTCAAACTGTAACACAGGCTGTCTCGATGCACCAACTAGTATATGAGTTCAAAACAAAAGTGTTGAAGATTTTTGAAGAAAGTTCAGATTTCACCTCCTTTAATTAAGCAAGTTGAAGAAGAAACTAGGGAACAGTCCGAGTGATCTGTGGTTTCAACTGCGGTATGGCCGAATAACAGCTTCCAGAGCACATGAAGTAAGCCGATGCAAAACAAATGACGGCACACTTGTATCCCTAATACTAGGAGGTAAAATACCAGATACTCCATCTATGAAACGTGGACGCATCCTAGAAGATGAAGTGAGAAAACAGTGGAATGTAGAATTAAAAAAAACCGGCCAAGTGCGAGTCGGACTCCGCACCGAGGGTTCCGTACAAACCCAAGGTTTACAAAGTTCGTTTTACCAAATCTCGAGATTCTATGTCAATGGAAGTGGTCTTAGGTTTTAATTCCCTTGCGTAGTTGCGAGTCAAAATATGCGGTATCAATGGTTGTACTTTGCGTTTTGCGTTTTGCGTTGACTTAGAATTTTTTCACGGGTTAAAGGCAATTAGATCTAAGTATTTGATATGAATTTCAACTTGATAGCTCTACGCGTTCATGAGGAAAGTAATAAGTTTATATTTATTAAAAATATATATTTTGTAATGTAACTAAAAATTTAAGGTTTTCGGAATTTTTCCTTTATGTGCTATAAAACGTTGCTTCATGCCAAATTTCAAGATTCTAGGTCGACTGGAAGTACCCTTTAGGTTTTGATTCCCTAGTACTTATGAGTTTCAAAATATGCAGCTTAAATTGCTGTTTCTTTTGATTGCGTTGACATAGAAGTTTGATTTTGTTACAGCTTAAAGGTATTATAGACCTGAGTATTTGGTATGAATATCAATTTAATACCTCTACGCGTTTATGAGGAAATGGGTAGTAAGTTTAAAATTATTAAAAAAAAATATATTATGTGATGTAACTAAAAATTTATGGTTTTCGTAATTTTTCCTTTATCTATGCTATAAGACGTTGCTTCGTACCAAATTTCAAGATTCTGAGTTCACGGAAGCACCCTGTAGGTTTTGATTCCCTTGCAAGTGTCGAAAATTTGCGGCATAAACGGCTGTATCTTTTGATTGCGTTGGCTTAGAAGTTTGATTTTTTCACAGCTTCAAGGGACAGTAGACCTGAGTAATTGATATAAATTTCAGCTTCATACCTCCACGCGTTCCTGAGAAAAAGGGTCTTGACAGACGGACGGACGGACGGACAGACGGACAACAAAGTGATCCTATAAGGGTTCCGTTTTTTCCTTTTGAGGTACGGAACCCTAATTAATAAGTGTGGCCTAATATTAAACTCCAAATATCCTATGATTGCTGGTTCCCCAGATGGAATTTTTGAGGATGGTATAATTGAAATTAAATGTCCTATTAGTAAAAAACATATAAAATTATATAAAAATGGAGAGGCTACTGAAAAATACAATGTTCAAATGCAACTTCAAATGTACTTATCACAAAGGAAAACTGCATTTTCTGTGTAGCTGACCCAGACTATATTAAAATAAAAAGTAGAGTTAATAAATATACCATACAATCAGCAATACATTGAGGATTTTATCATAAATAAGTTAGTAAACTTTTGGAAAATAAATATATATCCCTTACTATATAAGAGTGTAGAATAAGAGTGTGTTTTAGTGTGTGTAGATTTTAAAATAAATATAGTAATACATAGATATGGTGGACTCAAGTATATCTTTATTATATCAGACTATTAAGTAAATGTATGTAATTTTAAATGTGTGGGTAATAAAAACAATTTTGAATTTTAGTTTTGTTTTATTAGAGAATCTTGCACATTAATTAATGTTATGATTAATATATCATCAAGAATTTTTACAAATTTAAAATTAGTACATGCATGTGGTTTAAGCATATAAAATTCACGTAGGCGGCGAATAACTCTTTCTACGTGAATTCTCAAGCTGGCTATCTGCTTGGTCTGTTTAGCTTCATTTTTGCTCATTTTCACTCCTGTTTGAACACTTGGAGGCCTTACTAATTTAATATTTGATTTATTAAGATATTGCTCTACATGCTTGAATCCCTGTCTGCCATTACAACCATACCACTTTTAAAGTATTTACAAAGTCACATGATTCAACCACATATGTGTCAGTGGTTCTGCCTCCAAACCGAAGAAATGTAGTTAACCAATCCATTTGGTGTACAGGATATTAAATATTTTATGGTGTTTGCTTTTTATATTCAGACCATGTCATGGCTTGATTAATTGCCTTAGATGGTTTTGCACTTCAATTTCAAGGCAATCTATAATACAAGACACATTATATTTGTGTCTGAATGCCATTGGTAAGGTTCTCTTTATCATTTCCCAATATCTACAATGAAAGAACGCATGTAGCTGGCTATTACCGGTATATTTTTAAAAATATCTTACATAGATATGATGGACTCAATCCATAATCATCTGCCAATTGATTAAATTTAATATCCAATCTTATCTTATGTAAACATAGTAATATATGATGTTTAGGAATATTCATTTCATCTTTTAGTAAGTCAATCAAATAGTAACAACTGCTCGGGACACCAATATACAAACGAGGCTTTTTCAATTTTTAATTGTGTTTAACTGCGCTCATTCACTTCTAGTTTTATATCTTCAGCAATTAATTCACTACAATCGGAAGACGATTTCACTTGTAATGAATGCACTGATGATGAAAGCGACTACATGTGGCCACAGATGGTGTATACAAAGAAATATCACTGTCAGAATGCTCTTCTTCAATCAATATATTTCTTGTAATTTTGATTAAGTTGGATATCGAAGGACTTGATTTTTTAATGGTCGTAGCTTTAAATGGGGATGTGGAACTAGATATTGTTGATGGTTTCAAGGGTGATAATGCCTGGTCTACTGTTTTTATTCTTGTCTGGACAGCTTTACTTCTGAAACTATGTGTCACAAATGCTTGAACCGCTTTATCTACTTTCTGCTTGAATATGATTTCTGGCTCATTTTGTCCAACTGTTTGAAAATCTGAAAAGTAAATGCAAGTGATTAGAATTATAGTTTATTAACTAGGTATTTCTTTGTTGTTTAAAATAGTGTGTTGGTTATTACTAGTGCATACCTGAACTTGTATGAGGAGTATCTTCAATAGATGAATTTTGTGCACAACTTTGTTCTGGTTCATTCAGACATTCTGCTATTATCTCCATTCTTTGTTTTTAACTATGTATGGTCGCTCTGTGCTGCTGCATGCCCGTTGTCTATCTTCTTGACATCCAAATTTGCTTGGAGTACAACCTGGTCTCATGCGCACTTGCGATACTTTTCCCATAATATGATACTCTGTATAATTGAGCATATCGTTTGGCAACTAGAAAAATAAAACATGTGTCTTTAGTCCAATGAATACAACTGACATATTCTAAATAAGACAATAAACACTTTGACTTTGACGATTATAAAATAGATAACCTTAAATAGTATATTATTGTTTTAATGTATATTTACATCACATTTACATTACCTACACTATGTTGAGCGGAATACTTACATCGAAATGATCTTCACAAAAGTACATTGTTGAATTTGTTGAAAAACAATGACTATCATTCCTCCTTGCAAGTGTTAGCCACTTTTTCCGATTTGTTGATTTCTTGGAACATATATAAATAATTTTTAAGCGTTTTATGCTTGTACTTTCACACTGAGGCACTACACAGCACTTGTAATAGTTATACGACGGCAAATCCATTTTATTTTAAAACACTTCCAATCTTAGTAAACAAACAGTTTTGTTTTATGAGCCGTGACGTCATTCAAGACGCCATGACAGTCTTAGGCGTTTTTGACGGAAAATTAAATTGATTTTTTTAAATGCAAAATACTAATTGAAAATATTAGTTTTTCCTTAAAATATATTTTTTTTTGGATAAAATAAGTGTCTAGGTGTATAAATAACTAGTTTTTAAAATTTTGTCAACTAGCGGATTTTAACACAGAAAAAAATTCATACATAAACTATGAAATATTTGTTAGAAGTCACTGTAATTTGAACATACAAATGTGTACATAACACATTTTATACAAATTTATTTGAAGAATAACATTCCTAGGCCATACACATAGTTTATTTAAATGATAGATCTCTATTGCTGTATATACTGTTATAATGATAATCTGTTATTATAAAATAGTAATTCAATTAGGCCAATCACACTCTTCTAATATACATAGTAAGAACATGATTATGCATATTTTTTTCATAACTATTTTTCCAAATGGAAAATTTTCATAAAAGACGTTATTTTCAAAAATTCAAATATGATTTTTGTATGCGAAAGTGAGGGTGGATGTATTGAATATTTCTAATACAAGGCAATGTTTGGTCCTTTCTATTGGTGGGTTATTTGGTGGTCATGCTGCCTATTACATTATAATTTACGTTGCATTTGTGAATTTATGTTTAAACGTCCTGATATGCACTTAATAAAAATATTCAAATGAAATTGGAAACAAATCTCAAAATTAATAAAATAAATTACTAGTAGGCATTTTTTTTTCTTCGGCAGTCATTTTTGCTCTATAATCTCCAAAATAAGTTCTCATTAGTTGCCGCTTTCTGATTATTGGTTGGTTGTTGTTTTTAAGCACTGTCAATACTTTCCACGCTTCTTGCACTGAAAAAAATAAATCCGTAGGTATTATGCTGCTGATCATCATTATAAAATAAAAGTTGAAACATCCAGACACATGAAGTTAAGCACTCACACTTTCTTTCATTTTCTTTCTTATCTGTAAGGAGTCTTTCTAATTGTTGTATGCACCAACATAACTCTAATTGATACTGTCTTGCATTATCTTCAGGGTCCGATGTACTAGGGATTTCTTTTGAAACTCCCATGGATTTCTGAATGGAAGAAGTTTTCCCTTTATTGTGAAGTTTGGTAGGTTTGGGCATCTTCAATAAAATTAAACAATAGGTACATGAAGCTTAATTTTATTCACTTTACAAACTTTTTCTTTTGTACTTCACAGACTCTCACACTCTTTTCCTCTTTAGATATTTTTGTTGAAATAACATTTCAGGTACAATTAAAAATGCTAAATATGATAATTTATCCTGTATTTTAAGAACAGATCTAAAATCAGAATAATTTTAATGATTTTTTGCGCTTGACAACAGATTCAACAGAATTACTTAAGTGTTACTAGAGTATAAAGAAAATTTCCCTTAAAAATCAATGACTGTCGGAGGAAAAAAAATTTTGAATTAAAAACAATATTTGTTCCTTCACTTATAAAATCTTATAAAGTAAGTACAATTCATGTTATGAATTTCATTGGACAATTTTTTTAATAACATTTTTAATTTAACAATCTTTATTGTATTCATTTTTATATTATTTTTATTTCTAGCGTATTTTAAATTTCATTCTTCAAACGAATTACAAAATTTCTATTTAATATAATTCCTTTCTTAATAATATAGTTATTTTCAGTTTCAGTATTGTTTTCAAAGTTATACATTTGATATCAAATACTTTTAGCGTCCTAATAGGATGCGTGAACCTGTTTTACCATCATCAATCACTGCAGCAATTTCGGTAACTTCGGTATTTGGATTCGGTAATTTCGGTATTTGGATGCTTTTTTAACGTCATAGTAGTTGACATGAGTAAATTTAAACATAATACCTCAAACAAAAATGCTTCAAGCAAACAAATGAAGATTTAGCGAGAGTGGGTGATGATTTTAAAGATTGTGTAGTTGAAACTGGAATACCAGCAAAGAATTTTTAAAAGAAAAAGCTATTAAAGTGAAACTTTTATTACATCGTCTCAAACTTTTTCGTCTGCGTTTGCATGTCGCATTACAGTCGGCCGCAGAGTAGGGGGGTAAAGTGAAAGGCACTCCCTTCAACTGCTCGTCAGAGCAGTCAAGGCCAATATGGCGGCGCCTATAGTTCGTATCAGCTGACCGTGTAGTGTATAGACTATAGAGTATTCAATAGGGATGGGCGGAGTTATGTGGACGGGCGAAGTTACCTATACTACTTTGAAAATAAGCGAGTATTGTGTTCAGTACGTACAGTGTAACAGTACCAATATGTATAGTACCAATACTCCCTTTAGGTGGCGCTGTCAGCATTCATATACACACTATACATCTTTAATGCTATAGTATTAGTAATTTTGCGCTCACAGCGAATACACTCCATAGTACAGATTATTACTCATTTGCGCTAGTGCTCCAAGTTATTTTGTTTGGTGTTATTAGTGTTTAATGTGAATAGTGTTATTTATTTGCTTTTGGTGAGCAACGATACATCTGATGAGTTCGAAAAACTGATCATCGAGGAATAAGTGAAGAATAATGCAAAAATGAATGACGATGAATTAATTTCACGCCGTAAAAAACAGAGCGCTGACAGAATACGTGCTTATAGAAAAAGGAAAAAAGATCTTAGTGCCATGCCGAGTACTAGCACCGTCCAAAGTGGTGAGCCTGTATCTGAAAATGTGGTTACAGAAAAACTTTTACATCAATAGCAATTAAACGCGGAACGATGCCGTAGATATCGTCAAAAATGCAAGCGTTAATGTTTGTATAGCACCTAAATAATTGTTAAGAATTATGTAAAAGTATCCTAAAATACAGAGTTGAATAAAAATATTACTTGGAAAACTAATCTACTTTTATCATTTCCCATTATCATTCCAATTTTCCAAAAATAAAATTAAAATTGATGATGCGATTTCAATACCCTTAATGAAATATTATTCCAAAAATTATTAGTTTAATGTCTACGATATGAAAATAAGTTTCACTTTCACCGTGGTTTCATAAAACCGCACATAGTTTTTTTTCTATGTTTTTATTTAAAGTTCTATCATCAATTTTTAATTGAAATTCTATATGACGGTATGTAGATTTTCCAGTTTAATTATTGATCATATCAATAGTTTATCGGTAGTTTTTATCGCATCTACACTCTTCTTTTATTTTATTACTGACAAATATTGATTTTGCGGCTGCACTTACACACTTAAATACCTTGGAATCATTTCTTACAAAATTGACAAAAATTACCAAATCGTATGTGCCTTTTCCTCATAAAATGCATATAATCTACACCTGAGTATGAATGGCCATTCTCGCCCAATAACTAAATGATAATGTATTATTGATATTAATATTTTTTGATCTAAAGACAATTTGGTTATGGTAAGCAGTGAACCATACAATTTAATAGGATCCTTACAGTATAACGAATTAGACAATTTTTAGTACGTTATTTCTAAACTATTCAAAACATCTAGTGTTCATAGCCACAATTTTGATTTTACGTTTTACATATATTTTTTTTAGCATTGCAGTTTGGCCATTGAGAATGTTCAGATAATAATTTATTTACAGCTGACTTAAATTCTAATTCAATATGTGCAAATGTATTATCGAGGTTGATGAAATAGCATTGCAGTTTGGCAATTGAGAATATTCAGATAATAATTTATTTATAACCGACTTGAATTCTGATTTAATATTCAGGAATACGTTATCAAGGATGATGAAATAGCTGTGAACCTGGTCAGTTCCAAATATAAATTCTCTAAATAATAACATTTGAATGTATTTTCTAATGCTATTATATTTTTTCTCAAACTCAAAAATTGTGTTGTTGTTATTGGCTGATACTGTTGTTTCGAGCGCATCGGACAAACTAAAAATTAGTGGCCTTAAAAATTTAAAAACAAAAATTGTAAATGACTTAATACAAATTTTTGGTAGCAATAACAGAAGGGGTTAAAAACTTAAGTGGCAGTGTGAACTTTTATCCATCGACTAAAATACTTTTAATAAAATTACGGAAAAACTTTCCGATATGAAGGACGAAAAATTATCTTTATTTAAATGGTTGAAAACTTATTTCATATCTTACAATAATTTTCGGGGGAAATTGTGGGGAATCATCAAATTTTTTCACCTAATTGGAGAATTGGAATTATATTATTGGGATTTCCATAATTCGGTAATGGCCATGCAAATGATAATTGACTTCGTAGAGTTAAGTTGTTCCTCTTATTTACATTATCTATGGTAAAGAACATAACCTTAGAACAAATGGCTAGGAGAGGTTATAAGAACTTAGTAACTGAGCTTGAGAAGTAGTATGCCGCTGGGGAATTTAGGAAAAATAACAATTTCATGGTAATTTCCTCATTATAACTTTTTGATGTTAAGACTTTATTTTGAGCGGTTGCTATAGTAGTTCCAAGTAATTCTGTTTTTAGTTATCTGTAATTGTTTTATAATTATTGTGTAATATTAAACCTCTATTCTAGAGTGAAATTAACATGATGCCCTAATAGTGTTGCATTAATATGTCGATATGTATATTATCTGCAAATAGTGCATGCTCTGGGAGCCGGCCAGTATTACAATTATCTTAGAGCGATCTCTGTACCACACTTTCCATTAAATAAGATAGGTAATAAAAATAGTAACTTAATTTTTGTTTCCTATCGACAATTACATTTTGACTTAATCATTTTTGTTGGGTATGAATATTAAATCGTAGTCAAATCACAGTTTGTTAGTTATGTCTATAAGTAATTGTATAAATATTCAGGTTTCAATAAAATTTTGTTGATAGTTGTCATAGCATAATATACCTAAATTGATAGTATAGTTGTGCGCTTTATAGTGTACTTATTAATCATATACTTACCACAGCTAATATGTATAAATAAATAAGATTAGAACAGTTGCTCTACATGATGTTCTAACAAACGAAATATCTTTTTTTATGAGTCCTGACATCCTATCAGTTAATAAAGTAGGTACTCAAAAGATTGTACCACTTTTACCATGTTTTTCTATTATTTTAAATATCCAAGGGACCATGGAATGTTATGTAAGCAAAATTGCAATTTTTTTACATTTCCAATTCCTGTAAGAAAATAATAACTTCAAATGATTAGATAAGAATTTTAAAATTCAATCATTTCCACAAATGTGACTTAATAATTCACCTTGTGATGTCACTTTAACTTTTGTTGATGCTACAGGTAAATAATTTTATTAAATTTCAGGTCAATAGTTCTTAACAATTTGTTTCGCTCCTTTTTTTTATTTTCTATTGTCGAAGTTTTTACAAATTAAGGACCATTATTTTTCTGTAATTTCTCTATGATACAATTCATAAAACGATTTCAATTTCTGTACGCTTAGGCTTGACAATGTATGGAAGCTTGTCAACATCCTTTGCCATGTGAATGATTGTTAAAATTTTCCATGAAATATGGCTATATTTTGAACATATTGCAAATTCATATGCCAATTATGTTTTAATTTTAACTGGAATATGTTATAGGTTTTTTGCAACTTGTAACATATTATTGTATACATTAAAATTGTTCATATATTTTTTTTTCAATGTTGTACATGTGCAATTTTTATGTCATTAGATGTTTATTTTAATTTACTCAAATCAACTCTCCATACATTTTCGCATTTTGTACACATACACTTTAAAAATGCATCATTCTCATCTACTTGCTGAACTACTATATGCCATAGACACAACTCATTTTTTTTATTTTAATTTTCATTTGTTGTAGTAGAATACATTTAAAATTTATATAGATATTCTTTTTCATGAAAATCAAAAATTAAGTTTCTTTATTTTTTTTCTCTATTTTTAAGATATTATTACATTTTAGAATATCTATAACATTCATTAAATCTACATATGTTTGGAATATTTTTTTTTTTATTAAATTGACTGCTAATATATTGCATGAATGTTAAAGATATTTTGTGAGTAAAAGCAAAGGACTTGCATTGCTCTATTTTTATGTTTAATGGTTTTTGCTACTAATGTGTATAAAGTAATATTAATTGCTTTTGTATTCAATCAGTTTTGCAATGATTTATAATCGTGTAATCTACAGGGTAGCTGCTACAGTTACTAGCTTATCCCTATTTGTTGTATCAAGAAATTACATTAATGGCAAGCGTCTTGAGAATATGAAAGCACGTGAACGTATGCGGCGGTCTAACGAAGGAGGATACTCACCAGATTTATATAGAACTGCAGCAAAAAATTAGTGGTAGTAAGTTTTATTTTAATATTCCCCTCAGAGATGAGTTTGTATTATAACAACATTGAGATCTCAACATTATGAACTTATGAAAATGTCTAAACATTATATCTGGAAATAGTATTTATTTTGCATGTGACTTCATCTCACTAGAATAGGTGTATTCGAGTGCATGCAAATACACCTATTTATTTTAGGCACATAAAATGCAATGTGCCTAAGAGTTTTAATGCCATGTTAATGTGAGAGCTACAGCAATGTAGAAAAGTAATTACACAAAAATTCTATTTTGAGTTTTCATGAAAAATTTACAGCACAGGCCTAAACACATCTACATCAACTCGTGTTTCTAGACTGCATCCAATGTTGAATGTATTGAATTGCCAGTATAATATTTGGCCAGCTCAGCCAGCAAAGAGATATAACATCTCTATGCATGCTTTATCGCATATACTAGGGAGTGCTTTGGAGTGTATTCAATATTATTCCTGTCCCCTTCGTCACCATTCCACTCAGAAATAACACCACCACTCTCTTGATGGTTGGTGCTCTACAACCACAAACTTCATGTGCAATTTATGCCACATATGCCAAAACTTTAAAATACTTACCATAAGCAACCTTATGTTCCTCGTCAACTTCAATAATGTATTCTTTTCTAAAAAACCATTAATGCGCTAGTAGAATAGAGGCCCATGGTAATGAAAACTGCCCTGTGAGGTGACCCACTGCGAATTACATTTAGAAGGCTACTACAATATCAGAAAATAACTCTCAACCCTATGTCGTCGCTATTGAGTGGTACAGGGTAGTACATGGAAAATTCAATTTTAAAATGTTGTCTATTCGTAAACTACTTTCAAGTACATTAAATTTTACATTGTTTCAAATTGTCATTTTCTATACTAGTTTGAGATATGATTACGATATGACTTTAATAGGTAATGATAAGCATAGAAAAGCAATCACACAAATGCCGTACAATAGTAAGTTATCTACATTGCTTCTATAACTATCGGCGAATTAAAAATTTGTATTGTCTTCCAGTACTACTACTTTTGTACGGTAATAGGTTTTTCATTACTTTTTTTTATTGATCTATCAACTAGAAGAAAGCTGTACAAACGTATTTAGTTATAATATCTCATTTGCACCTTGAAGATTTAATTTCCCCATTTTGCTCATCTGTACCGCTTCAAAGTGACAGCATGGGGCTGAGAGGTTATTTTCTGACCTAGCAACATTTTTAATGTGATTTACAGTGGCTCATTCCCCAGGAGAATTTTTGCCGTGCACCTGTGATCTATAGTGACTACTTTGGGGTTGCGTGTGTATAGGTGACAGTGTTCATATATTGTCTGGTGGCTCATATTTTTTTGCCCCTTTAAAAAGTTATTATTTTAATAAATTGACATTAATGCAATCAATGATCAACAATACTATTCAACTCATGGAGCCATAGACCGGAAAATAAGCAAATTTAATTTAATAGGCCACTAAATTATCCTCTATTTCCACATTCATAAAATAATTTGTGTTTATGGAAATTACCTTAATGAGGATTGAAATTTTTAAAAATACATGAGTTAGAATTCCAATGATCACTTCTGAATAATATAAAAATATATATTACCACCTGCTGTCAATATTTTAACATACAATGTACAAAAGAAATATTATCATAAAACAATGACTTAATTTTATCTAGGATATACAATTCTCATTTGAATATTTATTCTGATACTTTTTAATTTTAGGCCGTTAGAGACAGCCCTGTGAAAAATTAAAAAAGACTGAAAATGGCGACTCCATTGTTGGATCCTGCAAAACTGCAGCTGGTGCAAGAATTAGAGATTGAGATGATGTCTGATATGTACAACAGACTTGTGACTTCATGCCATAGGAAATGTATTCCTATAAAATATCATGAAGCTGAATTAGGTATTATCTGTTAAATAATACTTATATTGTTTTTATTTTGTAACGATGTATGGATTTTGATGACACTTATTCAGTTATAAAAAGAAGCTCCTCTTTTTATTCTCATACATTCATTCAGTCATAGACAAAAACAGTGAAAAACTTACAAAAAGAAAAATGTAACTGCATCAAACAAAAAAAAACCTGATATTTTGTACTTTCTGTAGATATATTAATCTTCGAGGAGTTCCTTAGTTATATAACAATAAAAAATATTAAATGAACAATTGAAAACAGTTCTGGAGACACATGTAAAATAATTATAAAAACTACAACTAAAAATGAAAACAGATACACAACATAAATACTAAATGTTCATTAAGCTGCTACCACTTTAGAAACATAATGGTTTTATCGTGAAGTCTTTAAAATTGTACCACAACATATGAACACCAGGACCATAATGAAATGGTTTATATCATTTTATGTTAATAATTAGAAACCTACTAGTCGTAAAAACATAAATCCAGTGTCATTATTTAGTTGATATAGTCAACTCAATGCTGTGATCTTGACTTTGTGTTGGAGCTGGGTTGGGCGGCGGGGGAGGAGAGCACTGCACATCGAAATCGACGTTATCACTTCTTTTTATTCAGTGTAACTCGTGACTCACACATGATAGCGCTTTCATTGTTTTATGCATTTAAACAGTAATTTTGAAAATAATTATAGATATAAATATCTAGGAATTATATAAAAACTTCAATATGTCGGCCTCACTCCATGCTAGACGGTCAGAAATATTAAGCACGGCTGTAAATGGAAAGAGGAAGTTATAGGCCATGCACAGGTACCCCAATATCCGACGCCGAGCGAGCGAGCGGCTTAAGCAGGATCACTGAATGAGCCACTTTTCGTTATACTCCAAATAATCTTGTTACTATACAAACAAATTAAATTGCCACAAATCTAACTAAAAACATTACATCTACAAGCCTATACAATCCGGCACATTGATTGCGTGACTGATGTTTGTCTTCATTTCTTACATTGGTACTCTAACCACCACAAAAAGAACAATCACAAAGCGATCAATCGCTCCTTAAGAATATATGAATGAATGGAGTACTTTACTATTAAATTAAATATGATTAATTCTTACCACATTTGTAATTTTTACAATCGCGATTTATTTTATCATCACAATTATGATATATCCAATCTATATTTTCGCATTCGCCTTGTGATCTTAAAATAAAAGATGCACATATAAATTTGTTATGGACTATAAGAAACGAAATGAATTATTTGAGACATGATGGTAAGTAAAAAAACAGTGAGTGTCCGACACACGACTGAAGTGGAACTTCTTTGGCAAAATATTCAGGAATAGAGTTGAGGGTTAAAAAAATGAAAAAGAAAGTAAATTATTGTATTATTAATTCATGCTTACAAGATTCTTTTTATAACCAACTATTATTAAAAACGAAAATCAAAATGGGAACAAAATTTAATTTAGTAATTGAATTGTGTTCCTATTGTCCATAGTTAATACTCTTAATACTGACAATGTTTGTTGGTTGCTTTTATCATGATGATCTCTCGTACATTCCACCTCTGTCACACGCGCATAACCTTTTTTTTCCACGTGGGCAGGAGAAAATAATTTTTGTCATTATTGTCTATTTGAGATGAATTAATGCTACTATCCAAAGACAAATCCATTGTCAGCTGCAACAAAATGAGTTACTGGCATTGGGATTAATTTTAATAAAAATTTATTACATAAATAATTGCAGTAATTATTTATGTAATAAATTGCCAAAGTAAATTAAATTAAATTAAAAAACCAAAAAATTAAAGTGCCAAATTTTAATTACCAATTTACCCTTGATTTGTGACCGTACCGTGTTAACTATTAGAAACCACTGATATAATGGACAGTTTAGCCACTATTCTCCATTTATTGCATTCATTTTTACAATGAATAATAAGCGCGCATATATAAAATACTCATAATTAGATGTGTGAACACGTCAAACACGTGGGCTTGCTGGGCCGAGTTGCAAAGATCCGAGCGGACCCGACCATGTCACTCGAGCATTTCACTGTTACGTCACAGTATGAAATCACTCTTACTTGCTAAGGAAGTTTCACTTCAAAACTCATTGAAATCGAACAAATCGATTGAATTTATAACAAAAAAATACAGGAATCGCAGGAATTAAACAAATCTCATTACAACTAAAAGTTATGTGTTATATTTTTTATTTGCTGTGCCCACAACATGTGCGCCATCCATAGTTCACATTTCGGAACTTATCTAATATTTGTATGTTCATGAAATAATAAAAACATTAATTATTAGAGTTAAAGATTATAATTATTATTCTTTATAAACAATTCTGTTTTTAAAACAGAACTATAAGTAAAGTAAACAGCAACAGTATCCTCTTGTTTAGTTTCACCTTTCATAATGAAAATAATCATGTACATATTGATGCTGTTTTCATTATTTGCACTTTGATCTAAAATAATTTGAATTTCGTAGAATAATTATCCGACTATAGCTTTTGGTTTTATTCATTTTTATATCATTCTCAACGTACCATTGATTTTGTAGTCAATCTGGTGTTATTTTCTCCATCACCTACATCAACTTGATAGAAATAACATTTGCGTTGTTGACTATCAACTTTTTACTAGCATGTTAACTTGAAAAATGCTTACATTTTATATTAACATTACATACATTACAAAAAAAAAACATTTTAGTAACTTTGGTTTCAGTCATGAAAAGAATGTTTCTGGTATTATTTCTATCAGTAATAAACAAAAATTCCAGTTATAAGTATACTATGGGCATAACAAAAACTTATCAAAACAAAAATGATAGAAATCTTTTAAAAATTTAGCTGGATGCATTTACTATTTACATTATAATGAACAATAAAACAATATCATCTTTAACTTTCCATATGCTTTATTAAAATGAATGTTTTTGCTTACAATGCTCTTGATGACATTCGGAAATAAATATGCCTGTATTTATTGCTATTATTATGGTGAATAGAATTATTAAGTATTATACCTACTAATCGTTTTTTAGTTATTTAGTTTTTGCCCGCGGCTCAGCCCATATATAGACATAACATTGTATAATTTATTTTCCTTGTATAGGATTTGCATAAAACTTGTAAAGTCCATTCTTAGTGAATGTCTATGTCTGGAAAAGTTACTATGCTGAATTTAAAGTCAATCGGATCTATAGTTTCCAAGATCCCATGGTGAGTCAGTCAGCCAGACAATGATATTTTATTATATATATATATATATATATATATATATATATATATATATATATATATATATATAATATATGTATAGATATTGTATTTGTTAATGAATTAGGTAAGCTGACTTGCCATGATAACTAAAACTTAATTCAAAATTAAAATGATTATAAAAAAATAATTAACCATAAGCCATTAAAAATTCTATACTTTTTCTTGCAAAATTAAGTTTAACGTAATGCTATAGTATGCTTGTAGACAATGACGCCACTAGGTACTAGTGCTTTCACTGTCTAATTATCAATTTAAAAAAGTCATTACTCAGGTATTTTTATAGTTAAATGGTTTTATTGGACTCTATAAAGCTCTAAAAAAGCTTTTAATATAATAATACAAAAAAAAAATAGTAAACTATGTTATTGGATAGTATTTTTAAACATAACTACGCTGACAAATTGAAAAGAAACAGGCACAAACAGTTTTATCTAGACATTTAGCTTCATCAAAATTAATGAACTGTCATATAAACAATCATAGACTTTGCATATGGCCGCGTACGCGAACGAAGATCGGTATGTGTCTTGACATCCCATAATTTGGTCAATAGCAAGCACGATCTGACGAAACCACAGTTCTCGCAGCGATAGCAAGTGGTGCTTTAACGGTTATCCTACTGGAGCTCGCAAAACTGCCATAGCACGCTCCGTAGACCACGCCGACTCCACGAGCACCTCCACCTTTGCCGTACCTCTTACCATTCCTCTGTTTTGTATTATAATTTTCAGAATGAATTGAACTTGGATTTTTATTTCAATTTTGAACACTAAAAGCAAGTCGCCGTCACAGATGTTCCACGTTAAACCAGTGGCCTTGTGCCCCGACACAGCCACGCCCAATTTTTTTTAGAATATAAACTATATCTCATTCTATAAATTACATCTTTTTCTTATGTAATTACTATCTTTTGCCCGCGGCTCCGCCCGCGTAGGCATAAAATGTATTCTTTCATCTTGTTCATATGGAAATTTTTTTATAGGGCCAATTTATACATATTGTGATATAACCACAGCCCCTATATATTCGTAGCTATTTCGTTTACATGGCTGATGTTTTTTAAAGCAATATAAAGCGACAACTTAAAAATTGTTGGAAGTTAAACATAATTCATACCTACTGATTTTTTGTACATTTCATCACTATTAATTAAAATGAAAATCGGTCCAGCTATTCTCCAGTTATAAGTGTTCGAACAGTTATATTGTGTAATGTATTTAAATTGGAACTACGTATTTTATAAGATGAACTCGCTAATATGTATTATAGGTATTATAAATGCTATAGTTTGTAAGGATGGATAGGTACGGAAGTATATAATGATTGATGGTAGTGCAAAAGTTATAGGCTTTTATACTGCAATATACTCCTATAAACTATGTTAAACGATTTATTTTGGTCTGTATAAACATGCAGATTTTGCGATTAAGAAACGCGTGAGCAAGTCACATAGAGCTGGCCGTGGGAAAAACATTGCGTGCTCAAATGTATGCCTGCTACCTTTATGGTCTGACCCTGCCGCCGGACCGCACCGTAATATCGCGCACTCGCTTGTCATTCGTCATAACTATTCAAATATTTGTCCAAATGATGGAGTGTAAAAGACAAAGTTTATCTACTTTAAACACCAGATGCGATAAAATTATATATTTTGATATAAGGATCAATTTGTTACTAAAAAATGTGCATTAGAAATAAATTATCTATTATTATTGCATTTATGGTTCACTATTTTGGCGATAATGGCTTACACATAAAAGATAGTTATATGCTGTCGTGAGCTTTTTTGTAGGACTATTTAAGATAAACATTTCCATTGTACATTATATACGTGTAATTCCAACGGTTTTTGCGGCGCGCGCCAGAATACCTCGCAGATGGCAGATTTTCTCCTGCTTACTTGACACTTCTCGTTATATTTTGGTTAATTCCCACTATATCTTTATAAATTATAGCCTATGTGTTATTCTGATGTGTAAGCTATATATTATTGTACCGCGTCATCGAAATCCATTCAGTAGTTTTTGCGTGAAAGAGGAACAAACATCCATCCATACATCCATCCAAACAAACTTTCGCCTTTATAATATTAGTAAGGATACTGACTGTAGTACAGCAATATATATTGCGATTTTTTTTATATAAATTGTTAATTCTAATTAGATTTTTAAAAATTATGGACAATTATGGTGATAGTAATTAATGTAGTTTAGTGATTAGCATGCCCATCTACAATGCAGGAGGCGTTGAGCACAATCACTACTACATCGCTGAGCATTTTGATATGCAATATAAATTGAACCTTACAATGTAATTTAAATCCTTTTTTATTCAATTCCTCATATTACTATGCTTGTTGTAAAATAGCAATTTAACAGTATAATTTTTTGAAGTTCTTGCTCTTAAAAATATATGTGCAATTTTTTTAATAACCAAAGTTTCTTGCAGGAAAAGGAGAGTCGGTGTGTTTAGATCGTTGTGTGGCAAAATATTTAGATGTGCACGAACGCATCGGCAAAAAACTTTCAAATATGTCACAAGGTGAAGCTGGCATAGCAGATGTTAATTTACCAAATGCATCGAAACCGAATGAACAAAAATAATATTTTGAAATATATGTCATTCATCGTTTACTTACTGTATAAGTTGACTATTTACTTTTCAAAAGTTACAATTATTTCATATTAAGTAATGTCACTTTTTTATTAAAAATACCATCATGGTCGCCAATATGTATTTAACATGAAGGACAATTCTTGATTCTTGTTTTATTTATCTAAAAATATGTTTCATTCATATAAACCAGGACATATAAGTGAACATAAATATACCCAGCTAAAATAGGTATTTGTCACATAATGGCACTCAAGATGGACACAAATAGTTCTTAAATTCTGTAAACATTGTCTTGATATATTATTTGCATTGTTTTCTGAAAATTAAATAAGTTCTTCATTTATTTTATACTGTGTAGTAAAGGGTAAATGTACTTTTTAAATAGAATTTTCATATACAATCAATCTATTTTTGTGTTTTATTACCATGAAACTAAAATTGCATTTGTTTTAAATTATTTTGTTTAGTGTGAAAATAGTTTTGTTAATTGTAGTTAATAGTTGTATGCAAGATAGAACTATAAATACTAGATTTGTAGAATAATAATAAATGTTAAAAATAAAAGAAATGTCAAATTCATTACAGCTTTTATTTTATATTAATCTATAATGATCTATAATAATTGTCTCTCTACATAAGCTATCTACAATTCAAACTAAAGTAAATTAGTATTTCTTTTTGCTCTGTTGCGGTTGACCAAATGCATATTCCGGTGTAAAATGTTTAATCAGTTGCCCGAGGACGAATATGTTTGTGCAGAAGAATATAATACCTTTTAACCAGATGAAAATAAAAACCTCTCTATTCTTGAATTCCAGTAAATAAGCATAAAATAACCATGCACTTTGCGCCAATAACCATATGGCCGACAAAAAGATGGCTTTAAAGACGGGTATCTGGATATTGTGTATAACCAAAGGCAGCAACGACAAATACCATATGAAATACTGTGAAGTCATTACACTGTTGTATGTGACCAATACGACTGCCTGGCAAAATAAGGCAAAAGGTAAGGTGTTCAAATCTGGACCAAATGTTAGGCTCAGAACAAATAAGATGATGCATTCAAATATTTGAGATAATAACTTGACAACATCAAAAGTCAAAAGATCCATAGTTAAGTAAGAATAGTAAAATAACACTGAAAAATTGTGTCTTGTATCTTTCCTGAACAAGTGATAAATATAAGTTTCAAATAAGAATTCATATCCATAGAGCGTGTACATGCCATATGTCAACAAAAATAGACTGATGATGCAGCTTATTGTTAAGATTAATTGATTTTTATTAGGAATCAATGATAATAGACCATCTTTTATACTAGTACCTCTATTAATCTTATAATTTCCAAGTGCTAGGTACATTGGGAAACTGAAAGCCAAAGGATATAAACGTAAGTGTATAGCGACACCCAATAAAACACCAGACAAGACATACTGCATTGAATTCATGAACATCTCCTTCTGAAGAAAAAATATTGACATGATAATAATAAAACATGGAAATGAATCGGCATTGCCCCTAGTCGAAATCGCTATACTCAAAGGATTGTAAAGCCAAAACAATGAGCTGTATGTCGCAAAAGCACTTTGCTGTTTTACATAAACAGCTCGATTCTCGACTAACTTTTTAATAGCGACTGTCACAAGCATATCAAAAAAAGAAAATAGACATTTACCAAAGTTTTTCCATATTAATATATTAGGTACCATAAGATAAGCAATCATTGGACTGTATCTATATGTATGTCTTTTATATGGTGAATCGCCATTGACAACAAACCTTGCTGCATCTGTAAATACTTTGTAATCAATATCTGTGTATTCTACATCATAATTCCTATCATGATAATCACTGTAAAGTATTAATAGCAATCTAATAGAAATACCAATAATAAGATGCCATTTAAAGGCCAAATTCAAAACTTTTGCGTCTTGCATTTTTAAAGTTTTGTTTTCATATCCTTAGCTGCTGCTTGTAAACAGATCTTGAAATCGTTAAATTCTTTCAAGCAATCGTCCTTTTTGATAGACTCTTCTTTTAGTAAGACGCATCGAGCATATTGTGTTCCTTGTTTTGTGCACTTTGCGAAAACTAATGGGTATTTTGAAAACCTACTCTTCGCTTTTGCTACTGAATCCATACCCGATTGTTCTACTTTTTCTCCTCTTCTCTTCTATTAATGTTCAGGCTTGATAAAGTTGTTGGTTGTTCACTCAAATCGAATTCAAACCTTTCAGCGAAAAATATGTCATAAATTTGCTTGGAAAAGAATATACTCAAGCAGATGGTAGACCCTACTATTTGAAAAGTCCTTGGATATCTGTAGATCCAACTGCGCTTTCCCAGCACTTGTTGACGTCGCCGATCCATGATGATTACTCTATAATGGCAGAACATCATTATTATTAAAATTCTAGACCAAATATTTGAAAAGGGTGAACTCTTTTTTTTTTTTCTTTTTAATAAGGAGAGAATCTCAGAGTTTAGAATATCACACTTTATTTAAACATCTATTTTTTTATATGTCAATACATCAAATATTTAAAAATTTCATCAAGTGGAATATCACAGGCATATACCTACATGTAATCAACATATAAAAATTTACTTTGTAATATAAATTAAAATGATGCCCTAATTTATGATTAATAATATATATATGTAACATTAATTAAGTAAAATAATGTAATAATAATTAACAATAATGATCAAATGATATTTTTATTATTGTGAATATTTGCCACGCATTAGTACTCAAATAGCTCAATGGATTTTAATGAAATTTTAGTTAGGGGTAGATTATACCCTAAAATGGATCTTAGGATAATTTTTATACAATAATATATCTGTATATAACACAAAAAGAATTGAAAAATGCAAGCATAAAATTAGAAAATAAAACAATTGTAAAATTATAGTTTATGATCAGCGAAGCCAGTAACTTTATTATATGTCCTTCATTATTGCTTGAACAGTTGGATGAATTGGAAAATCAAGTTGGATTGAAAAGAGACATAGAATTCTAAAAAGAAACAAATATATTTCCAGTAAAAACGGTAATTCTTTATTTTACTAACAGTAAACGTCAAAGAAAGGACTAAGATCATCATCGGAACTACCATTAGAATTGAGACCAAGATCAGAAATGACAACTGGAGCTGGACCGAACTGATAATGATGCAGAATTTAAATCGCAAGAATTAGAACGGGGATCAGGCTTGACAATGTCAACGATAAATACAGAAAGACCAAGGAACACATTCTATAGATGTAAATGTAAACGCAGACAAATTTAAATCATATAACATGATATCTCTGATCTATTCCAAGACATCTTATGTAGTTGTACAACTCCTCGGTTGCAAACATATTTTGTTAGGTAATATTACACAGCTCTTCATTGTAGACATAAGAGCAAAGACTTGTGGATATTATTAGTGACTAATGAAACCATGCCAAAAATCTTTTTTTGCCAATTTTTCTATTCACATTGATGCCACGTAAACTATTACACTTTCTGAACTTAGTGCTTTTACCGCTCTTGGACATAAATACTTATTTGTATTACATGTATGAATTATCTGGTACAATATTCAATGAAACAACAAAAAAAATGGATAATTTACATATATTTTATTAACAATATGATATAATCGACATGCCTCTTGTTCAATGTTAGAAAAAGAGTTCACTTTATACACATTGATAAGAATAAAATTAAACAATTTAATAACAGAATTATACATCAACACTGATCTTTCCTCTACATTTTACATATATATTTTTTTAATTACATGTACAGATAGCAAAAAGGCATGCAAACAATAATGAAATTGGAAACAATCAACATATTTTCCATATCAAGAAAATGTACATTTTGTAATGATCAACTGAGTACAATAATAATGGCAATCTAAAAAATATATATATATTTTTTAAACATGTTTGCACTTTATTTTTGCCATCTGCACCTTTACATAGCTAACTTTGAAATCTAATCACGATCCATATGTAAATATTTCAATAAGACTAGCTAATATTATACAATATTTTAAATGCTCATAAATAATAAAAAATGATTTCACTTTTAAACAAGCAATTGATCATATTATACCTAAAAACATATTTTGGAAACTGTAATAATTACTAACATGGATACAATAAAACAATTTAGTTATTAGTTTTTACAAACAATGATCTCTATCCTTTTTTTAATAAAAATATCAGATTTTACTGTACAGAGGGTAGTAACTGTATTGTTAGATTTAGGACCATACAAAAATATTAAGCTCTACTATTTTACAGCCTCAAAATCAAAATGGAAACTTCGGAATTTCATATTGAATTGTATTCAACAGTACGAAATCTCAATACAATTTCATGAATATTTAGTATGATTGCTAATTCTTATATTCAGTATACATTGATGTCACCTTTTGGAAAGTGACTTCAGCATAAAAGTGGACTCTTAATACTTAATACTAATATAATGAAGGACAATCCAATTTTTAGTAAATAGTGGTATAAAATAACAATAGAATATAACACAAATTGAAGATAACTTCATATTTGTATTTAGGACAGAAGTCGCATAGGGTATGATGAATTTTATTTTTTAAAGATAAAAGTGTTCAATTCACTTTGTTTCTATTCTTATGAAAAAAAAATACTTATTATATATTACCGATATAATTTTGTTTTAGAAACTGTTTGCCTTCAATTGCACAATGCTATCGGTTTGTTGTAGTTGTACTTGCATACTGACTTCAACATCTTTTTCTTTTTGAATGGACAGCAGTGACTAAAAACTATAGAACATATCTGACTTTGATCATTTGATTCAGTCATTTGTAGATGCATATAGCCCATTTCCTTTTTGAAAAACCATATGTGGGATGGTGACCGCTACTATTATATTTATCAAATATCGTTTAAACTTCTTAAAATTTTGAGATTGCCAAATAACAGCCAAAATTTGATTTAGAAATTAATTTAAAATCAATTTTGTCAAATATTTACACGACTATAAACACAAAATCGACACTGAAATGAAGTAGAGAAATCTGGAAGATATCTTTAAACAGAATGACCAATCAATGAATTAAAATACATTGATTCTGTTTTTTGTCCATCTTTATATTTTTTTTCCTAAAAAATAAATTTGTATTACTTAAATTGCTTGAGCTATTTTTTAACATAAGTTGTTGGTTGTTACAAGTATTTTATTAGGCCATATATGGTCTATATATTGGTATATTCATTTCAAATTCTGAAGAGTTGACAAAACATTTTAATGGCCTCTCTTGAATTCTATCCTGTCACAAATCATGTATATCATTAACAAAAATTTATTAATCTCCAACTGTGAATCAGAAAGAATCACAATCTAATTTATTTACACTTTCATTACCATAAAAAAAAAGAACCTAATGCATGCACATTTTTTAATTTAATTAACATGAAACAAAGACCTTGTTAAAGCTTTGTTTTGAAACTATGTATCAAAAGATCATTTTTGTAGTGTTTTTGCTATGAGGTATAATAATAGAATGAAGATGAACTAAATTTCAATTTAAGGTAAAATATGAGTAAATGAATTACACTGTACAATGTTAAAAATTTACCAAAATATGAAATCAGTTCATCTCAATGAACTGATTTTACTTCTAATCAAATATGACATCTTTTATATGATCATTTTGAATGAAATATCTCCAAATTATTAACAATCAGAATTTTTTGGAAATCCTCAATATAATTACGTAATTAACCAATATTTGTATGTGCACATTTAGAAAACAATGCAACTTACACACAGTACAGAGAAACAATGTTTTGAGAAGTACCAAAAACCAGATTAGCGATTATTATAATTATTGAGAAACTTTAACAAGTATCACTACCGGGTAGTACAAACAGTTAATTTTATACAAAGTTTACATTACAACCCTACACTGGGCTTACATACCTTAATTTATCTATACATCCATCAGCCTTTTAACAATCATCCCATTAAAATAATAATATAAATAGAAGGGGTCACAAAGTTATTACATAATTCACTATTTTATAATAAACCATCCCTTGCGTTCTCAAAATTTATCCATAACCTTTCTAAACTACACATGAAATTTAGAAATTAGTTAGTTGTAGTGACATTCCCCAATATTCCAGGTGAAATCTTCAATATGTTACTATAATACTAAAAACATTTGATAACTTGTACTAATTTACATCATTTCTTTTCATTAAAATACACTTTTGTTGTTTTTTGACTTCATCCATTAATTAATGAATATTTTATGATCCTTTTGTTAATTAATTCAAAAAATATCAATTTCACACTGACACCATGTAGACAGGTAATTTATGACTGAAACATTAAGGTGAATATTTCATATTTGTCTTACAAAAACTTGTTGATAAAATGCCAATCATATTGTCATGATTAGACAATTTTTTTTTTTTTTTTTTGATTGAACACAATTTTTTTTACTAATTAAATATTGTAACATTCTAGTTAGGATGCTTTTTCTGTTCATCCATTTTGTCTCATTTTTTCTGACCTGGTCCAATAAATACAAATCAACAAAAAGGTCCATTTATTAATTATACTATCAAAAGTCATATACTTCATGCCACAATTCTGATTATTTTATCAGCATGAATTTATCAATGTCTGGACATTCCAATTAAAAAAAAAAAGTGTTCATTGCGTTATCACACAACGCTAACAACAAACATGCTCACCAAAGTTAACACAGCACAATATTTGTGAAAATTTAAAGCAAATATTATCACCTTAAATACGATTTTGAAATAAAATTTATAAAATACAAACAAAATTGTGCCTCACATTATTATAAAACATGTTATAAAGTGATATATTTTTTACACACTGTGAGACAAACATTTTAAGTTCGATTACACCAAAATGATTATGAACTTACACACACTACTGAACAGTTTAGATAATAAAATATTGCTTCAACGAAGAACGGTGAGCCATCCACAATATCACTAAGCACAAAGAACCTTATTCTTAGACTGAATATTGAATTATTAACAGCTTATACTGAATTACACTAGTATGGTATAGTTACACCTCGCATCAAAATGGTTTAACCTCATAGTTTAAATTTTCTACAGATAAATATATATACACACAAGAGTCTATACTAGATTATTATCCAGAAAATAATTTATGTCTAATATTGAGCACATATGCAACAATCAACATAACTGTTGATAATAAATTCATAAGTTAACAAGCAGGAATGTCAGACAGTGGCTTCATTATTTTTCTTTAGAACTGAACAACTAAAAAAAAAATAATTTAGATATCAAGTAAGTCTTGAATATGTCATCACACTTACCTCAATGTTCTTTTATTAATGAAATATAAGAAGTTATATACTTTTATGATATTGAAAATCTGATTTATATCACACACTTTCATTAAAGCTAATAATTCAATTGTCAATTTAAAAATATGGCTCCATGTTAGCTTACAGTAATGTATATTTATGTATATTCTATATACCATTTACTAATTTTCAACCCTAAACTATCGTTTTGAGATATGAAAACACACAGTTCATGTCGTCAGCAATACTTGCATCGACTATGCACGCACATTGCTATTGGGTTGTCTCATCACCTTCAGGTCGGTTGAGAATGGGTTTCTCAGCAATCGGCGGCTTTTCTACTATTATGGTGTTCTCGGCTACAAGAGGCTTATCATTGATTTGAACTTTGCTTACTTTTTCAGTTATATCCGATGCATTTTTTCCTTGTTCTTCTATGTCCTCTTCAATTGGTTTAGTAGTTGGACCATTACACTTATCTCCATCATTACCAGGTATGAATGGAGATACAGATCTCTGTGGACCAGAATCTTGATTTGGAGACATTGTTCGCACCGAATTTTCTTCACTTGAAATGCTTAGCTGCCTGGGCATAATTGTACTAGGTAAATGTTGCATGTTATGCGGATTATGTAAAGGAAGTCTTGATTTGTCACTTTTCCTCCACAAAGTTACTTCTTGTTGTTTGAAGTAACGCCTATCTTCAGTATCCATGAGTACCAAGTTCAAGTAGTAGCGAACTGAAAATTTATTATTGATATCCCTCATCGTAGGTGTTAAATCATAACCAGCCAGAAAAACTCTTATGGGAATACTTTCTCCTCTCACTGGAGCCCCATCCATTATTTCATATTTAGCAACAGTCTCATTTTCAGTAAAAGTATTTGGACCAGATCCAGTTGTTTCCCTTTTAATAATGGATATCTCCATGTGTTTAATTTTTATTCGTACAAGTAAGAAATAAATCTTACCCACAATGACATCCTTGAGATGATATTTTGATTTGTTGTACTCAAATTCTATATGTAGGCAGTCTTCTATACCAACTTCCATTTTGATGGAATTGAGGACTTCAGGATAGCTACATAATGTATGCACAGCTATATCCACTTCTTTGACTATATCTGAAAGCCTACGCACGATGGTAGCACGTAAGAAGTATCGTAATCTGACATTAGAACCCGTATACACCTCGTATGGCTTCTCGACATTAGCAAATTCGAACGGATATGATGTGTGCTGCAAAAGATCACCCGGTCGAGCCAATTCTTTGACCAGTGAAATAAATTCATGATGATTACCTCTATCGTAGAATAACTCAATTTGACCTATCAATTCGACCTTTATGCCTTGGTGTTCTAGTTTAGAGCCAGGTTTCCTCAAAGTTACATTTACACGCCCCGAGACAGTCTCTCCATCGTAATACAAGAGAAGTTTTTCTTTTTTCCCTTCGTCCGTTTTCACCTCCGCAACCTTCCGTTTGTCAGCATCGTCGAACACGATTTCGATGTCAGCGTTTTGTCCAAATCCGAAAAAACTCATTTTTACATTTATTTGTTAAGTGAATCTCACAATATTCCACTGTAACTTCGGTGATCGAAATTACGTTTTACTTACGTTAAACATGGAAAAATGGCGATGAAACGCCCGCGAATTATACACCGTACAAGAACAGAAGCAAAGATGGCGACTGATTTTGTCGGCTGACGGCTAGGTTAAATTAATGAATTAACTAACTTGAAAAAAACTTACCACAAAGACATTTTTTAACAGCACGTTTGTATCCCTCACAAAAATTGATTGAATTAATGATATGAAATCGAGTAAACTTCGCAAAGAAAAGTAATACGAATCTGAAGTTATTGTTGCGGGTTATAATTTTTTTTATGGCAATAAAGTTGGGGAAGAAATATTATATAATTTTGCAAAAATAGTCAAGTAAATGTAACCTTCTATTCATTAAAAAATATTTAAAAAAACAATTACACCTTTCTACCATATGCTATAATGAGAAAAACGTATTTCACAAATTTTGATTAATTTCATTTAATAATAATCAAATTATTTGTATTATGACAATAGTGACGGTAAATAAACTCTCTGTGAAATACTTATATAAAAGTAATATTAAAATTTAGCAAATAAAAAAGGCAGTAGGTGGTATTAAATTGCTATTGTCAGCTTTCATTAATATATAAAACTTTAGATTGATATTGAGAATAGGTGAAAGGTAACGGTTTGCCCTCGATTAAATTTTCACTCGCTTCGCCCGACTCTTGCTCAATTATATATTGTTCAATGATATGTTTCTTTAAAGTTTTCTCCAGGTAAAGCTTGGATACACGCCGTTTTTTCATTTTCTGACATGCTGTTTTGTTCAATACCTTTTTTAAATGTAAATTTAGCAAACTACGTGTTTTTATTGTTAAATGTTAAAGCGATTTAATAGCTACCGAAAGACAACCAAACCGCTTCTATATGTTCGTCCGTTCCGAAGCTATAATATATTTGCCAACCTTAGCCTTTTAGGATTTTTAGTTATTCTTTGTTTACTTGTTTACGTCATCATTGTAAAGCCACTGATGCATGACCCTTAAGGGAACATACCCATATTACGTGACCCATATTTTTAAATTTTTTAACCCCCTCCTCCCTTCCGTGATCAACCATAGTATATGCTAAGACCCCCACTTCCCTTAGTTTTCATGTAGTAATCTATAATTATGATTTTAAATCATGTTTTTTTGCTAACAGAAAATTAATATAATCAAGGAAAAAACTCTTATGTATCTCCGTAAAAACGTGAGAACTCTCCGACTTCGTGATAAAGCCTTAAGTCCTCCTCCCCAACCCGTCTTGTGACCAAGCACGGTAAATTGACCCCTGAAACAGGTCACGTACTTTGGGTATGTTCCCTAACATTTCGAGAGTACGTGACACAAACTTATTTATCAATTACAGTTTGTGATAAATTGCCGTATTATTGTACATAATTATTATGTCGCTCAAATTTCTAACCTGTATCTTCTTTCTGAAAAGATGTTCAAGTATTTATATCAAACTGTTTTAACCTCTAAATGTAATAAAGATAATATATTCACAGAAAACGCTATTCGTCCAAAACAAAAAATATATATTAATTTGCTACTAAAATGACTAAAAGAATGATTAAGAATTAACAAACATAAAAAAATGGTTTCATCTACCAGTAAAAAGATCATTGTTTTTCAAAATTTAAAGTGTTTTTTTTAAGACTGTATATGAAATTTATGAGCCCTATGAATTACAACATTGTGTTTGATAATATCATATTAATCTCTATATTTATTATGTAGTAACATTGGTAAGTGTTACCATTCGTTGAATCATTTTATTTTATTGTAATAAATGGCGGACGAATAAAATTAACTATAGTTAGACTTATTGTTTAATGAAAAACATATTGTGTTATAGCTATTCATTATGGAGATCACCAGAACCACACTAGGAATTGCAGTAGGGATAGCTGGGACCTTATTCCTTGGCTATTGCGTCTACTTCGATCAAAAACGGCGCAAGGACCCTTATTTCAAAAAGAAATTGAGAGAACGTGAGGCTTCTTTAATTACTATTAGAGAACATTTGAAAATGTTTAGCTCTTAATAAAATTCTTTACTACAATATAGCACAGTTTTGTCACCATTTAGAATCACATTTGAACTAACCTTAAAATGTTTAAGTTCTGTTACATTTTAATGTCAATCGATTCGATTCAAGAGTTTATTTCAAAATAAAAAAATATGCTACAGAATTAACGATATGCAATTTTTTTTTAATCCAATGATTTGTTGTGCCAATTTTTGAACATTGCTGTTTACATAATAAGTAATGTAATTTTGGTCAAGTGTACCAATTTATATATGTTGTTATAAGGATTTTCAGTTTCTTTATTTTTTGTTAAAAAGGGAGATTAGCTGCACAACAGAGTGGAGCAAAATGTCGGTCGTTGGGTCCCCTACCTGACATGAGTGACCATGAAGCAATGCAAAGATTCTTTTTGCAACAGGTTATATTAAATACGAAACTTACTTATTTTTAAAGTAATAAATTAAGTTATAATGAAATGTCATATTATATATGTTAGAAAACTAATTTGACATCTCCAACTTATTTTCTTTTTTTAATGAAAGTGTGAAGTTTCAAATTACATTCTATTGAAAAAGTTAAATGCATTAAGTAATTTTATAATCTCACACTCATTACAGTTTTTACATTGTGTGTATTATTAATACTTTATACATCAATTAAAATAACTAAGAAATATCTTTACTAAATGTCTTTATAGAAATAGGTAAAACACTAATGAACTTACTGTATTAACGGCTCACTATGTTAAATTGAATTATGATGTAAATTTAAATTAATTATAATAGATACAATTGGGTGAAGAATTACTGGCAGCAGGCGACTTTGAAGCAGGTGTGGAACATCTTGGTCAGGCTGTTGCAGTTTGTGGACAGACACAGCAGTTGTTGAGTGTATGTAATTTAGTTACTAATTTATTAAAAATATGGTTGTAAACAAGTACAAAAATATACTTATAAATGATTTGCTGATTCATACATCAGATGATGAATTTGACTTAAAATTAAAATACACAAAATTACCCTGGCCATTTTTTTATGATAATCATATTTATTCAGAAATTAGCATCACAATAAGGTATAATTACTATGCTGGGGCTTTCTATTAGATATAAAAATATTTCTACCAGAAGGCATTTTATACATTTATTACAAATTTAATTAATTGGTCATATAAGATTCTGTGTTACAATAATACTTTTTTCTTTACAAGGTATTGCAACAAACAATGCCAGCTCCTATCTTTCATCTCTTACTCAAAAAGTTGCCAGAAGTTTCAGAGCGTCTGCGGGCTTCTATGCGTGCAAGCGGCAACGAAATGCAAGAAGAGGATGTTGAATGAACAACCAAATATAAATACAAGGACAATGTTGGAACTAATTTTGTCTGTTATGTATAACACTAGTGGAAAAAAAATATTTTTTTTTTTTTCATGAATGATTCCTTTTAGTTCTGAGTAAGAAAATATTTCAATTGGCTTACTTTTAATAATTGACTGATATTTGCTGTAGGTGATAGTAATAAGTAACATAAATACTTATTTTAGTTTAGAAAATTTGAGTATTCATATTTTTGTATTAAATTATGGCTCCACTGAATTGCTGCAGTCGATTTTGTTTGAGAATATTAATGAAAATTTTAAATCATATGAATATAAAAAAAACTCTTGTATTAATATTACATTAATTCAATTTCTAGTTCTAGTTCCATCGCTGTCCTTGTGTCAATTTTTTTTTTTTTGTCTGAATCAGACAGTAGAAATGAACAATGTAATATAGTATGTTGAACCATTGAATTTAATTAATGCTATGTTAATATAGAATGGTCATAATTCCTTTTGTTAATGGTTGATTTGATGTACACATAATAAAGCACCTGAAATTCGCGCTGACTTCATGAATGACTTTTCTATTATCTAACTTTCCTCATTATTATGGCAACTGTGATAATCACAATAACAAAAAAAAGTATGTTCAAACATTACACTAATTTTTAAAGTCACTAAAATATTTGTAGTAATGACTATGTTTGTAATGTTGTTAGTTTTAGTTAATGATATATTTTTGTTTTCAAAATAGAGGAGCTGGAGAGTTTTGATTGTAATTTTACTGTGAAATAAAGCTACTACATATACAAAACTCATTTGTTTTAACACAGGAATAGAATCCAGGTCTGTAAAAAAAAAATTCAAATCCAAACTTCACGTCTTATTTGCATACGCTGTAGATGATGTGATCCAAACCTAGCACCAATTTTCGTCATTCCTTATCTAAATTGAAAAATTTTCTTGAAATTAGATTATTGTTTTTAGTCCAATTTTCGGAACTCGAGTTTTCATAAGGTCTTGACGTTTTAAAATCTATTTCAACCATTTTGTGAGTGCGGGCTGTATGTCTGTGTATGTATGTATATATAAACCTCTCTTAACTTTTGAATGAATTAAACGGTCGAAACAGTTTGTGACATTCAAAAGTGAACTTAGCCTTAGATATCCTGAAACGTTTAACCGATACCGCCCGGTAGGTTTAGAGGATGATCAAAAAAAATTTTTCGGAAAATGTTTTTTTTTAAAATAATTACTCCACCGATCGATACCAAAATCTATTTCCCAAGCAGCTGCACTAACTGCTACAAACTGCATAAAAATTGGTTAATTTGTTCAAGAATTACAGTTTTACAATATTTTGCAAACTGCTCTATCCATAAAATCGAGATCGTTGTTAATGCATCAAAATCGATTCCTTTAAAAACTTTTGTCAAAAAGTGGTTTTTTAGAATATTTTTTAAATTATTTTTCTTGATAGATTGCAAAATATAACCAGTTCTTGCCCTTAAAAAACAACGTCTATCGTCGCAGATTGCTTTACAAGTAGTTTTGACAGTCCTCTTGTGATGTTAACCTAACACTACCAAGAGAATTCTGAAGAGATTTGAAATAAGTAAAAATCTGAGAGTGGAAGGTCCGGGTTATATGGTAATGCATTAACACCTCCCGAGTCCCGACTAAACTCTCAATATTTGCCGAGTGGATAAATATGTGTGTCTGGGCGTTATGATGGTAAAAAACCACACCCTTTCTGTTGATCAATTCAAGTCGTTTTTCTTTCTTATTCAAGTATCATCAGCTATAGGCAGTAGAAATAGGAATTGTTGATTTTCCTAGGCTGCAAAAACTCAAAATTCTTTTTCGTAAGTTTTTGTCGCAGGTAGTTTATTGTTCATCACCAGTGATCAATCTTTCCAAAAATGGTTCGATTTTATTACGTTTCAATCGCAAATGAATACACAATACATTAGATTTCTTTTCGTGAGGTCGTGTGGGACCCAAGTATCAAGCTTTTTTGTATATCCGGCTTTTTTTAAATGAAACAAAACTGTTTTGTGATCAATCCCTAGCTCTTCAGCTATGTCATAAGACCTAATCTGCCGTCCTCGTTCTACTTTTACCAAAATGCCATCGACTTTATCCGTAACAGGTCAACTAGAGCAAAATTCATCTTTGATATCAAAATTACAGAACTAAAAATGCTTGAAACAGTTTCATGCTACTCTTACCGACACTATTAGGTCCATAAACATCACAAATTTGTTTTGCGGCTTGTGTCGCATTTTTCCCTATTTTAGGGTTCCGTACCTCAAAAGAAAAAACGAAACCCTTATAGCATCACTTTGTTGCCCGTCCGTCTGTCTGTCAAGACCCTTTTTCTCGGGAACGCGTAGAGGTATCAAGCTGAAATTTATATAAAATACTCAAGTCTACTGTCTCTTAGAGCTGTGAAAAAATAAAACTTCTGAGCCAACGCAATCAAAAGATACAGCCGTTTATGCCTCAAATTTTCGACACGCGCAAGGGAATCAAAACCTACAGGGTACTTCCTGTACTTAAAATGAATACATTGTGTGCTATTACAGAACTCTTATGCTCGTATTAATAAATCGCTCTTATCTCTAAGAGCTGTATTCAGTACAGTTTTAAGATCTGTTGCTCATTAATAAACGTTACGTTCGGTTTGTGGTAACACATATCAGCGGAGTGCTGTCAAATGACATCTGTGTATTGACGTATTATTAAACGTAACTTGCGTTCATAAATGAGTATGACTTAGGATTGGTTTATTAATTCGTCCATGATTTAAAACTAATATTGACAGCTGAGATGTTATCGTTTGATATAAGTCTTAAGATCTAATGTGAGAGCGATTTATTAATATGAGCCTTAGTCCTCTAGTCTGACTAGCATTTGGCTTATTCATATAGACGGCATTTGACCCCACCAAGATATTGTATTTTTTACAAAAAATAACGTCTCATATACATTTTGTATCCAAACGTGCAGTAGAGAAATATTTTAACATAATGTGGAAGTCTCTACACGTAAAACACAGTCCATGCGTAACGATGTAATATTAAGTATGTCAATGTTTGGCACATGATGCCTCTTCGTACTGTAGCATAGTATGCTAAATGAAGGTTTGTCTAGCGCAGAGGTTCCAAAACTCTTTTGTTTCATAGACCACTTTCAAAATTTTGCTGGATCCGGTGGACTCCCTGCAACTACATCACTACCAATTTCTAAATCTCAAAAAAAAAGTGAAGATTAGATCTATCTATAGAAACTTGCGTTATGGCTGAGTTTTAAGGACGAATTAAAATTTTTCGCAAAAAAAGGTTAGAAGTGATTGCTTGATAGGGTTAATTATTTGATAATAAAGTCGACTAAACAAATTTTCAGAATAGTTTTTGAAACCTCTTCAACAGCAGGTAAAATTAACTGTTCTCCAATGGTGTGCGGTTTTTCAGATTTTGCTATAAGTAATGAGATATTGTAAGATGCCCGCAAGCCATCATCGTTGCTTTCAGACGTTGAAGAGAACATACTGTGCACGGTGGGTCTCTTTTCATATTTTTCCTTTAATGTTTGGAAAAATTTCAAATCTTTACCTATTTTATCAGGATGACACCTTCTTAGATGATCTTCCAGCTTTGATGGTTTCAAAAAGTCGTTGCTCAAAACTATGTTGCATAAAATACATGTGGGCAATTGTATGTCTGCCTTTGATTTAAGAAAACCAAATTTTAAATATTCAACACTGTACTGACGACATTTCTTTTTAGATTCGGCCATATTTTGTATCAATTACCTACCTGTAAATAAATAAAAAAAAACTTTGCTTTAGTAATTTTAAGGCGATTCGAACTTAATAAGTTATGGTTATTTTAACATAATATGATAAATCAATTATTATAAATATTATGAAATAAACAAATTTCCGGCAAAACTATATGCATATAACAAATAGGCAGATAGGTACTTACTTTTCCGACTCTGGCAATCACTAATATCGATTCACATTTCTTTATGAAATTCCAGAAACAGATGATTAACGATTATCCTTGACATTCGTATTTATATTGTTGAAGAATCAAACAATCATGCAAGATTGCAAGCACATTGCAAACACAACCACAAATCGTATTAATTTGCACCTCTGAACAAGCATTGCGGACGGGACGGCGACCGGCGCGGCAACGACAAGTCTCGACGCGTTGTACTGAATATGGAATATGCAAGTTTTTACAAGTAACAGCGCTGAGCTTCTTAAAATATTATCTGCCGATATTGATAAGAGAAGTCAAGTCAACATTTTAGTTCTTCACTATTGAAACCAAATTAATTTTCGTGCACCCCCGCTTACGATTCTAAACCCCCAATTTTTATTACGCCCAACGTAAACCCCCGTCGAGTCTCCCTTGGACCCCTGGGGTCCACCTGGACCACTTTGGGAAATACTGGTTTAGCGAGTCCAACAACAAATCAATTAATAAATGTGCACGGCAATTTACCATACTTCGGGCATCGTTCTCCACTGAGTAACAAATTGTCTAGGCAATAGATAGAAAATAAATCGTTTTGAACATGGATATAAAACCAATAGATACAGGTTTGACATCTATTAAACCTTTTAAACTTCATTCTTGTTATCGAATTCAGGTTAATACCTAAGTCATAGCGTAAATAACAGCTATATGGCACCTTTTTATTTACTCAATCTTTTATTAATAATCGTAATAACGTATATGATAGAGAGTGAAATAGATAACATCTGCAATTTATATTAATTAGAACTTGCCAAAATAAAACTCCACGAATTGAATTTTAAATGGTTCTAATTGGCTGTAATATAGTAACAATATATGCATTGCATTTAATGTTTTTCAATTTCTAACTGCTTGCTTTTTAATCTATATTTCGTAAAAAGAAATGGATCAGAATTAATAAAAACGAAAATGAAAGAGTGAAAAAATATCTCTGTAACAATATAATGGACGTATTTGTGTTGGAAGATGTTGTACGTATAAAAAAAATGTATATTATGATATTAGGAATGGCTAACATTACTCTTTCCAAACTTTTTTTTTCAAAGCCATTCACTCCCTTTAACACTATTCTACACCACGCATGTGTTCTAGTGGTAGACTTTGTGAAGAAACTATGGCACCTCAAGTTTTGAAATTTGACATAATAATTTAAATTCCTGTCCAGATTTGTTATTTATGATTAATGCTTAAAGTAAGGAAGAAAAAGTACAGAGAGAGTGATAAAATAACAACTCTCTACTTGGACTTGTTTTTCTTATGAAATCTATAATGAAACAAAAAGAGATATTGTGATAGGTGAGCGCATTATAAGTTTCTGGAACTGGTCACTTACATACACTACATTTGAAATTGGAACTCTGGCTTTAGAATAAATTTTGTTTTATCTAACTTTTAATTATTTTTATATTATAGCGACATTTTAAAAGATGCTTGCCTGCAAATAATAAATAAATAAATGAAATTAACACTTGCTTAGGTGTTCGTTATTTGTCAATCCTCTCGAACCAATATTCAATTCTTTGGATAGAGATTAGTAATTGAGAGGCACATTCGAGGGTCAGCGGTAGGTTGCATGCTGCAAGTTAATGCATGTAGCAGGCAAGCTTCTATTATGGATTTCCGCGAATTAACACCTCACACAATAAGACATTTTAAAAATTGCGTGTTTTTATCACTATGGATTTCCGTCGCAAAATTTTCGTAGTATGATTTTTTTACAATTTTAAGTGTAATTTAACAGCTCAGCAGAGCCTTGCCGACCTTCGAACTGCTATTGACGATGACGCATTATGCAAGATGACTAACAACAGACTAGAAACAGACAGGCATGTGACCAACAATGAGATTCGGGCATCCTTAGACATAGACATGAGTCAAAGACAATCAAACTTACACAAACATTTAGGTAAGAAAGAGCTATGCTCACGATGGCTCTCACATAATTTGACGGAGGCTCGAAAAACGGACCATCACTTGGTGTAATGCCGTGCTTACCAGATTCAAGGAAGAGGCATCAAATTTGGTGTGGTACATAGTAATAGGTGGCGAGACATGTGTTTATTGCCACGATCCAAAACAAAGTGGCAATCGACCGTATGGGTTTATCGAGGTGAGCCGATACCTATCAAAGTGCTGTGCGAGCGAAGTGTCTCTAAGTGGATGATTGCTTCTTTTTTTAATAAAACTGGACACGTGGCTACTGTTGCTTTGAGAAATTGTCGTACCGTGAATAGTGATTGATACACGACTTACAGGAAGTTCTTGACGAACTCCGGAAATTAACTGCAAACGTCGTATCATCTTACACCATGACAATGCCAGTTTTCATACGGCCAAACAGACAAATAAATTTTTGAAGGAAGTAAACGAATAATTGATGAGCATTCCTGTATACTGTCCCGACCTGGCACCTTGGGACACTTTTTTGTTCGCATAAATTTAGAATCAATTACCCAGTTAACGATTTTCGTCACCAGACGAAGCTGTCAAAGGGCATAAAAAACATGTTTCTAAAATCACCAGGGAGGCGTGGCATTAATATTTGCAAAATTGGTTTATTCGTATGAAAAAATGTATTCATGCTAAGGGAGAATATTTCAAGAAACAATAAATGCAGTTTTGAATATTCATAGTAATTTTTTCTCATTAATTCCAGATATTTTCAGTGCGTCCCATGTGTAATTGACAAACACGCTCCTGAAAAGGTTATAATTTTTTTTCATATCTTTAAAAAAAGCCTAACGATGTGCTTTATCAAAACTGTTATCGACAATTATTGCACTTTGATTTACTATGAATGCATATGAAAATACTCAAACTTTTTAAAATGTGTTTCTATACCAATAAATAATTCCAAATTGTATAATAATATTTCTATTATTAATGACGTAAATTTGTAGTATAAATTAATGTTTGTTTTGTTAATGCAGTACGTTTTCTATAGAGTCAGTTATTGTTCTAAACTTACATTATTGGCTCAATGTCTTAAATCCACAGAATTGTAATAAAATCCCTATATCATCATTGAAACTTAAGAATAATTTTCATTTAATATGTTTAAAGTTATACAGTGTACTAGTTGTAGTAAATTTTTATAAACAGTAGCTTTAACTATAAAAGATCTATGCTTTTATCAGTTATGTACTTATTATTTTACTATAGTATCTAGAAATAATTAGGAAGATTTTTTTTAATTTTTTGTTATATGTTACCCTGTGTATAATTCTTTACAAACGATGCGCATGTATATTGGACAATTGGTTACCGAATGACGTTTTTAACTAGTAGTGGAACGTTAGTAATTCTATTATCTTCTTCTACTCGCATATGACAAAAAGAGAAAAATATAGAGCTGGTTAATGTTTTCGTGTCAGCCTTGTGCCCATTTACGAGCGGCAGGCGAAGTCCGCCATCTTGAGAGTGAATTCAAGAATGTGACGAGAGGATTTTTACAGACAGTGTATTTAGTAGTTGAGAAAATTATTAAATGGATGAACATTTATTGGCTTCGCGATCTAATATCTAAGGTGCGTGTCAACCGCGACAGACCAACTGCAGTTTGCGCTCATTTGCTTTTGACGCTGAATTCCACCCTTGTGTTTATGTGACAGGAGACGGCGTAAGCTTTCTAATAGTTTTTTTGTAGTTCTATTTCCGTTTAGTTTTCTGTACGCTAGTCATCTTCTTTGAAGAAGTGCGGTGGCTTAGGTGATAAGTTCTTTAGGATTTATAATGTGTGGATCTAGTCGAAAATGTGGTTAGACGGTGGTAATCGGTGGACCGTTTGTTTCGGAGTATAGTTGAGGTTCTGGTGAGCAATTGAGCTCGTGAAGCGTTGGTGCGGAGAGCGGAGGATGTCCGCTCGACGCCACGAGTAGTTCTGTCGTAAAGGATGTCGACGACGATGCGGCCTACGCTGCAAACCGTGCCGGAGTCCTTGCCCGCGGACCATGTAACCGCGCCGGCGGCCGCACCCGCACCCGCGCCGCCTGCTTCCCAGCAGGCTCAGCCGCGCCATCCTCGCCCCATATTCAAGGTAAGGCTTTTATATGCAATTTCATGTAAACGTTAATAAGTTGGAAAAAAAATAACAGAATTTCGGCTTCCGAAATCAATTCCTTTAAAACAGGTTATTTAAACTATTTCATAAAACTATGTATTTATGTTTTCCTCTTTTTTTATACATTCAAAATCTTGTAGTCGCTCTTATAATCATTTTGAAACGATTGTGGACATATATTCAAATAAAAGTTTTATCTTTTTTTTTTCAATCTATTTAAGAAAACCATTCGTTATTTTTTTCAAAATTTATTTTGACTGCTTTAAACAAGTAACAACAATTTTATGGGACTATTTTTTTTGAATCATATTTAATGTGGTGAACATTATTGTTCTTTTGATTGAAATTAGTTTTATTACCTTTTCGAATATGCATCTGAATTCTTTCTTGCTTTTGGTAAGCATTTTTATTGAAATTTTCATTTTATATTGTTAATTTCTTATGGATGATTTCGAATACAAGTATTTGTGTTAAGTTTAATAAAAATACAAATATTTTACAATTACCTTGAGAAGTCACCTACAGTAATCCAGTAAATATTTATTAATATTTAAATTTAAGGCCATCCAAAATTATATGAGATTGAATAAAAAACTGTATTTTCTAATCCGGTCTAATTCCAATTAAATTTGTTGAACTGATTTCTGCATCAAAACAAATTGCATTGTGATGATGTTTTCTTAAGCTAAGAGGTGTTCACTTGTTAATGTAAAGCTGCAGTTTTATGTCTAATAAAAATAATGATCTTTATTAATTTATCAGCATTTTGGTAGATCTTATCAAAGAAAAAACATGGGAGCAGTTAATTAAACAAGATTAGTTAATTTTGTAAGCAAAATCATGTAAACCCAATATTGGTTGTTTGAAGCCCTATCTAAATGAATGAAAATCTGCTCTGGAACGAGGATATAATTCATCTTTACCGTATCTATAGTGGTTAATCATAATCCCTCTATTATTGTGTTAAACTATGAGGAAAATTAAGTCATGTTAGGCACACCTTGTTGATGTTTCATTAATTTTATTTAATATCATTTAATAACCAATAATTTTCTATCCTTTTTGAGTAATACATAATAAAAGTATACATAATAAAATATAAGTTAATATTTCCTTAATTTTTCTAATAACAGCTGACACAGAGTTATTTATCTCTGTTTTAAACACACAGATTTTGTTCAAATGCAAATAATTCAATGTGAATGCCAGTAGATGAACCGCATGCTTATGAAAGAACTGGAGTGGGTTATTAAAGAATATTCATCTTTGTTCACCATAAAATATGTTCATCTTAAAAACAAATGTTTGTAATGGTGACGAGAAAAAAATTACACAATATAAAAATAATTTCTGATTATTTATACTTATAAGTAAGGTAATCCCATAAAATTGACATGTTACTTTTTGTACTTTGGCAATATTCACATCAGTGAACTACAATTTTTAATATCATTCTAATACATTATAATGTTATTCATAAATGATTATTAAAAAAACTATTTTCTAAAATATGGCCAAATTACAACATGCAAACAATGCTGTCATTATGATTTTAATATAGTATCTAAAACCAGATGTTAGAACAGACGTAATATGTGATAGGAAAAAAAATGTTAAGTGTAAAATGTTTACATATTGTTTCATTCATTTTTGAATGAAACATTTCATATTATTATGTACCACATCAGGGGGTGTCCGAGTATTACATAAGCAAGCTCAGGAAAGTTTTTTTTTTTTTTTAATTTTGTTGACCAAGGAGTAACGGATATTTTAAATTATATATAAGATAAATGGACAAGTAAAATGTTATTAGTACCATATTTGTTATTTGAATGAATAATGCTGTTTTTATTACAGTTATTCTAAATTTCTTTTATTAGGAATAAAAGATCGCTTCAAAGACTGATATAAAGAGGATGTAGCTAAGTGTGGTAGTCATTTTAAATTAATTGATGGTCATCATGGGCAACTCAAATGTAATTTTAATGTTTGGTAAAATTTTTGAAAAATGTTTGCACGTTTGATTGTACAGGAGATGCCAAAAATCAATGAAAATTTGCTTATATTGTACTTGAGGGCCCCCTTCTGATTAATTTAAGATATGTTTTTACAGATCCTACTATAAATCATAAAGACAGCTTAAATATAAAAAAAATTGCATATATAAATGTTAGCTTTTTAGCTTTTTTTTATGGCTTTTGTAATTCAATGTTTTGTCATTGTTGTTTTCTATTTATTTTGTATTTCATACTTGTTATATTTGTGATTTTATTGTTTGAGGATTAATATGATGCAATACTTTGGATGTTTTATTTTAAATTGGACAAAACTATTAATAAAAAAAAATCAATTTACATTTTTTTATAATATTGCTTATCAAAAACATTTCAATATTCATAACCTAATATGCTTTGTGATTAGAGAATATTAAAGATAAAGGTAGTTCCTTGGTTCACTGCATAGCCCTAATACTCGTAGAAAAAATTATAATAATTGGTATTTGTAAAGCTAACAATGCACAAGTGACTTGTCTAGGGTGTAGGTGTCCATGGGCGGCAGTGACCATCTACTATCCGATGTCCCATATGGTCTTTTGTCCCTTATAGATTCTATAAAAAATTATTATATCATTATCAATTTATTATATGCTATATTATACTGCTTAAAAAGTATATTTTTTCAGTGAAAAAAATACTAATTCTTTTATGCGAGAGGACAGTAGATTATTTTTCTTACTAATTATACCATTGTCATGAGATTTATATGTTAAAATATGTTTAGTTTAAAATATTTTTTTGGTAGTTATTTTATTATTTTAAATCATATCAATTCTTTTCTTTAGTTCTTTCATTTTTATATCAAAATAAAGAATTTTCAGAATTACTTTGATACCAAAATATTAATATCTATCTCCCAACTTTGAGTTCCTTTTAGAGTTAAATAGAAATACTAATGTATCCATAATATCTTATGGAATATATATTAATAGCTACTTATCATAACAGTAACCTTTATTTTTTTAAATTGGTGAAATGCACTGTAGAATATATGGTATTATAAAACTTTGTAATATAAATTAATATCAGAGCATAAATGTGCTCATTGTGGCAACATATAAAGTAAATATAATTTTTTTCTTTATTGTTTATTTACATTGAAAATATGATTCAGTCCAATGAATAGTATTAATTTATGCCTATTTCCCTTAAAAACTTGGTAATCTCATAGTATAATTTGCTCAGTTAAGGGAAGTCTTTTTATTCTTTATGATTTGTCTACTTTTAAAATTGCCAATATTTCTTTTGTTTTATGTAAAATTTTAGTACTTTCATTATTTGTTATCCCTCTCTTCCATTACTCAATAAAAATGAATTGAGGTCTAAATCCTATGTGTTTTATCATTCATTATTTGCATAGGGCAACAAATTACGATATGAATCAATAGATTCACAAGAATTTATGGACTCATTCCTTAATATTATATTGCAAGCAGTACTTAGTTGATGGACTATTAACATTGAATAAGTGTTTCTGTTATGACATTATCATACCCTTCAGATTGAATTGTAGAAGTTGACCAAACAAGTTGAATGCTTCAGATGCGGGTGTATATATTTTTCTTTTCATTTATACTATTTATATGTGATTTGTTGGATAAACACCAGTCCAAAACAATCGTATTTATTTTTTCTAATCACAGTATATCTTTGAAACAAGTGATCAATTATTAATATAATAATTTTAACTGAATAGAAAATTACTGTATTTATGGATGTGTAATACAAATTATTGTAGCTTACAGATTTCAAATCAAAATAAAATAAATTCAATAGCTTTTTTGATTTAACCTAACTGCCAAGTGAATGTATTTTTTCGTTCAATCAGTACAAATTAAATTTTACTCATATCTTACATGGTATGGAAGTACATGTGTAAGTTACTTTTAAATGCGGACAAGTGACTTTTACTTGGTATTGTACTGGCTCTTAAAAGTCGGTCATCTCAATGCAAATCCACCATATACTATTAGTGTATTGTACATGTGTACGTCGGATTTGCAATAAGATGACGGGTGCCTGAAAATTCGCGTTATTTCGGTGACTGTGACCGCGCCGGCCGCAGAGCATAGCAATGAGGTTCAATTCTCAATTCAGATGACATTACGGTGTCTGTGTTTTTGTCAAAAAACCACTGTGTCACAAAATTAGAATAGTTTTAAAAATATCTGTTTTATCTACTAAATAATGTATTAAGTTTATGTTATTAATAATTTCTAAATATACTGATTAAAATAGTAAATCTAATGTGTTAATTAATATTTTCATATTGACCTATGAACCTTAATTGACTTTTTCTAATAGACCATTTTTAAATTCTTCTTTATGCTAGAATCTTAAGCTGCTTATGCAGTTGAGCAATTTATACAACATTGCATTGTTTTATTGTTGAAGATAATGCAATTACATGTGTACAAAATTATATCTTTATTATTTTTCTACATAAATTGAATGATAGTTCAGTAATCATTATCTTTTGGTTATCAATATATAATTATTAAGAGATGTACATATTGATATATATTTGTTATAATTTAAAAATTTGTAATAACAGGAAGAAATTGAGTTTTTAGGTTTATATTCTGATATGCTTCAGTTAGTGACATGCGTTCGGAAGACTATGACATAGTAAGGTGAAGACTCAAAAATTCTTCATCATCATGAAGTTACCATATTCAAATAATAATAATACCAGAATCGATTCAATACAAATTAATGCCGTGACATTATGTCGAGCTATCGGAATCGGCCGGCCGTCGGCGGCCGGCGTCCTCCAGCGCGTGATGCTGCTAGCTGTTACGTCGCGAGATGCAGCATCCGTTTAATAATAGAAAAGCCCGACCTGCGTGGGACAAGCGGCTCCGCTTCGCGGTCCACGAATAATATCGTTTAAAACCCAATGTTGTTACACCGTACGCGCGTTTGTCCTATCGCGTGCGGTCGTTCGCTTTTGTGGAACTCCTCTTTGGGTGAAGGCCAAAGCGGGCCGGCGCCTTCTTCTAAAATAACCCATTTCAGAAGTGACTGCATGAGTTTGTTTCTGAAACGGTCACGCATGTAATTCAATATATTTGTTGTGCGATCATACAATATAGTTGTGCGAAAGGACGTCTATGATAGGATTCTTCGCAAAACTGATGTTTTAGTTTTTTACTTGGTGATCGAAAATCCGAAGAGGCAAGAAAATGCTCGAATTCATGTAAAATGTACAGTACTTGATAAGTACTATTGAGGTTACTAAATTTTTGGTTAAAATTTTTCATATTATATTTTTAATTGTGATATTAATATTTTAGAAATTACTAGTGCATATGAAAGTAAGAACATGAGTGTACGAGAATAAATACTTATGAACATTAGTAGAGTTAGAAATGCTAATACAAGTATAAGTATAAATCTTCAAATTGGTACACTGTTGAAGCTAAAGGCTCCAGTTGTTCCTTTAGGGCTGGCAAAGTATAAAGTACAAAATAACGCCTTTGAAGATTTCTAGAGAAAGCTATAAAGTGGATGTATAAAATGCTTCTAAAGTTATCCTTGTAGTTGACTGTCACTTAACTTCTTAATGGTGTAGTCAAGTGATTCTGTATATTTCATATTTGTTGATGAGATGGGCAAAGCAAATAAATGTGTAAGCAAAGAGCGAATACTGTATTAAAAGCAGTTCAAACATGAAACTAACTACAATCCATCAAAGGTTCTTTATTATATTTCATGGAAAACTGAATTTAACATTTCTTTTATATTCCCTTTGAAGCTTTGACATCACAACTTATTGGTACACTCTATGCCTAATTAAATATTAATTACTTGGTTATTGTATTTATGTTTATCTAAAAAATAATTACACTACACTCTATCTTCAATAAAAATGTTTTAAATATAATAATAATAATAAATAAACTCCATTTTTAAATAATGCAATGTTTATTGTCGCAATTCTCATTGTCGACATAACAGTCATTCATGTTGCACAGTTTGGTAGTCTGTATGTATATTTCGATAGCATGAATGTTAGAAAAAATTTAAAATTTCATAATGTTAAATTATTTCATATTAAAATAAATTTGCGCTTATGACTTAATTCTAATAATATGGTTAACGTGATTACTTGATTTCTATTTAATTAATTATTTGTTACCGAACTTCAGTAATTGCTAATGCAATCACTTGATTTATTTTTCCTAATTTTGGCATATCAGTAAATTTTGCTGTCTTTTCTTTCTTGTAATGGCCTTGTTCCGTCTTCACAGAGGAAATTCTTGCCCAGTAGTGAAACTTATACACATGGTTCAAATAGAAGTACAAATATTTTCTCATTAAATGGGCGAAAAAATATGCGAATTCACTTATTTGCTTATACTCCTAACTTTTTACGTACACATCGTTTGAAAAATTAGACACGACAAAATAATCCAAGAATTGCCGCTTGCCTGCGCGGGATTCGCCAAATCGATAGCCGCGCACGCGCATCTGCAAATAGACCAATGATTACCCCAGAAATATTGCTGGTAAATATACTGTTGTTTGTAAGTTTTGTATACACGTAGTCCCAATTGCTTGCAATGACCCCTTTGAGATGGTATGTACTTGACAACGTGGTTGTATTGTCATTCATCAAGTGTAGACGACGTATCGACCCTTCGTTGATCGATACGTCAGACACTAATTTGGCAAAACAAACTAGCGTTTAGCAAATCAAATATTAAATGTTATCGTACGCTAGTTGTTTTCATAAATGATATTTTTGGCGCGCGCGCGCCCTCTATTCTAATATTTCGAAGGCTAGGTATTCGTGTCCAGACAAAATATTATGTATTTTTTTAGAGTACAGTACCTACCTTACAGAACAACTTCGCTATTGTATAATAGAATAGTCATAGCCTTTGATCGAAGAAGAAATTCGTTTAGAAAAAAAAATATGATTTCACAAAAACGACGTTTACGCAGATACGATCGTGACCCTGAAGAAGAGGATTCTCTGAAAATGAAGGTAAAGGTCCGGCGGGTTAACTGAAAAGATTTAGTCAGCTAAAATCTAGGTGTATTTATTTTTTTTTAAAGGAGGCTTACAAGTGTATAAAAAAAAGCGTTAAAAGGATTTAACGCTTTTATATAATCCTTACTGTATTTCGTCGAAGCGATGCCCTATTCAATGTTCCCGAATAGGGCGAGGGTTACGTCAGAGTCGTAAACATGAAGGACGGCGGTACAATACAATACGTCCGCCGGGTAATTATTAAAAAGTCGTATAACACCGCATCCCGGCTTTTATACCCCTATTTCGTGGTATAGGCGGTACACGATACGGCCGATAGGGGTCGTTTATTGTCATCTGCCGAAAATCGGGCATATAAATAAATAGTCAATCAGTCGGACGTAGTGTTTATATCTTGGAGACTACAACTCGTACTTTCTGATACTTCGTAAAAGTCAAACGAAATGCGACGTCGAACCTTGGAATTAATGTTTAATCGTGTATATATATATATATATATATATATATATATATATATATATATATAGAAGAAATATATTGGGTAATTTGGAGACTTTGAATAAAAAACAATTGAAATTTACCGAAATCAAAGCGCACATGAATAATTTTAATGGTCTAGAAATAATTTAGGTATTTAGTTCACTATGGATCGTAGCCTGAAAACAACTGAATCACTTCAAAGGATTAAAGTAAAATTGTTATGGGTTAGAGTTTTTTAAATGAAAACAAATCATTCTACTGCCGTAATTCTTCAATAAAAATGATAAAAAAAAACATGGCTTGCTTTGCCTATCTTTATATATTCACTCCGTTTTCGAATATTGTGTTTTATGGACTTGTATTATATTCAAGCGAAATAATACACCCTCAGTCTGGTGAATTTTTTTTTATTGCATATTAGAGAGGCAAACGAGTAGGTTAACCGTCGGAGAGTGGACGGTCACCGACGCCCATGAACACTCGCAACACCGGCGGAGTCGCCAGCGCGTTGCCGGCCTCTTGGAAGGGAACAGGACATCTAATGGAGGAGAATAGGGAGGATGGACAGGGAGAAGGGAGTGGTCCACTAGAAGCAAATTCTATTATCGCATTTCTGTTATTGTTTGTCGAGTGGCCGGTTAAGGAATAATTCGATCCATCTATTTGCGATACCGGCTTTTTCAAATGATGTCATTGACAAAAGATATCTTTGACTTTGAAAGAAAGGCAGCATCTCTGCGGTGAATTCAAAGAAAAAAAACAGACTCAAAAAATCCGAAAATTAACATTGTCTATCTTTCAAAATTTTAATTTCTTAAAATTAAAATTTGCGTACGATCGCGAAAAAGGAATAAAACGGCGTTTCAAGGAGACGTATTCCTTTACGGCCGCGGGCCCGCGGCGGCGGTGCGCGTGCGTCTGCTTGTTGGAGCGAAATCGCATTTATCGACGACGACTTTCCCTCGGGAAATGTACTCACGGCCGTTTAAAAGTCAAACAGGCGTCGGTTTTAATTCAGCTTTGATGGATATTAAAATGGGAGCATCAGTATTCGGCGATGAGAATGGGAACGGAAAAGGTGCCATAATTTGCTATTTCAAATATACGGTACCGTGTGCGTGACTTTCGGGCGATTCCATTGGTTCACTATTAGTCTCGTTGTATAGTGCGATCAATGAGGTTTGTATCGTGATTAATCGATTGAGGGTCTCGGTGTGACCATCGCAAAGGATATTTTGATGAATACATGCATTGAAACGGGGGACTGTTTGATTTGAATAGACAAATACACGCGTACGTGATGTGAACTTGTCAGATGTGTCAATTCAAACCGGGAATCAATGATCATGCAACGACAATAGGCGATGGAAAAGTTTCATGGAAGTCATTAAAATTTCAAGTAACCAATTCCTATAGACAAGCGTAGCTTCTATATGTACAATAAAATCTAGTGTTAGGGCTAAGCTACGTTAGTGTACGGGTTTTCGATGCCAAGTTGTTAGTTAATAATTTATTCACTGTTTTACGAAACAATCTTCATGACACCGTCAAACCTGACGAAACAAGGCTTGCAAAGAATAAAGATTTTTATACATCCAAATGGGTAGAAATCTCAAGTTGTGAGGACGCTGCTGCTGTACAATAGATTCTCTATAATTCCTGTATACGAATCCATCCGTGATATTAAGATTATCATGATAAAGGTGATTCTACTTCATACGGTGACTTATTTTTTAATTACTTCCACAAACAATTGCTGGCGATATTTGATTATTATTTTCCACGATTTATTTGTGTTCCCCACATTATTGTAATGCCCCGCTACTGCGGTACCTATTATTTTCGAGATTTGTATCGTATTTTTTTATATTACCGTTATTCTAAATGGCCGCAGTGTGACGTTTTAAAATCCCACCAAATGTATTCGAATTATATCAACGAAATCCTTTAGATGAATCGAAAACTTGGCCAATGCGAAATTCGAGACCTACCGATCCTTCCCAATGATAGTCAGAAGCAAAGAAACGTATCTTTCGATGTGGTATCGGATTAGGGATCTCGAAGTATGTATGTTGTATATTTATATATCTTTTATTATATTACTTGTATTTATTGTACATATATTACTTATTACAGGTTTTCTTGTGTACGTGCTTGCTGTGCACATACATGTCATAAACATATACACATGTATATCTTAATGACAAGAGTACACAAGTTCTGTATTTCAGTATTCAGTCAAATATTTCTACACTACATATAATTAAAGATTATAACATACCGTTATAGTTATATGTGATATTTCGTCGTTTTGTATAGAACGAGAGATGTTCGTCGGATTTATTATAGCTTGCGAGAATTTTTTTCTATTTCGTCCATTTTGTTCCAATACAAATATTTGCCCCGAAAGTACAGAAGTGCGCGAAGCGTCGATTATTATTCAGCCTTAGGCGTTTTTCATATCATCCTCATAATCTATATTCCCAGAAAAGATTTTTTTTATATTAAAATACAATATCAGTCCTATATAATTAAGTCGAAAACCTTTATATTACTCTTTCTAGCTTGAAAATACATAAAAATCTTTTATCGTCGTCGGGCTAGGTTTTTATCACCCTATCATTAAGGCATTCTCTTCCTGGATCTTTTTTTATTTGAGATTAAAGGACGCGGATCCCGTGAGAGAAAAATTGATTTTCTTTCATTTTTAGTGATTTAAAAATGAACATTTTATGAGATCTAATCTTCGTAGTCTTTACTACACCTGCATATACTTTTTTCTTACACTTCTTTACTTAGTTTTCATTAAGCCGATTTCTGCACTCTAAATCGGAGAGAAAAACATCGGAAAATGATTATAAATTGAAATTCAGTAGAATGCGAAATTTTAACTGTATACAATCTCTCATGTACGCGGGGAACTAGGAGGGTTTTGCGATGCTAAATATACTACCATTTATTATATTCTATTGTATCTTTGCAATGAACTCTCCTTAAGTGTCCATATTTTTCATATAGTCCGCCTGGAGACAGTTCTTCAGCCGCCTCAGATGCAACCAAAACTACTTTCCCTTAACTCGATTTTTTTATTTAAGGGAATAAAAATAGTGACAAGGTGCCAAATCGGAACTGTAGCAGGGCAACCTATAAATTTGACTGACGTGTTACCCAGAACTCCGAATGCGCGTACGCGTTGTCGTGGTCAAGCAGAAGCAGAAGAAAGTTTGGTAGCATTCGACGCTTCGTTTCTAGATCACACTGGTAAACTCTAATTTAACGGTTGTGAAGATATCGCACACGCGCTGGCACGGGCGTGCTTTAAATTTTTGCTACTACATCACATCATTTTACTTGAACCCGTTACCGGGCCCACGTTAGCGAAAATTACCTTGTAGGATTCGATGCACACTTCCCGATTCCAATTGCGGGATATGATCGATTTCTTCGTACGTGATTGGGTTATCTTTTAGAATTGAAATTTTCGCAGCTACCGCGTTGCATTCTAGGTATAACAGCCGTCAAATGGCGGCCTGATATATTCTTCGCCGGCCAAGGTTATTCGTCCGTGTCGAAATTCGTTGACCCATTGTTAAACAGTCGTTTTAAAAGGGCTCTTATTCCTTATTTCCTTTTAAACTGACATTTGACAAACCGTCACTTTTAAAATGAAATTTTGCGTTCCATGTTTTCTTTTTAATGAGTTTTAGACCGAACAACCGTTAAAAAGAGGAGGTGTAACGTAAACGTTATTTTAAAAAGTGGCTTTGTTGAAAGTTAATTTAAAAGGAAGACGGTGGACGAGATTCTAAATCATAAAATCGAATGGGGTGGACTTCTAAAGTTTTTAATTTGAGAAAGAGGGGATAGGGTTGAGTGAGGTATTTTGTGAATGGATGGTGTACGGTACAGATCATACGTCGCGCCAATCGGAAGTTGAGTCTGACAAAATGCCATCATCAAATCCCGTAGTATGCCTTCGATGACGACATCGAAAAATATTATCATTATGCCCTCGACGACACGGTACGTTTATAATATTTTATTTTGGGAGTTTGAATCTCTTCGTTCTGTAGTTAGATTATGTAGATCGAAGTATAGTCCGGTTGTAACTGTACTCTATTCAGCGTATTATTTATTTTTTATATTCGTATTCTGGAATGCCATTAAAGGCTATCACGTCGCAACACAGCCTGAAGTGTCCGCATTCGGTACGCCCATCGATCGTTCACCTCGACGCCTGCGCCCGCGCCGGCCACGTACGTGCGTACGTCGAATCGTTTGTTTCGATACTGCGTGGATTATTGTTGGCTGTACCCGATTATAAACTAAATGTACTTACATAGTATTTTTGATAACAAGAATTTGATTGATATTTTGATAAATAAGAACTTGAATGAGTATTTATTTTAAAAATATCCTCATTATTTGAAATATCTATATAATTTTTTAACTGGATATTGAAATGTAACATATAGAAAATGTCACATGGCAAATATTTCTCACAATTAATATATTATACAGAAAGCTTATTGCTGTATAGCGTATTAAAATATTGTGGTGAAGCGACGTAACTAAAAAATGTCGATAGAGTTCGAATATAAATTATCGTATTATTATTTTTGCGACGGGGATTTATCTATTTCAATATATTTAATCGATTCCTTGTTAACATTACATACGTTTAACTTTTAACTATAAATTCGGGACAGTAGGCGCGATGTAATCTATCGAATAAGTCACAGTTGGTGCGGCAGCGCAGGTTCAAAAGCGAGTGACGTCAGCGCGGAAGCTAAGGACGTGCTCCCGCGCAACTCACAGGTGACTAACCGGGCCTATTATTGCGTGGGCGATGCTCCTCAGAGCGAATAGCATAGCATACAAGTGGGAAGATAAAAAAAAAAAAAAAATGGCCAAGAGCGTGTCGGACCATGCTCATTATAAGGTTCTGAAGCCGTTATTACAAGGAAATGCACCACAGATGAAAAAAGTACGTTGTTACACTTTTTCCATATTTCCCGTACAGAATATTTATAAGCATTTTAGTCGCCTATAACTACAAAAACCAGTAGGCATGTCGCTTATCACTATAAAAATAGCGTAAATTAAAGTGTATCAGCAAAAGAGCGTATCTTCATGGCACTTAAGTCATTTTGTTGGTAAGCTCAGGTTTTCGGCAATAACTCAAAAACAATATCAGAATATTCAAAATAATTTTCGTTAAAAGTATTTATTAAGCGTTTGCTTCGTTATTTTTTTATATTTTTTTGGATATACGGTTTTCATATTTTTAAAGGGGGGCACAATTACTGTTAATTTCGGAACGATTACTTCCGAAATTATTTACGTAATGAGAAAAATTACTTAAAAACCTTAGTGTTTTTAAAAGAACTGTCGAAGTATGTATCGCACGTTGATATTTGCTCAAAAAATTTTTTTCCACTTCTGTTACATGTATGGAGAGCCCTTCTTAGAAGTATTTATTTTTGTTATTAAACCATCAAACCAAATACCGGCTCACACAATACACCTGCACTATAAATGTCATCAATATAGGTCTTGTAGTTTTTGAAGAAAAAAGTTTGTGACATACGGACGGATGGACGGACTTGACGAAACTATAAGGGTTCTGTTTTTACCGTTTTGGCTCGGAACCCTAAAAACAACATACTTTGCGAAATACATATGTAGTGGTATGTTTGATACAAGAGGTACATGCCTAACGTATAAATATATTTGATATGGTTTTTGTATTATTTACTGTAGGCATTAAACTTGTGGAATATAACACATAAATGGAATTAATTCGAAAAATTTGAATGAATGAAAAGAATGTATGAAATATTGTGTTCATGATAAATGTCCATTATTTTGATCAATCTAATGTTAGCATTATTTATGTTTTTCTTTCGATGTCTTTGAACACAAAAATTGAATTACTCTTGCATCAGACTATTTCGACGAGGCAGTGATCACTTCTTCCGTTTAAGAAGAACGGCGCTCGGTCAAATGCTTATATATATATAAATATCCTTTTTTTTTTTCTTCCTACACAAATGAGGAACTCGGTTTCGCTGATGCAAAACTCAAAGTAGACTCGCCACGTTGCTATTACGATATGACAAACGATGAATCGTGGATTGCATCAATGGACCAGTACGACCCAGAATGGTAACGTCGAAACCTTACTAAATATTAGCAGGAAGCTTTCTTTACCCTGTAAGAAGCAACCGTGCCATTGCTTCACCGGGTCAACGCGTCCACGCGCTCGGCGGTCAAAGCGAGGACCTTATAGGTCTGGGCTTATAGGTCACCGCATTTACATTCCCGATTTGGCTTGTTTTTTGATACCTAAAAAAAAAAGGACAATTAAAGCGACAACTGTTTGCATCATCGGAAGATGCACTGGTTGCTCTCTAGAAGGCGGTCGCAGACCCATGCGATGCGAACTGGAAAATGTAATTCGAAAAATTACTTAGATCTATGGAAATTTGTATAGACGCTGATGGAGAATTCTTTGAAAAAAAAAAAATAATAACCAATAGTATCCTTTTTTGTATTGTAGCTTAACTCTCCGAGTTTCCCGCGTATAGCATCTGTCCCTGTTTAACTGCTAAACGTTTTAGGACTTATTCACTACTAGGAGAACAATCACGATATTGACAAAAATGATATGAGCAATCTTACTGCGGGAAGGCTATGTAACGACTTTTTCATTTTGAAATATAAAATAATCAAAAATAACAATTTTCACCCATGACATTAATAATGATTTCTTTCATCTTGGAATTTTAGTTAAGACTGTTACATTATTTTTATTTATGACTTTATTTTCAGATTATGTTCTTAATCAGTTTGATGTGGATTGTATTTCAATTTAAAATAATTTCTTTATATTTAACTTCTCGATAACTTTTACGCCATAGGAAATTGATACCCATCTTGTTGTATGCATAGATTCTGGGTTTATGTAGAACTAGATAAATAAAAATTATTAATAGCCATTTTTCTTGAATAATATCCTGTATATTGTATTTGGTATTCGACAGTCCGTAGAAAATCTTGCTGCTTTCATATCTAAGGCTGTCACTCGACCCCGTCTTAGCTTTCGCATAATCTAAATACGTATCGAACGTCTATTTTCACGTTTCGCCGTAAGTTTTGACCCGTTTCTGATGTTCCGCGTTAAAATAATATCTGTGTTATATTCAAGCACAAAATTCCAATCAAGCGAGGAATTCAATATGATAACGTGCGGAAAAATAAAGCGGGAGACTGTAGTGAGCTTTCTCAAGCTATCGGTATAATTCGGCATAATAGACGGGTAATGCGACACGTCCTAATATTTGGTCTGGTAAGAGAGGTCTTTAGATGATAATAAAAAAAAATTGGTCCTTGGAGTCGACCCTGAATTCTTTGCAAATTTCTACCGCGTCTAATTTTCTTTATTACTTCGAATTTTTGCTCCAGCGACATACTTTATTTATATAGAACAGCTGATCGCTTTTTGTAATGAGAGACGTACGTTTATTTTAACTATAGCCATATAGGCCGGTAAGGATGGACGCAAAACAAGAAGAAAATTTCTTAACTCTGGCAAAATATTCTGAAATCAAGAACATCTTACTTTGTTCAAGAAGATTACTACTATTTTGAAAATAAAGACAATTTTCCAAAAGACATTTTTAGCTCAAAAATATTTTTTATCTCCGATTAATAATTCTTTCTTTTCTGTGCATCATATTAACATCTGTGGTCTTTGTCTACCTTTCTGTGAAATAGGCGTGTAAGTTTACAATACATAAAATGTTCGTGTATGAAATATCATTCGGGACGTGTGATGCCTTAAAAGCTGATAAACGGATTAGATATATATTCTATATTGTTAGAAAAATCTATCCTATATTATTTTACCGATACAGTATAGGATTAAGAAAATGTGTATAGTTAGTTGTGTACGAAGTTGTGTTATGATATCAGTGCAGTGTTTGATGACATTAATTATAGTTTTCGTTTGAATTATACATTATATCTGTATTATTGTTAAAGCATAAGTATCCAGTTGTAATAAATAACGACGGTGATTAGGCGACTAGCTCGCTGCGCTCTGCTGGCGCACACCGAAGCGGACGCGTGCACACTTTGTTTCAGAATTTTTTTGTGAAATGATTGCAATTTTCTCTCTATACAATAAAAAGAAATTGAAGAATCTCCAATACGTATTGCAACGCCTTCAAGAGAAAGTACCCGACTGCTTATCGGATGAAAAATGAAATATTATTTTACATTACCTATATTTTGAGACCTTACGTAAACCACATATGGAATAGCTGTCTTTAAATCACACAGTCGCTTCAGAAGATTACATTTATAGCAGTTTAATAACTTTTCTCTCTCTCGTCTCGAGATTGTGCCTTGTGCCGAGATTTTGAACGTATACAACGGTGGCACCCGACTTTCGCGAGACTTAGGTATCCAGTCGGACTGGTCGCAGCCGCCGCCTCGCTTTGAACGAAGTGAAAACCTTCCTCAGCGCGAACCGTGTCCGACGCTCGCAATGAACGGTGAAAGCGCGAGGTGGTTCAGCGTGCGCATACGCATAGGTAGCTACGTGTGTGGACGAACGGGTGTGCGTTGTTCGACGGCCCTCGATCGAGCTGTCGTCGTCGAGTAGGGATGGAGTCTATCGGCCGGCCGAAATGTTGCAAAATGGCCCTTCCTTCGCGGGGGTAGGGGGGCGACGTGGACCGGCTCGTCTGTTGATTAGTTGCAGTTTGATAACTGACGTCCTTGTATGGGCTAGTTTTTTAACGCTAGTTACGGATGGTTTTCCTGGATGCGGTGTCCGGTCACCCAAACTCGCGGACATCATGTTTATTAGCGTCTAGACGAAGGGTAGCCAGCTTTATAATCCGTATATGCAACTATCGATGTTCCAAACGTCGTTTTCTTATTTACAGTTAAGCGATTACTTAATAGACACGATGTTATATCGTATTCGCGTGAATTTATTAGAAATGGCTAATATGCGAATCGAACTTGATTTTGGTGCAGTGCAACGAGAAGTGCATATTGCTTAGCATAATATACTTTGCAAAATTTAATCCGTATAGTCGTTCAAATGGCTCGATTCGGTGTTTTGTGTATGTCTGTGAGTGTGTTTACATCGAATGGTGCAACCGCGACAAAATATTAAAAAGAACGTTGTTGATGTTGATGATATGGCTGTCTGTTTGTCGCACTTCAGTACGGTAAAGCGATGCGTGTTCAAATTCGAATACCTTCATTTCGTAGGTAATCAAATAACGCTTGAAATACGTCATGATATTTCAAGAATGTACATTATTAAAAATAAATACGATTTTTTTCTTCTTTTAAAAATTTCCCTTTTTTATGTATATCATCTTCACATTGTTCTGATAATGATTTGAATTCTATAATATCGTCGTGTTAGCATAATGGAGTAGATATGTTTTGAAGCTGGATTGAAAGAAGTAAGTCTATTTCGTTATGAAGACGCCATCCAATCGGTCAGAATATAAACGTAAAAAATGCACCTCAACTTTTTCAATAATTGTCAACTAGTTATTTGTACGTATGAAATAAAAAATCATGACGGCAGCACTTAAGGAAAAGCGAACAGGCGATGCGTCATAGTGAATGATGAAATTGACTAATGCACTGTGAAATACCAGAAAAGAAGGCGGCGTTCCGTTTAAAAGTTGATCGTTATTAATTTATATCACTACGCTTTCGCGATTCGCGCTGCCGATACGAACGATTGTTTTAACGGAAATGTGTTAATGATTTATGCTTAAAATGTACATTTGCAATAATATTATCAAACATTTTAATGATTTTTATGCGCGAACTTATTCTTACATTTTTACGAATTTTATGATCTCACAATATTTTTTGTACTTTTGGACACCAGATTCATTTTATCGATCCAATGAGACATTGCATTGAGAAATTCCCCAATCCCTATATTCATTCACTTTATTTTATCATTATTGTGTTGAGAAATTTAATAAGCATAGATGCAATACCAGCACATACAAGTTGTGTATGAGCTTGACGTACATCAAACATCTTCTAGTATAATGACTGATTCCACACAGTCTTGTCTGTAGAACTAGACGCATAAACTACTCCAATTTTGGTACCGTCAAAAATCTCTTCGGGTTATCAATATACTGATGCGTTCTCAGTCAGACCTGCTATGAGTACTGTCAATGGGCTGTAATGTATTTATCTCCGTCCGTGTATTCTTGAAATGAAACTAACGTCCTAATCTGGCGATACGAAGTGGTGTCGCTTTGTGCGTTAAATCCGACGTTCTTTCCCCTCTTAATAGATAGACGCTCCCTACGAAAAGGTATGTCTAATCAGTAAGAAAGAAAAAGTACATTCTGATGAATAACGGTGCGTAATCGTGTTTCTGTACGCTCGAGGGCTTCCGGGGAAAGGCGACGTCGCCGAATATTGGAAAACGTGTAGGCACAATACCTGTAGCGTTATAGGGATTCTCTAATGTTAGCCCAAAAGGTTCCGCCGCACGACAACCGACCTATAGCACCTTCCATCATCGCGTTACCGCGCCGTCTGCCAAACGCCGGCGAACATTTGCGACCAACTAATATTCGAACACCAGCTCGGGCCATGGATTTCGCGTATGATCGGTAGTTTAGCTATTCGCCTGGGTGGAGCTAAATGTAAGTCCGTGTATGTCTCGAGTTTAATTTTAAATAATTCGCGTATATTCCATAGCAAAATCTGTTTTTAAATGGTACTTGGGAATATTTAAAAAAAAAAGCTCTGATCGCATTTAGATTGAATCGTTATTGGACGGTATTTTAGCAGCTTATCTGAGTAGAATGATGACAATCCCAAAACTTAAATTTTATTATTATAATTATCGAAATATTCCTAATAGTTGTAGCTCATAGCCGGATCCGTTATTGAAGTAGCTTCTCTATGAAAACGAGTTCCATCGTATTAACATTGAATTGTTATAACATATTATTTTGTATTTTAGCTGTTCATTTGGGTAAAGCAATTGCCAACCAATATTTTTGATGACAAGATGATGCTTGAAAATTACAATTCAATATACTATTAAACTGACCCCCTATTCAAAAACGGACACATGTTGTATTTAAGCTAAGTCGTTTTAACTTAATAGTTAATATTTGCAGAAGCATGCCAAATGAAAATTCATATTTTTGTTTACTAATATTTTCAAAATATTTTTAGTTCGATTTTTTTTCATCCTAAGTTCAATTACACAAACCTATAAAGCGTTAAAAATTCATTTAATAATAATACCACTAATTAACGTAGCTAAATCTTAAAAATATCTTTAATCAAAAACCATTCATAATATAATATTGTACATACATTAATAAAGTTAGTTAGTCAAATAATCACTAAAACATGTGGAAAATGTCACAAACATTTTTACATTTCAATTTATCTTCGTTCAGAATACTTTTTGATTTCCAAAAAAAATCACATCTTTACTTATTTTTTGTCGCTAAGTAAATAGTACTAGGCCGTAAAATTGAAAATGTTCATATAGTCGTTTTTGGTAGAGTCGTACAATCATTATTATACTTAACGATTATCTTGCATCAACCATCATCTGACTTGTACTTGATCTTCGGCTAATTCATATGCGCATCATACTATGTGCGGATACAATATCAATAACTAATACGTCAATGTCGCACAAGTGTAATATCTACTTGTTGCCATTTATCATTTATGACTGATGATGCGGCCTCGGACGGAAAATCGTTTGAACTATATTATGATTAATATGAGACGAGATACACACTTATTCTGATTCTGAAAAAAAATAGAAAACTCAAAAAAATTGCTAAGTTCTTAACTTGTTATTTAGAATTGTTATCTAACTTAAAATAAAAAATTCAGTGGAGGTCGATTAATTTGAATTCATGGAATTTTAAAAGAAGTTTTGGCATTTATGCACGGTGGAAACTCTCATAGATATACCAGGCATTTGGGAAGAGCTAAAAGTGGAGTAAGTACGTCGGAATTTTGCGGTGTAAAATCAATATTCTGTTGTCGTTGCCTATATTTTATTATAGCATTTTAGAGGCGTAAACAAACTTGCTAGCCACCAAAGAGTAAGTGGTCGTCGCCGCCCATGGACACTTGCAACCCCAGAGGAGTCACCAGCACGTCGCTGGCCTCTTAGAGAGGACTGAGATAGCTGTTGGAGAGGGGATTGAGGGAGGACAGGAAGGATAGAGGGGTAGTGCACTACCGAAATTCTCACTCACTGTATAAGTAACAGCGGAAGCTGTTGCATCACGTGGGTGTTCTTTTATTTAATAAATAATTAAATTAATGAATATTTATTAAATATATTTCTGTATATATTTAAATGTATTCGCATTAAACATCAATATCGTTTTTCAAGATTTCACGGATTGTTTTAACGTCCAAACATATGACGAATCCCTCGAGTTCCCTTATTTACGCAGTCCATCTGAGCGGAGCTAATGCTCGACCCTAAAAGCCATGCCGTTGACAGTGACGAGCCACCCACTATAGCGCATCCGTTACTAGACCCCTTTTTGGTGTCTTGGAAGTCGAGCCCAGAGGGGCAGTGGCGTGTTGCAGTAAAATCTCGTAAAACCCACCTCGGCCAGGGACACGACCGTGCCGCTTCCGCATACGCCGATCCCGAGGTGGTAGAAGACTCGCCGTCATAACAACACAAGAATCCGCGAGGAGCTTGAGACTGGCGTGTCGGATCAACTAGTTCTTACTTTTGAAATGAGATTGCTACAACAACTGTCAAGAGGGCAGTAATTCCAGAATTCGAACTAGAACTTGAGAAAGTGAGCCGAACAACGAGACCGGAGCGGGAACACTAGTCTAGTAAATTCTTGCCGTCTCAGCAGATTTCTATTGTTCTAAATCACCATTTACCACTTGGTTTGCTTAAGATTATTTGCATTTCAAAAATAAATACATACTGTCTCAATTATGTGACGATTAAAAATAATAGATTATAGAATTTAATTGTTTTTGGATAAATGTTTTTTTAGAAAGCAAGGGTAATTTTATTTAATTTTTTAATATTTAGTTTACGTGAGGAATATGCACTTTATATTATTAAAAGAAATATGAAATATGTTATAAAATAATTGATTTTATTTATAAATTTTGTCATTAATCTGATAACTGGAATATTTATGTAGCGAAGATCTGAAACAGTGAAAGTCTTCTAATATAAAAATTCAACGGTGTATTTATGTGGGTTCATACATTACAAATTTTCATTGTCAGGTTCTAAAGGTCCCGTCGTAGCTGATACCCGTCCACGTCAATTACACCCGCGACCGATATCCGAAGGTACAAGATCTGATAACCGCGGCGCTGTGCAGGGCGCGTTATACGCACGTTAATTAACTGCGGGCCCGATGCCGTCCAATTTGCGTTACGAGAGCTTTGACGTCGACGCTCGGCGGCGTGTCACGCATCGGTGGCGACACCCCTCGTCGTGTTCGCCAAACTTACGATGAGTTGGGCGAAGGTCGCGTTTCTGTTTATATGTATAGGAGATAACTAAACACATTCAAGCGACGATAATTGCGAATCGTCGATTAATCGCACGATCTTGACAACGAAGGAAAGAATCGTGCTTAATGCGCTAGCTAGTGTCTACTACGTGCGTAACTTACGAGAAAGAGGTTCTCGTAGGATTAATTACGATGTCTGAAAAAGTACGGGTACTTCTTCGTATCGAAGAGTTGGTGTGACTCGAGAAAATTAAATAGATGTAAAGACGTCCTAAGGGTTATGAAGAGAGCTTAAATAGAAGACCGACGATAAGAAGAAACAATCTGCTGAGCGGGTATCGTCCCGGAAACAGACTGACGGGTTAATGCCGATACGAAACAGACCCGGTATGAAAGTGCTAATTTTAGATCGCGTGCCTAGGCTTGTTATAAAGTTTATTTTCAACGTTTATTACATTATATTTTTAACAGTTACCAATAGTAAAACTTGCGGTAGTGCCAGATATTAAACAATAGTGCCGCAAATATGAAATGATCTTTATCAATAATACCCCAACGAAATGAAAGCTTTGGTTTATGCAATGTGATTCATATTAACCAAATATGAATTCTACAATACTACGTGAAATATTGATATGTTAGCGAGTTTTACGGACCGTAGTAAACTCTTGCACTGACGGAGGAACAAACGAATCGTATAGTGAATGCAAAAAAAAAAAAACAAACAATTGCATAGGATGCTTCTGTAAAGTGCATTTTAAAGAATGGACATCGTTACTAGTATTACGGCGGTATCAATTTGATTCACATGTCGAAAAAGCTAGTAATTTAGATCTTCAAGCTCTACAAATTGATAACCATTCGGAAGAGTGTGATAATGTTTAATTATTCATCTTATAATCCAAAATCTTGTTAACCATAATCAGCACCAGCCACTCGTAAAGTACAACGGCGACGACGTCACGCCGGCGTCTACTAAATTACTTGAGCGTTTTCGATCATCGCTGCTATGCGTCTCGTTGCTTTACATTACGCTGTAATACATTAACATCATTACAGAAGACACCGTCATTTAGAAAAAAAAATGTTTATAAATGTTAACTGCGACATATTTCATTTCAAATTTGTCATGTTCTGGCCAAACATTTTCAAGAACTAGAAGGAAAAGCAAATCTCAACTATGCCGGGGAAAAAAGCGGGGATTCCCTCACACGCCTTTATAAATCGCTAGTCCTTTGGAATTTGCACCGGGCTATGAATACCGCGCAGACATTCCGCCGATTTAGGGTGACACTAAGCTCCCGTTTGTTTGAACAAGCGGTCCTCGAAGCGGACTTCGATGTTTGTCCCGATACCTATCTCGGTGCGCCGTTCATGTCGATTGTACGCATTTTTGCGTCTTATTCATGGTCGGGCCGGGTCTGTCTCGAGCGACTTTACAATTAGTGCCGAACAAAAAATTCAACTTGTACATTGATCATTTATCGCGTATGTCAGCGGACGATGTGTGATTTCAGAGTTCTACCGAAACTCGTAAAATAAAGTTGCGACAAAGTTAACATTGTCTATTTCATGATTAGCGAATGACTGAACGCAGCCTCATCGAGACACCATTTTATCTTCGTCTGATCTTCGTTCACAACAGAACGCGCGACTTCTACTTATCTGCCTTATATTGCCTTATTATTAGATCCTAGTTTTGGTTTCCTTAAATACGTATTTAAACGAGAAAGTAACAGTCAGCAAACAAAGGGATAATATTCTATCGTGGTAAGCACTCATTAGGTTTTTGGGAAATGTACAACAATTTTTTTCGTATGAAGATATAAAATATTATTACAACCCCAACAAAAAGTGTTTTCAAAAAGTATTTTTTTTTAATGTAATACGTCATCTATAGTATTAGTGAAATACAGACGAATGAAGAGACACATGGCTATGAAATTACAACTCATTCATATTTATCTGAATGGTGATAATAATTTGATATTTAGTAATAAGTTTCTGCCATCAAATACATCACAAAAAATTTGATAAATTTGAATGAGTATACAATTTGAAATGATTTGTAAATCTTCCAAAATAAGTGACCCGCAAAGAAATGTTTCCAGGCTAAAACAAATAATCGTTTATTTCTGGAAACGAGAATAAATTCAGAAACTAGAACAAAATATTCCCCAACTCGGTCTAGACTAAATTGATACACTATCGATTTTCATGCGGCACCGCCGTAAGCAAATAGCTGAACTGACCCATTTTCTGCGACTATTCTATTTACAAACCAGTTTTTTTTTTCTCTCTCACATCGTTTGTTCGTATATAATTTATAACTATACATATAGGTTTATATATTTTGTAAAAAAAAAAGACAAGCTGACCTTCAAACTTCTATGAAAATGAGGATTGCATTCAGAACGGTGTTCGATATGATACAGACTGGGCGACGGTTACTGTCAACGAACGTACTGGACCACCCCACGTACATCCGTACTCGTATTGTTATCTTTTATCTACTGTTCTGTATTTCTATCCTAATACATATTGCGAGCTCGCGCATTTCTATTCGCTACAAATCAATCGATTGGAAAATATTATATTTCCATATACGACGTAAGTTATAATCCATTATATTGCAAAAATATCGTTATTCAGATCGAAATCGGAGAAATAGACGAATTCAAAATGAATCATTACAAACATTTTCCTGAGAATACCACAGGTTTCGTTTACGGACCAGTTTTTAACTCTGGATGAGATGTGAACGAGATGATTTTCATTTATATATGTTAACCGAAAAACTTCGTACCCTCTCCGATGATACGAGTGTGATAAATGTTGTAACGGTAAAAAATAACGAAAAAGATGATTATTGGTAAGCTAAAAGCAGAAGAACTAAACCAAGTTTTGTCATTTAGTTTTGCATACCAGTTACCGCTATTCGCAATTCAGCTTAAAATCCATCAATTCGAAATGTTAAAAAATTGATCTAGACAGGCGTTGAAACTGTTACAGGCTTCTTCTTATTGGTTATATTATCCCAATAAATCACTGTGGAAACAAATTGGTTTTAGTACTTTACCAATCTCGAAAACGGAGATATTTTACGAAGTATTACGAATTTATGATTCGAATGGACCATTACCGTGTCGTAACCGACATTATTCATCTCTATTACCGCATTAGCACACTCCTCGCCGAATTTCTTTGCTGGCGTGAAGTTGGCGCCAAACTGCCGCAGTAATGAAAGTATACGTTCTCGTGGAGGAAGCCTCGTTCTAGTGTGGACGACGATGTGGTACGACGTCTGCGCAGTTGTGCAATGCGACTAATTTCACGACGGAAAATAATTGACGCCCATATTGCTAGTATAATAATTATACACGGAAATCTAAACAGCTTTCTTTTTTTAATTTTTTTCCGAGTAATATTTGATTATACCCCGTTAAAACATTTTCAATAAAATGATAAATAATTGTATTAAGTACACGATTCTATTAAAATAACTGCCGGTGCCGTAACCACAACGCGGTTGCTTAATCATCACGATACACAAAAGCTTTGGAAAGTCTAACAAGACTAAAACGTAATAAGGGACAGAAAGAGTTATGTGCATAAATCTTATTTCGGTTCTACAACTTGTTACCTGTAGGTACAAGTCGTAGACTGCAGTTTTGTCCGCATTGTCCCTTCTAGTGCAGTGACGAAATCTAATTAATCTCTTTGACTTTCAACTTAAAGAGATCGATTTATTTAATAATTAAACCGATTTAGGTGAAAGATCTCGAGTATGTTTGCGTACTTAACTCGCGGCCACGGGCCGAGACAAACCGTAAATGATTTCATTTCTACAAACCTTAATAATTTATCGTGTCCGATATTCGTTTGCCAAAATTAAATGTCGTTTCTCCACCGCATCTTGGAATGATACATGTATGGAATTGATACTTGACGAAATGTCATGTGATTTACACAGAGTACAACGCATGAAACTTTGCCGCTCTGAATTGGCTGCGAATTATATACTACTTAGGTATTACTCTCCCCGACATTTCCCCTTCTCCGCCGCGTTCGTATTTTACGCCATTTCGACGCTTTCGTGACGAACTTCACAGCGGCAATGTTTCGTGCGTTGTACTGTAGAAAAATGAAAATTTGAATTTTGGGCGACAAATATTTAATTAGAGTTGTGGAAATAGAAGCGATTCACCTCTCGTCCCGGTCCGCTGTCGTTCTTAATGCGTGTCATTTGTTTATATTAAGGTTGCCGACTCCCTGATTTCAGAAACTAGTATTTGAAGTTGGAAAAATCAGACTAGTTCAGTTTAAAAATAAAAAAAGTAGTGGAAATAGGTTTAACGAAATTCAAGTAATAATAATAGTCATGTTTTCAATAAAGTATTTGTATAAGATTATATGAGTTGAAAACGGGTTATTAAAATATGAAGCACGGACTTTGTTTGTAACAAATTGTTCAATCTTAGATTGGTCGATATCAATGAAAATCAATGTTTGTATGTTTGTCCTCTATGCGTGCCTAATCCAGTCAATCGATTGCGATGAAACATTGGTGATATATTGTATGCGTACACGAAAAGGTTTCTAAAAAAAAACTGGTGTTTGTCCCCGGTTTCATCCGTGTATGTGTACTAATAAACCGAACAATTAAACTGATTCTAAAAATTCTTTCACTAATAGATATTTGCACTATTGTTGAGTAAATTAGGCTGTTAACATTTATCCCCGGCTTCATCCATGAACTTATGTTCTTAAGACGAATTTAATAATTCTTTAACTCATAGAAAACTGTATACTTTCTGTCTCCAAGTAATGTGGCTCATTTTTTATTTTGATATTAGCATTTGCTCCCAGCTTCGTCCAAATCAGAAATGGGACTGATAGTGGAATCGTAGTTGAAAGCTGTACGGAGAACAAAATCGAGAAAGGGACGAGAAACGAAAGCGAGACCGTGACCGAGATTGAGAATCGGACTAGAGTTGGAAACGAGTGTGGGGACGGGATCAGAGTCAAAAGTGTGACGAGATAGGAGTCGAAAACGAGAGCGGGATTGGAATTGACGTCGATCGATACAAAAGAAGAAATAATTAATTTACGTCCATGGTGGTGGAGTTGCGAGCGTTAACTATACGGGCAAGCCATCCATCCACAAGAAAGTGTAGAACAACGTCTGACGGGTCAGATAGTATCTAATAAATGTTAATATTACAAATTTATTTATTGTTATTATAGTTTTCAAGCCCATCGATTTTCTTCATTATCTGTGGAGGATAATCATAAAATTGGCCTCACTACATATCCATACTATAGATATTTCAGACGATTGCAGCTACTGTCGTATAATCGATTTCATTCTTTGACCACTTGAATTCACGAGAGAAAAGATTGCCTCGACATTAGGCCTATGGCCCGTTAAATACATATTAGCCACTTTTCGTGGTCCCGTATAGTTGTCGAAAACGCGTTGCTTGAAATATGGTAGCCACATGGAGTTTAACCTGTCGTCTTTTTGAGTAGGATTCAAATTTGTGTTAAAATCTCTCGAATTATAATAACTCATTCGACAAATAATTTTTTCATAGTTAATTTCAATGCCGTGATGTTTTAAAAAGACCGAAGATTTCATTTTTTCGATCTTGTTTCAACCTAATCAATCGGACCTTGTTAGACTAATCCAGCCCAAAACCTTTCCACCTTTTTTAAATACCATTGATTTCGTTATCAAAATCTTTAATTTTAGTTACAAATTCTTGTTTTCCCTCCTTCATGCAATTTCTTTAAAATTGGCCTTACGCTTTAGAGCATAAAGAATGTTCCTTATTCTCTCCGCTAGTAAGAAACTTACTGTTTTACTATTATTTACTACAATTACAATTTTTTCCTGATTTCAACAACACTGTTGTATCATTTCACTGTTTTCAATATTTATTTGAATCACCATCATTACTAAATGAACGAGGTACAGGTAACCTTGGCATGCTCATTGTTAAAAAAAAACTGCATAACGTATGTGGAGGTATGTCTGCACTAAAAAAAAATATTCTTTGATAGCTCATGGTAGTTCAAAAGTTTTTCGATTGTTGGGTAAAATGCTTAAAGTCTGCCTCGGAGTGAGAGTTTAAAAATAGCGCGGGCCCGGGCAGCGCAAACACTCGCGAGCCGTGAGGCCGCGAAAATTGCAAAAGTGGCCGCACGAATATTAAAATACATGACCTTATCCGAGTCCAAAAACCCGGGGCGCGGTTTAAAAGCTGTCCAGGATATCACAGGACTCGTCCTGTGAAAACCGTACGGTTGGCGACTCTAGTTTCATGTAACATTTTAATATTTAATCGTTTCGTATGCAATATTTTATCGGGTTAAAACAGGCGACATAAGTTTGTCAGTGAGGTATTTCGTGCAGAAAAAGACTGACTGCTTGAAAATCTGTCACTCCTTCGATCGGTGATTACTGTATTGACAGTTGTGAATGAGGAGCTCTGAATTTATGCGAATTTCATATAAGAGGAATGCGTGCGCGAGTGCGCAATTAAGTGCGTATTGCGCAATGAAATGTAGTTAACGACGCCGTTCAAAAAATATTGGGTGGACGTAGTTGTATACCACCGAAAACGAGTCGATTTCGAAATTTCTTGACTTGGGAAAGATTTTATCATTATTTATTTCGTTGGAAACAGCATCTGTGCTGCCTAAATAAAGTTTCAAGATCTGGTTATCATGGTTCATACGATTGCACGAGCCTCGTTGCGTAAATCGAACTGGTCCTTTAAGCTTATGTGTAACGTAATTGGAAATCAGCAGAAAATTTGGGGGATTGCTGCGTTAGCGGAAACGGTGTAAATCGATTGACATAGATGTGCCTCGGCGGTGTGAGATCACTCCTTCGATAAATAAATAGAATGATCTGATTCCGGCTCTCTCGACTCGGATCGTGTTACGGCCCGCGTACGATAACGATGCATCGGCGTACGCGCGCCCGCGTCGCGTGTCGGACCAATATCGTGAATCATCCGGTTTGTTGACGCAAGTGCGATTGTTGTCCAGGCGCCGTATTAAATTCTCGTTACGATGGCGAGCCGTTTATAACACTCTTTTGATATCAATTGGACGCTTTTCGTTAACTTTCATCGCGGCGCCGATGTTCGGTTTTGTCGTGCGCTAATACAAAATGAACCTATGGAATCGACCTAAAAATATACTGCATACTTTTAACATGAATATATTCAACTTTGTGTGTTTATTAACTCCTTATAATTTTGTTGCCATGAATTATGTAAATATGATTTGTGTTGAAATCGAGACGGTTTCTCACACCGCCACGTACTGTACGCCGTTCGTCGAATTGTAACTTTCGGTTCTTCGTCCAGCACTCCCGCGCCCGGCGTCCGTGACCTGCAGCAGGCCCTCGCGTGCCTCCCGCCCCCGAGCGCCGTGAACTTGACCGCGTGTCTCCTGGTGACTCATCCGGCCCGCCCGCGTGTACCGGTTTCGCGATACGTCTCTAGGCTCTCTGTATGCTAATTAGCTATTCGAATTGACTGTTTCTAGCGAGCGATTTTATCCATTGTAACAAAATTTAAAGTGTAACCATAGAGCGCCGATTGTAATACTGTCATTATATCGCTTCCTCATTTGTCCGTGAAATTTAAATAAAATATCTATTTATAAGTGAAAATATTTATTCCGTTTTCGGAGTTGAAGTCCAATGTAATGCACTGCATGTAATTCCAAAACTGTTCTAAATAACTTCAGATCATTATTTTTTCTCAACAAAGTTATAAATAAAAATAATGACCGATGTCAAATTCGTACTAAACTTCTTCCTCCACATGATATTTCGTCCATTATATAATACATAAAAATTGGCACCGTTAAATAAACACATACACATCGAGTAACGGTCACTCGCCAATATTCCCACTTCAAATGTTGACTTGTACATCCCTATACTACGACCTACTATTTTTTCCGCAAAGGCAAGTTAGTCCACAGTACCCAGCTGATTCGAAGGGCGATGGGACTTTTGTCGTCATTGGAGCGGCATGTACCTGAACCTTCTCTTCCACGTTACTGAGCGCTGCTTTCACAATCACAACAGGTGGGGACGATAGCGACCGAGCGCTCGGACCGTTGACTTCGGGTGAGATGTGTTGTTCGTGTCAGACTTTTAATCAACTTGTCGCCGATGTGCGTCCTCCCACAAACTTTTACTTCAGATCGAGGGGCCTCGGATCTAAGATTACACGCGGGTCCTTAAAGAAATGGGAAGTTTATAATAACCGTTTTCAACAATACAATAGCAACTTCTAGGACAGATAAAAAAAAATATTTATTATAAATTAGATATAAAATACTGAATTGTGAAGTACTTAAAAATAGTGAATAATAAATTTCAAGAGAGGAGAGAAAGGGAAAGTAGCATATTATAACGCTTTTTTATTATGTTACGATTTCTACCAGTCAACTCGAACCGCAAATCGCGTTATAGAACTTCGTTCTAAAAAAAAAACTTATATTCATCCCCCTTCCGGTGCTCGGTCCTCTATTGTGCTGTAAATCTAAAGGATATGTCGCGAAATTGAGACAAAGTAGTGACATTAAAAAATTCGATGTATTGTCGCGAACTACGCTCATGAAAAGCACCCTTACTCTGCTGCCAAATAAATAACAGAATAGATCTACATTATTTATACCAGATATGTGACGATAATTTGTTTATAAAAACGGTGAAATTTGTTTGGTCCGACTAATCTCGAAATATAATGTACGTGATTATTATCATTAATGATTCTTTAATTTGAAAACAATCCTGTCGTTAAGGGCGCTTGGTAAGTTAGAGAGGTCACACTGTATAAACCGAGCCAAACATTAAAAGCTATTGACATTAGTAGTTAATATATTTTTATGCTAGACAAAAGTTTATTAGAGTCATATAACATAATTTGAACTGAGGTTACGGTTACCAATAAAGAACGACCTTATTTTAAATTTCTGATGGGTGCTCATCGAAGATATTCCACGAAACGCTTGACCAACAATCACAATTTTGGGTCTTGGCTCGTTTCTGGATATCACAGTTTTAGAATAGGTTTTCGAATTGAGCTAGTGCTTTGAATTTTGAATGTGGGTAGCATTAAAGTACTGAATAAGTTTGGAAATTATGAGAGTAATATATATATATATATATATATATATATATACTGTTTTTTACAGGATACATTATATCCTGTAAAAAACAGTAGCTTTTTGGGCAGAGAAAAATAAGTTGTAAATTGATAAAGCATGCCACTGTTATGTTTTTGTTAAATAACTGAACCGTATTGAATTTCAAATTTATCTTTTCCTTTTTTGTATATGTTATAATTACGACAAATTTTAAAAGGTAAAAATGTGCGTTTCCATTTACGCATTGATAAGAAGCTGGCGCAGAACTGTTTATTGCGACATACACTATTACCACTGACACTGCCTTAACTCTGCAAGCCTGTATGTGATACTTTATTTTTTATCGAAACAACTGCATAGAAATTCAAATGACTGAGCTGTGCTTAAATGAGCTGCTTAATTTAATTGGACCCGGTTACAAGCGAAAACTGTAAAAAGTGAGCAATTTTAATAAACTGTTAAAAGTAGCAAAATCAACCTCTGAAAATTTAGTGGAATTGTCTGTTAGAAATTAATGACGATACTTCGTTTAAGGATAACAAAAGAAAATGGCTAAAATGATACGATAATATGTACGTTGTTATAAACAGCAGAATTAATGTCTAACGAAAACTTTGAAAGGCATTTCAATCACAATCAATGAGGCTTAATAACTCATTGCACCTATATTACCCCTGAATTGGTATTATTGGTATATCACTATCGGTTTGGTTTTCACATAACACAATGGAATTTGATTTACGATCAATTCAATTTTCGTAATAAATACTCAATACGTTAGCGTTTTTTTTCTCCGTGTACCTATTAGCACACCACGGCGTGTTTGCTTTCGAACAAACGCGTTTTTGCTTTCAGGCAAAAATTGAAATCGCTCTACGAAATCCGTGCGTGAAGAAAAACAAGTGGAAATTTGGCACCGGTCTGTGGCAGCCGCTCTTCAGTCGTATCCAGGCTACGTCCCGAGAGGCCTTTGTTGTAAAAAAACCTCCTATGCTACAATACGAAATTTATTTCTTTTTTCTTGATAGGTTACGTTGCGCCTTTTGAATTCACGCAATGTTTTCTAGACGAATTTATAAACGTTTTGCTTTAAGTGAAATGTCCGGTTATTCTGTACTTTGCGATGATTTGGATAGCGAAACTTCCCGCTAATGTCCCTTAATGTGTACGTTTGTAAACACTAAAATATCCTACATACACAATAGATACGCGTTGTACGGAGTTATTTTTACTCCGTTATCGTTTTAAACACAAACTCTTTTCGGAACGTCCCTAATAAAAGTTTAACGACGTGTATAGTAGTAGCAAATCCTGTTACATGCAGTGGCTACAGTACAACGCACGAAACTCTGCCGCTCCGATTTGCCCACGAATAATGCAATGCGCAGGTTCAGCGCTCCCTGACCCTTCCTTCTTCTTCCCCGCGTTCCTATTTTACGCCATTGCGACGCTATCTGGACTAACTTCACAGCGGCAGACCTCGTTCGTTGGGCTGTGCCTTTCTACACATAGTACATAGCATACTCGAAGCAAGATTTAAACTTTTCTCGTAATATGTCGAATATGAGACCCTGAAACTCTAATGTACTGCATATCAATATTGATTTACAGTATATCGGAGATATAGTTTATCTTATACATATATAAGATAATCTATTTCACGTATTTTTTCACCCGTTAGAAATAATTGATAGCTTGTGGAATATCGACGCGAGCGTCGATCTATATGCGATCGGCGGATTCCCGCAATTCAATTTTTTTCAGCGGGCAATGATACCGATCGCATTAAATGAAATTTTCTAGTTGCTAGTCAATTCTATTTTTTTATCTTCAATGTGTGTGGAAATTGTTTTCCCTTTTTTTTTTTTGCGAATAATTCAACAATCTAACGAAATAATGTTCCCGGATTCACATTCAATATCAATCGGCGATATCAATTTATGCATGTCTTGAAATGTATCAAAGTCTACATCTAAAGATGTGTGATAATATGTAACGTTTTGACCATCGAAATAGAAAAGCATAAAATTATAATGTCGAACAAATTTACTTTCATTTGTGGCACACAACTCACGCAAATGTAAATGAGGATGTACGAATACTTTTAAAACTAAATAAATCTCTTGCGGAGGACCTTATTATTATCATTTTTTAGATGTAATTTCGAATGACACTGTTAGTTCTTAATCGAAGAGAAAGAAAGAGTAAGAACAAGGACACCCGTTGACGAGAAAAAGAAAAAGAATAAGGACACGTGTGAACGTCTGTACGGCGGCGAAGCCAATATCGTTTGGTCATTTTGTTTATGTAGGGATACTTCTAAGCTTTTATATTTCGATGGTTTTGGCCGATAAAAATTGGTTGTATGTTTGTTTGCCTTCATCCGACTACACTGATAAGCGAACGATATAGATCACGATTAATTCGAGATGATTAATATTTTCTCGAGAATTTCAAACGGGTATGTAATTTTTTGCACAAACTAAAAAAATGATAAATCTAAGAGAAAATGTGCTTCTGTTTTACTGCAACAAATGTACTAGTTCTATGTCTATGATATGATTGTACTAAAATTGTTAGCCCCGACTACAGTGATTTTTTGGAGACTTGCGTGCGAACCTTATGGGATTTCTTTAGGCATTGTAGTGTCTGTCTGTGTGTATGTATATATATATGTAATAAAAGTCTTAAAAAGTCTTAATGATTCAAATTATTCAGGGGTGCAGGGTGCTCAAATAACAAAAATATTCCCGATATCTGTAAACAGTTAAACAGGTGTAATGATATGCTATACTCACAGCTGCATTCTCAATTTAACGCCTAAAAGCAGTTCTTACAAGTTCGAAAACAAACGTGTTTGTTTATGCTGTGTGGAGTCAGTGTTGGTATTACGTTGTACGAAAAAAAAAACCTTTTACTAAATAATAATATTATTGTTAACTAACTCAATTAATATCAAAATACAATCCCGACAAAACGTATTCTTTCCCATAAGATTTGATAATTCAACATCATGTTGTTTTCCACACAATATCCATTTTTAATCAGTTATTCATACTATTACAAATTTGACGCATGGTAGGTATATATTTGCTACTCTGTTTTACACGATAAATAAGTGTTTTTATCAGCCGATTTTGGGTTGTGATAATGTTTTTGAAAAATCTATTCGTTTGCTTAAAAATTGTTTCTACATACTTCCGGTCATATTTTGTATTCATAGAGGGTAGATGTTTTTTGAATTTTATTCGTATCTGTGGAACGCTCGAATAAACCGATGGATTTCTTTGAAATCCACGCCTTACATATCCGATGTTCAGTCAAAATAAGCGTTAGGTAATTAATTTTTTTGTTGAATCATGATCAGCCGAGTTCCACGAAGAGTCACGACAGCTCAAAAAGCTAACGCACCCTATTCTATCTGCCCTATATTGAAATATCGCGCAAAAACTCGTATAAAAATGAAGAAAAGTGTTATCCAGTTAAGCGTTTGGCGCACGTTAACCATTCCCAAACGTTATGTTTCGACAAACATTCTCATAGTCGTAAAGTCCGATCGTAAACTCAATTAGTTACAATAAAATGCGCTTACGCCTGTTCCGACCTTCGAATATCGAAATATAAACGCGTCGATGATTAAATAATATTACACACGATCACTGACACGTCTATGCGGATGTGGCGATAGAGACGGGTTGTACATGGTTTTTTTTTTTGTTAATAAAAATGAGAATAGACAACGAAATGACCGGTGCACAACGAAAAAAAAGAAACATTAAAAAAAATTGTCCTGTAATTGTGGGAACGATTTGTGCATCAAATATTTGGTTTTTCTCGGCAAGTGTTGCGTTCTGCGTTACAAAAACTTTCGCTTAATGGGATTAAATATTAATTTAACCATTATTAAAATTATGTAATACTAAGAGGTTTAACAATGTATGTATGAGCTAGAGAATTGTCGTTAAACCGTTTTGTATGTATCCTTTAACCACCTGTCTCCGATTGCTTAACTTCTAATTGCAATACCTATTTCATTCGAGATCTTGTACTATGTACTGAAAGACGGTGCCGTTTGCCGATGGAATGATTAAATTCGACCGAATTTAAGCCGTTTTACTTGCAGTATAAAAACTAACTAATTATCAATTTGTAACACTTACAAGCGACAATCTACAATTAAATCTTTCGTAGTCCATATATTCAGATAAATTATTTTAAAGGCATCGCATCAATCTGGAAGTCACGATCGCTCAATATCTCTTAAAACGATGGTACATATCTACCGATGATTAGCGAAGATATACGAAGATCGCCGACTGTAACGGAAGCCGAGTACACGCACTCGACACGTCACGAAACCGTAACGTTCGAACCGACGTCGTTACTCGTATCGACGGCCTCTACAGTCGTAAAAGCCGATACAAGTTACGAATCGAACGACTCCGCGCCGAGACGGTCGCGGGCCGAATTAAAACGGCCGTTAAACGATTTGAAAGAAAAACGAAACTTGAGCTATTAAACGGGCAATATAGTAGGATAGAAGTTTAGCGCCGCTCGCTACGGTACTCGCAGTAGGTGCCTGAGGGATGTTCGGAGGAAATCACGATTCTCTTAAATTCGATCCGTCGAGACTGTCGTCCGACCGCGTCTCGGGGGCCCGAACTGCGGCTCGCCATAAATTAGACCGATACATGGATAGGTAAATGATTAAAAAAAAAAAGAAGTCAAATCTGTGACGTAGATAAAAGGACATATGTCACGTTCGGAAATGGAGATGAACCCAATGTAGATGTGACTCTTTTCTCATTTGTTCGTTCTCTGTGCAGTCGTCGGGACGGATTATATGAGGACATCGTTTTCTTCTTTTCTCCGTCAAAACAGTAACATGCAGTTAGATCAGAGTTCGTAGTAAAACGTAAATGTACGATTAGATACAAAAAAAAAAGGAAATAAGAGATTCTTAGAAATATGTCTCGATACTCTCCCATAGAGTTAAACTCGATTAGAACATGATACATATCCTTGTCCTTGAAGTTCATCAGTCATTATGACACTAAAAAGAATATTCTGCTCTACGTAATGTGTGTGGAGTGTCTTTGAAACACAGACGTACGAACAGTTATGTCAGAGAGCGGTGTGGTTTGAGAGATGTAGTAACTAGGGTAGAAAAAGGTATGTTGCTGTGGTTTGGCCATCTGGAAAGGACGGACAAAAGGAGATCGAGAAACAAATGTATAGAGCGAATGTGTGTGATTGAAAGGTCGGCGGGGGGCGCCCTAGAAAATCCTATGTAGAATAATGTGGTGGCGTGTTAAAAAAAAAAGGCCAAATTTTGAGCATCCGAAATCGACGAGTTTGCATGAAAAGACTGATGGATGTTATTGAAACAAGTGATGTGCAAAAATCGCACCATGTGGAAATCTGCGCACCCTTCTGGGATATAAGCGTGAGTTTATATATCATTAATATTTACATTATTATGGTTACGTTCATCTATATAAAATGATTTTATAATTATTTGAGGGTAAGTTTTGAATATTTAAAGGGATTTTCTTCAACATGGCCACACTGAACCTTCACAAATGAGTTAGGAACTTTATGTATTCGACGAACCTGTAGACGCAGTTAATTAATACTTCTAATACCCAGTCTTAGTCGATCACTATTTTTGTTAAACATTTCTGTTTTCTTAGACGTATTAAATTTTCATATTTAAGTTCAGTAACAAAGTTGAAATTCCATTTTCTCTAAGTTTACTTTTTGAAATTACTCGAGGTGGTTGCCTTGTAAATCACTCGAACCGCTTGCTTCCGCATGCAGTACGAAAACATTATGTATCGGGAAATACTATACATATATTGGTAAAATGCTTTACCTTAATCAAATCGAAATATTTGCTCCATACCTCGGAGAGCACGCCAAGCCCTAGGGTCCCGACGTGGTCGAGGACGGCTATAATGTCTCAACCTGTTCTAGGTCAGCGTCCGGTCCAAGTCACACGATGTGACATAAAAGGTCGGGGTAAGAGGTGCCTCAGCAGTCGAATGATAAAAACCTGTCACGACAGTAGCCATATTTCGAGTATGTAGTTCACAACGTTCACACTGCGACATTTTGTGGGTTCACTGTTCGTATTTGGGTACAAATTCGGTTTATTTGCTGATATGTCGCAACGCGACGCAGACGCGCCATACACCATCTGAACGAAGCAGCTCGTTAGCATGCAATTGAAGGGAACGAAAATGGTCATAAAATCTGCGTACGAGTATCGAAGTGTCACTTAGCTCGTTTTCGAAATCATCGTTCGATTTGTGTGCACGGAGACCGTGAAATTTGTCTTCTACACGCTGAAAAAGTCTGCGCACGCTCCGGTAAATGGCACAGAATGTTGGGAGAAGTCCAAGGAATAATACTCATTTCTTTCTACGCCATATTGAAAGAAGTAGTTAGTCAGAGAAATATAAGTGGATATATAAATTAGCCATGTGAAATTTGGATTCAATCGATTCATCTTTAAATATATATTTTTTTTTTATTTAAACAGATGGAACGATGCCTGAAGCGTTATCGCCTAAGAATTACTACAAACCACAGAACCTCGAGTTGGCAACGTCGCAGATTCTTAATTCCATTTTTTTTTATACTCGGAACGGCCGTTAAGTCTAAAAATTCATAATTCGGACTACATTATTAACTCCAGTTTCCATGGTTTTCGACTCGCAGTCGGCAATGTCTGAAATCGACTTAGCAAATCTACGTGCCGTGTACGACGAACACGGACTTGTCTATTATAAATGGTGGCGCACCACCCTCGGGCCCTCCACTTGAATATTTGAAACCGCAGGAGACGAGGAGGGGGGCGCCAGACGTCTGATTTCAGTCGGCTTCAATTTATCTTATTAAATATTAGCATTCCATATGATGATTTTATTAAAACTTGGAGGTTTGCGGTCGGCTCGGTCGTTGTTCGCTTGTGCTCGAAATGCGAAGAATTATTATTTTTATATTATATGGGCAAATCATTGATTAATATAGTAACACTGCTTTATTCTCAATGATCTCAGAGAGAGGAGAAGAGAATTAAAAAAAAAAAAACAGTGTGTACTTATGTATGCACCTGAGAAGTTACACTTTTTTTGACGTTTTTTTGAATGAAACGATCGATGGACGACATTAAATTATATTACGAATAAAAGATTCAATAAATAACAATAAATCAAATTAAATAATATTATACATTTAAAAATAAATATATCGGGTGTATGTGTTTTCTGCGTTGTTGATAAATATAATGCAATTCATAAGAAACCCTGCCATCAATCAGTTTCAAATAAAAATATCAAAACAAATTTACAGATGCGTTTAAAAATTTATAATATCTGAACTAGATGGCAGTACTTGTCATTCGTAGTTATTACGATTTCTTTTAGTATTTTTTTTTTAAAGACATCAAAACTTTGTGACAGTCGGAAAATCAAAATTAATATATACCAGTTACCTAAGCGCTTACATCGGCGCGCGCAACTTCTGTAACTACTAAGCACATTTTGTTCTTTTCCCTCTAACGCCCCTAAAGTAAAATTTAAAACAAAAAATTAAAACTGTGCTTGTACATCCCGTTTAATGTCCACCTTAAAGCTACGGACCCCTCTGAGACTATGATATCAGAGCGTATTCTGCGATTGACGCAACAATGCGTTTTGAAAGTTTACGTCTTCAAAGATTCCCGTAAACCACCATTTCCGATTTGAAGATTTCTTTATTATATTTTGGTTCGCTGCTTAAACCAAACTACAGTTGGGCTTCCAGTTTATATAGTGCTTAGAGAGGCATTAATCGATGCAGTCCTAGAATTAGACCAGCACGGTTTACGATGATAGTAGGCGTGTCAATCGCTCGATCAATATCGGCTTTACAAAAAAAACAATTAAATCCTACATATTAACGATACCCATACAACAGGATCAAAATACATTTAATATGTGGTTAACACTTCGAAAAATTTCTCCATGCTACTTGTCAAATTTTTTGTCACCCCACCGATGCATACATACCCCCGCATCTTAATCCACATCGATGCACTCGGGCCTCGGCTCCGCGCGGATTTGACGGCCGTCAACGTCCGCGGCGGTCTCGTCGATGCGGTGGCGAGTGCGCCCTAAGGGTCGCATTAATAAACGTCACTCAAGTGATGCGGCCATCTCGGGAAGTGACGTGGGAGCGAGACGTATATCATTTTCCATAGCGCGAAATGCTATAGCTGTCTCGCTCTTTCCGCTCCCGAGATGGAACGCCGCACTTAGGTGTGCTTTATTAATACGGCCGTATACGGCTCGGAGAGTAGTTGTTAGTTTATTAAACGTTCCAAGTCGACGACTTCGGACCGCGGATGTACTTTCTGAGCCGTCGCCCTGTCGCAGCGTGTCACACCTCCAGTATATCCGGTATACATGCATATACACACACACGCACACACATTTTTTTATACGACTTTTGTGCTACCTCGACATATGACTGTTTTATACAACGGTCGTCCCGTACACCGACTTTGGCTGCGACATGCCGTTAGATCTTCGTTTTCGTCGCCCGGTGTTTTCCTTTTTATCTTTACAATTAAAATCCATATTTACAAAATAAAAACTTGAAGATTAGAGATAATAATACTACTAAACTGGTAAATGTACTTTTTGTTAAACTTAAAGTAATGACGTTCATTAAATGTATACATATTTTAACATGCTTCCTTATAGGGTTCTATCTTTCTATTGTATTTTTGTTTTTTATTGTTATTGCATAAAATTCAATTTGAAAAGAGGTGCTTTCAAGTTTCTAGCTCGTTCTTCGTGAGAGAAAACTGCCTTCCGAACGATTGGTAAGTCTATATTATAATCGTAAATTAATATTATAATGACGCATATCAGGAGTTATGTGTAACCTATGACATGAAGTGATTTTTTAAATGTGAATCCGGAAAATATTCGTATTTATCAATACGACAAGAAGCTCGTCGGCGTAATGTCATGAATCCTTTCGCCATGAAAGGATAGATAATATCTAGAAGAAAAAGCTCATGCACAATTGCGAAAACCATTCCAAACTGCTCGTAGCCATCGTCGACGATAAAGTTGATGCGTTCCGACGGCGGCGGCGTAACATTTGATTGTAAACAATTAACGCGTGCGCGGCGACCGACGCTCGTGACGCGTCGGATCGCGTGTGAGCGGCTCGATTGTTACGTAATCCCACCCTCGTACCCGGTCGACAAAATTAAAGTTTCCCATTAGTTTCATCACAACTGAAAGGTTTGCTCAATACAATTTGGGCGGTGTGTAAAATACAATACCAAACCACCGCTCTTGTGATGGACGTCGATATCTATGTTTTCTCGTATAACTTCGTATAGAATGCAGCTTATTCGAAGTAAAGACGAACTGCTGAAGTGTAGTGATCGCTGAAACTAAATTAATAAAATGTAACGTCAGCACACCACATACTACGTTGTGTACTGTATTGGTTATTCGTACCAAAAGTAAAAACGTTAAAGTAACCCGTAGTAAGATTGGACGCATAACGCATGGACAATCTGACAAATCTTACCTATTACAATTTCATACTTGATGCAACTCGCCGTGCACCTGATAATACACAACTGCATCTCAAACCAATCGATGCGTGTGCGTTCCACACTCCGTACGTACACGCCCGGCAGTGTTTGTCGGGACAATCTCACATTGTTTTTAAATACACACAGTGCGTACGTACTTCATCGTACGTTAGTATTTGTTGCGACGTGCCCCGATGACGACCGGCGAGATAGTAACTCAAAACGGCGTCTCTGTGACCGCCAACATTGTGATGTGGGTTTTTCATTACAGCTGACTCGGTATAACACTTAGCATACATATCTTCTTTATCCTCGACGCGTCGGTATAGAGTTAGGAAAAATGATCGAATCGAAACCGATATTAGTATGTTAAAGTGTTTGCTTAACAAACGGGACTATTCTGAGTCTTATAAAAATCATGTTAAAATCCTTTTGAAAGTTATGCGGGTTGTAGCATCTGCTAGTGATTTTTTAAGATCACCAACTTCTACCTGCAAATCCAACGTTTCATTGTGACAGAATTACGAAGTTTTTCATCTCATTTCCAATTAGAGTATTTGAAACTGTTGAAATGGCGTGTTTTCGTGCTTTCAGTGAGTTAAGAAAAAAATAAAATTGATAAAAATGACGGTAATACTGATTTCATGTTAATCAATTACTGATAGTTAAAATTCCTTAGGAGGTACTGTATTCTCTTTCTTCTTAAGTGTGAACAATATTTTTATTGCAATACGACATTTCTTTGATAGGTCTTCGACTATTATGTTAATTTTTAACTCAATTTCAATTCGGTTTAAACAACCTGAACAATTCCAATCGGTAGCGATTTAAAGATTTGTCGGGCTACAATTCTGTGATCATCCTTATTGCATGTCTCATAAGCGGAGCGTCGAGGTAGTGCTCTACTCTCGTCTTAAAAAAATCAAGCTCTACTCTCGTCTTAAAAAAATCAAGTGAATTTTTGAACTAAAAGTGTCTGTGTTTTATTTTTTATCGCACTTATATAATAATATTTACACATGGATATCAAGGAAAAACACTAGTTTCAACACTTATGACATTTTTAAAAGTCATTTTGCTTTTTAAATTAATGAAAAAGATATTTAACAAAATTATTTCGTGGACGTCCGTGTGTCTGCCTGTATCCATACTCGCGTGCTCACGATAACTCCCGAAAAACTTAACTGATCTAGTCTATTTTTTTTCCAAGCGCTTTAGTATTACCCTAAACTAAATCCTTTCGAAGATCACGGTCTAATTCAATGTAGATTATTTGTAATTATTATTATAAAAATACGACTGGACATTTTGTTCGTTGTATATATATATATATATGTATATATATATATATATATATATATATATATATATAGTGGTCCGTTCACAATGCTTGCGTGGTATTTTTGCATGCCTTATAGTGGAGCGCTGAGGTGGTGCTCTACTCTCGCCTTATAAAAATCGACCTATTTTTTGAACTTAATTTTTTTCATGTTACTCATAATGTACTTATAGACTTATATAAATGCACGAATAACAAGGAAAAACATTTGTACTAATATATGTAATTATAAAAATTGAACGACCGCTATGAGGCGTGCACTTTTGGATTTTCCAAAATTTTTTACGGTACATTTAGAACAAGCTGTTTTCATGTTTTTAAATATAACAAATGATCCACAGTGAGAGGAACTTCTCCATATTGTGGCTTTCTCATATTTGTAATACATTATTAGGGTCAGTCTATAAACATCTGTATTAAAAGTCGTGATTGACGTAACGATATCGTTGGATTTTGAAAACGATTTATGGTTTTGTAGAACCTTCTATTTTGTAATTACGCGTTTAGAATATTGTCATTCAATTATTTGAAATATTATTAGTCTATGTACGAGTATCGATCGCTCAACATACAAAAAATTTACTAGCGCTATCTAGTGTTAAAATGTTTGAAACTTACTAAAAATATAATGTAACGTCGATTCAAACCACGACTGTGAGAACGGTTCATGTATATGTTCCGTTCTGAACTTGATTCGCTACTCGATCACAGAGGGCGCCAGCAATATATTTTGACAAACCACTTACAATATTCGTTTCTTTTTTTTTTTAAATAATCTAACGTCTATGAAACAAGAAAGTAAATTGAAATGGAGTAGAAAGCTTAAACCAATTTTATTGTCATTTGGTTTTGTTTGTGTGAATGTTTTAGAATTATTAATTTATTAGTACTTAATGTTTTTATTTACTGATTTCAAGTAAAATTGTTTTGATATTCAAATGTAAATTCTATAAGGCCGGCTTGAATTTTATAACGGTCAACAGCCGTCATATCAATATTGTTTAATGCTCTTGCTTTTTCTTGTTGCCCACATAAATATAAAATCACCATTAAAAGTTTAATTTCAGTGTTCCATCCTAAATGAAATAATACTGAAGTTCGTTATTCCAAAGTTATCAGGCACCTAATCGTGCTTCGCCCCTTTCATCCGGCGTAATGCAATAGCCGTCTCGGTCGAGGAAGTCACTTTGGCTACAAAGAGGCTTTTATAACAAATTTTAGTCGAGAGAAAATCGTTTTGAATATAGATACAATACCTGTTTTATCAGTAATGAAGTAGTATATCTAAAATTAATTTTGTAAGCATAGATTTTCTGTTGTGTTCCGGTACTAGTTTAGTTTTAGACGTTCTGTTTCGGGTAGTGTGTTTATGTAATATACAAAACAACTAATATATATTTATTTTATTTAAGAAATAAAGTATATGTGCTATACATATATACAGCGGTGTTTAGGGCATTAATTTTGAATGGGAAGGTAACGAGTTTGGTTCCTGATCGCATTTATTAGTTTAATTCTCTATTATTTAGAAAATCGTAAAGTTTTATAGTAATAGAAAATTGAATAACTTGGTGTACATATTAAGTTGTCTGTCTTGGACGTTGTGACTCATGTCAAACGCAGCAACAATGCGCTAAACGCTAAAAAATCCCCAACCCGTATTTGGCCATTGTGATAGGTATAAGACCCGATTCTCTCGTTTATAAAATTACATGTGCAAAGGTGTAGGTACTTCTGTGGCTCGATGTCGTAACTAAATATACTAATATACATTCATAATAAACTATGGTATTTTATCATAAAAAAAAATAGTTAATTTTCAGAGTTACAAAAAAAAAATTCAATATAGAAACTTGTATACGCATACCCGTTGTCCTCGCCGATCGGAAGTTAATACGACTTCCAAAAAAGACCAGAACAAAACCTTTCATTGTCTCCGTCCGAAAACGGAAATCGGAAAAAAAAACTCGACCTATAATACCTCACGGGTTCTCCCGCGATATCGTCACTTTCGACGAAGTCGGAGCAAAATATAGGATTGTATGGGCTCTACGTAGATGTATGAAGTCGGTGTATAACTATGTATTTACACAGCCTCGGATAGCACGAACCTAGCGCACCTACCACGAGTCAGATTGTACAAATATATGTTTCCTAAAAGAAATCACCTCGGATTAATCTTCTTTGATATTGTATGTGGGTGTTTTTTTTTTGTTTCTCTTGCATTGTTTCCAATATGGCCTGCCGAGAGATGGCGCACGCAGTCCGTGCACATCCACACTTCGAAGTTATTTGGATCCGAGCCGACAGGCTGGAAGAAGTTCGTCGCCGATTACAATTTTTATACGGCACAGTTGTAAGTTTTTACGTATTCTCGAAGTGTGGCTGTATTCGGGATGTTTATACCTCACTTTAATAAGGGGCGCTGCTGCCTAAAAAATATACTTCGTTTAATGTTCGAATCCCAAACCACTACTATCTTCCGATAGAAAGTCAAATGTCACCACTTAGCTACTGCAGCTCGCTTATGAAGCTATATGAATATGTTCAGTGGTATGTGTACATCGCATTAGTAATGCTTAAGCGATTTGTCGTTCCACAGCTACTAATGTCGTTAATGCTCGGTATTTTTACCAGCCGAACCTAGGTATCGTCACTCCGACGGTTATACCTGTGAGACGGCAGCTTTATGCTGGTGTGAAATTCTGTAGGCTAGTTTGTTGTGTCGGCTATTCCTCGTGACGGGCGAATTAGAACGATAGATATTTGCCGCTGGCGGACCTGCCGACGCGCGTACAACCTTCGTATTCATATTGCGCTCGGTTCATTGGCCTGGAATTAATCCTTGTCCGTGATATTTTAGATTGTTGAGTAAAAAAAAAATAAGCCAATTTTACAATGTACAACTAGTTGTATATATATAATTTTTCTTGTAACATGAAGGACGTTATAAGTAGTTGCGAGTAAAATTTTCGAGTCTCAATTGTAAAAAACGTCGTCTTTCTCGGAGCAGATTGCTCATCGAAGATTTAAAACTTTTTTCGAACGTACCGTACACGAATTCAGCTCAGTACTCCAATACAATGAACAGGTCAAACTCAAAGCACTAGGCGTCGACGTGCGAACGGGCGCCAGTCGACCAGCGCCCGAGACGACGCAGAAGTAGTTCACGGTTGAAGGTCACGGTTCGTTGGTCGATTGCCCGCGTCGTGTTTCGTCTCTAGAGCCGCCGTCACGCCCGTAACCCGCTTACGGTTTTGTGAGCTACCACCTATTCGGATCCCCGATCGAGCAGATCGCACCCCGCCCGACCCGCCGGCCGACAGCGCCTAGACGGTGTACCTACGCGCGGGATCCCATTACGCGACGCGGTTTCGCCGGCAATTGAATGATCGCTAGGCGGCGGCGTGTCAAGGTGACGTGCGCGTGACACGGCCCGACGTGATCATCTCTTACTGTACCTAAATCGTCTCTGTGACATTGAATGATTTTGCAGAAATAGACGGAGAGCGAATGAATAATTACAGTTTTCGCGTAGCGACCCGAAATTCTAATAAAAAGTTTCAAAGCGGATTTTCATTCCTTGTGCGAATTTCTCTATATAAAGTATTCAATAATTAAGGTATTATTACACTGTATTTCTAAAAATAATACCTTCGAAGATGAGTCTAAAGAATCTCTTCGAATTCTGTCCGACGATTGATCAACTGTATACTAATAAAGAACTTTAGAAAAACAATTTTCATAATTAACTAGCTTTCATCGAGAAATTTCTTCCAAGAAGCTTTTTAAAGTTTATAAAACTCCTCTAACAAAAATCGCTACAGACTAGACTTCATTTAATTATCTCTTTCTAATAAATTCTTTTGATACCACGATAAAAAATGTCAAAAACGTACTCACTGCTTTTTTTATTACGGACAACAGTTTTCATATCGCTTAAAGTATATTTAGAAGCTCAATGTGACGAGCACGACAAGGGATAATACGGAAAATCAACGAATCCATATTCACCGAAAGGGTTCTCGACAAACATCATCGGGACGGGTCATTGTAATGAGCCCGTCGCGATAAAGCTAATGCCTAGACGCGCGGTCGAAGCGGTGCGGGTGGACAATGAAACTCATTTACGAAAAAAATGTTGGGGATTGCATAACAAAAGAGGGGGAAAAAAACCTTTTGTTTTACGGCTCTGTGTTGTCACAGTCGGCAGCGTAATTTAATTATTTAAATTATATTACATATATAATGTGTATAAGATTCATTCTATTGTAATGTTAATTTTGTGTTGCATCTCGTTTTTTTTATATAAATAATATTATGTTGATGAAATGTGATCTAGGACAGTTCTTTGATATGTTTCTAAATCAAATTTTGGATTAGAAAGCGATCGTTTCAATTTTGTTTTTTTTTATATCATGCCCACTTTAGTGTTTTATATGTTTTGTTAAAACGAATAATAATTGATGTAAGTACAAGTCGAACTCTCGTGTCTATTGTCCCGTACGACATATATTTTTTTTATGTTTTTATGATATTCCTAGTACTATTCCAAAAATGTGTCAATGGAAACTATTCAATTTGGGCAATGTCACTTTATGAGGAAATGCGGCATTTTAACGAAGTGCTTTCCGCTTTGCACAATTTTTATTCAATAGTTTTTTTATTAGCGACCCTTCCCGGCTTCGTGCGTGCTTTTTCCGAGCTCAAAAATTGTTTTTTTCGACTTTAAAGCGCAGTCTTCAAAATGTACATACCAAATGTATATATCAGTAAATTTAATTTGACCTCAGAAGATAATTTTTGTGCCTTTTCCAGCTCTTTAAGCGCTAAAATATAATCTTAATACGTTTTCAGCTTTTTGAGTTCAAACAGACATCTTGTTTTATTTTTTTTTTTTAATTTTTTTATTAAAGTATAATATTTATCGAACGTGTTGTCCGGCTTTGATGTGCTTTGAAGTATTCGACGCAGTTTTTTAAGTAAATAAAATTGACCGATACCAAACCGCTATCGAACTACAACATAGAAATATTAAAAAAAATATTTTTTTGCGAATCTTTTATTATCAATATTTCATTCGAATCAACCTATTTTGATACAGTTTGGAACATTTGACGTTGATTTCTTGCGAGAATTTGTAGGTAGAGTAAGTTGAGAAGTATTGCAAAAAATTAAAACTTAAAAAAAAATAATCAAATTTACGGCAATCGATACATCTGTGTGGGAAAATACCTGATTGGATTTTGGTATCGATCGGCGAAATAGTCTAAAAACTATTTTTAAAACACATTTTCCTCAAAATTTATTTTTTAAGTTTGTCGAGGTGAAATTAGACAATCTTTCAATCAATTTAATTTTTAATTATGTGAACAACTGAAATCGGTTCAAGTTTTCAGTAAGTCCAAGTTGAATAGACTTCCTTCGAATGCCGCACAAACGTGCGCCCGCACTCGTGCCGCTGCCGCTCCGTCTATCACCCTCACAGACATCACTCCAGAAATTATCAAAATTTTCAATAATTGGACTGAAAACAGTTAATTCAGAATTTTTGAAATATCTTCAATTTTCACAGCTGGAAGTTACAAAATCTGTTCATCGGTCCAGCCGTTTTAGAGTCAATAGGGAACATACACATTAATTTATATATATAGGATGACCTCACATCGACCAACCTGGGGTATCCAAGATGATATATGGTACAATTTTGCAGAAATTTGAACTCATCTTGACGTTGCTAATCCGTCGCCTTTCATTTTGACCCACCCTTGAAGAAGTGTGAATTTCTTCACTTTTTCTTTCTCTGTTAGCAAGAAATATTGAATAATCACATATACTTATTCTTGGACGCGATTGCGTTAGCACGCGTAACGTACAACTACAATCTTAATTGACGAATGTACGTACGTCAATAATAATGGATGCAGCGTAAGCGATGTCGAATGTCTCCTCGAATCCGAGTACATCGCTGGAATTATTGAAAATTTGTGCTTACTACGTTGGGAATAATAAATTAGGTTATGGAATAAGCCTTTCGGTGATTGGTGTATATACATATATAGGTATACTCAAAAGAATAAAAATACTATACTAGCCAGCCCGGCAGACGTCGTTCTGCACTTTTTTGTAGGTGAGTTGCCCGTATAGCTAACGCCCGCAGCTGCGCCAGCATGTACGTAGAATGAATTTTTTTCTTCTTTTCTATGGATCGATGTCAATTTAAGTCCCGGCCTCGTTTCCGATTCCAATCCCAGGCACACTTTCGATTCTAATCCCGTCCCCACACTCGTTTTCGACCCAGGTCCCATTCTCAGTTTGGATCCCGGTCCCGCTTTCAATTTCAATTCCGCTACCAGTTCCAGTTCCGATTTGGAGGAAGCAAGGGGTTGATACTAATAAAAAAATAAAATATAAAACTATATTCCGGTTCCACTTTTGATTTCATTCCAAAAATCATACTATTTTTAAAGATTTCTCATGTCGCAGAAACCCTAGAACAATATCCATAAAAAATACTTCAAATGTAGCCCAGTAAGCTCCTCTACCTTCCCGTGAAATTCCCATCGTGATCTGTTCAGCCGTTCCGGCGATATCCCGGACAAACAGACAGACTGACAGATACAAAGGGTCGTCCCAATCCAATCCCGATTTCGGTTTTGCTCCCGACCTCGATTCCGGTTTCAATTTTTAATTCAGCTCCAAAAAATATCCCATTTTTCGAAGTTTTTTTTCCACGCACGAACCCTTAAAAATAATCGCGATAAAAGTATATTATCGGTAGTCCAGCAAACTTCTCTACCTTCCAGTAGATTATCACAAAAAAATCATACCATTTTTAAGGATTTCTCATGTCGCAAAAACCCTAGAACAATATCCATAAAAATTACTTCAAATGTAGCCCAGTAAGCTCCTCTATCTTCCAGTGAATATCTTATCGTGATCTGTTCAGCCGTTCCGGCGATATCCCGGACAAACAGACAAGAAAGACAGATACAAAGTGTTATTTTCTTTTAATCATACTTTGTCCTGATAATAACGGAAAGAATAAAAAAATTTTTTATATAGATGTTAAATTATCATCATCAGTTAAAATACATAAAAAGAAAATGTTTTTATTTTTATATCTTACTCGTCATTTTCGTACTTCAAACACCGCACCTCTTTTAAAGCATTTCATTTTCCGTAAATATAGAAAAAATTTTTTTCTGCGATCCGCAGTCGAACTTGTCCAAGGGAAAATTCCACAAACGAGTCGGCTGAACACGACTTATCTGCTGTGTAAATACGGGCGCGCTGTTTCACCGGTGTTGTCTGCGCACGCGCAAAGGACTCGCTTTGAACTCCCCCGTCTTTACGTAAAGTGTTTAACCGTGCGAGCGTCTGTGGTTCATCTGCATCTGAATTATGTGAACATTCAGTATTAGCGGACACATTTTATAGAAGATGTTTGGTATCAACAAATAAATTGCTAGTCATCTAAAAAATAAATATAAACTGTAATATAATTACTCGCGTGTAAAAGCCGTTTGTTTACATTTTTTTCTCTTTGGATTGAACCGTGTACGGTTCATTTATTTTTTTTATTTAGCAATGTATTGCTAAATAAAATCAATAGTAATTTAATATTTATATAAACAAAGCACTTGTTCGCACTGAACGTTATGGTCTCAGAAGTTATATTCTAACACTGTATTATATATAACCCGAATACAGTGCAGTAGTGTTTAAAACATACTTTTTGCAATACCTATAATAATTTCCATAATTAAATATTACAAAGTTTGTCTTTACGCTCAGCTCAGCTTGCACACAATTCGAGTAAAATACTAGATGTTTTGTTTTTCTATCAACATTGCTTTCCAATGATAAGTTTATTGCTGAATCGACGTACAAATGATTAACGGTTCTCTTGTAGCGCCTTTAGTTATTCATTTTTTTTAGTCACGTTCATTGAAAGTGTCAATTTTAAATAATTCGTTGTTAGAATAACGTGCTGAAAATTTTAACCTTAAAAATAAACTTACAATCTCTTGCGCCACTCTCCCGTACATTATAGGTAATTTATAATTTAATACATATGTTTCGCAATTTTAGATCGTGTAATAACCGAGTCATTTTCAGACTAAAGATATTAACTTGAAATCGGTTCAGCCGTTTGAGAAATACGATGCCACAGATACACATGTATGCACGTCAAACTTACGGCAACCCTCTGTTTGCGTCGGGAATTTTGGAAAAATTGAGGGAAAGTTCCGAATATACCGACAGATCAAAGGCGATTATTCAAACTTCATGTTCTTAAAATACCATCACACACTACATCAGATTGGAGGCGTGAACGCATTACTCCGAACGAAATCAACTAACCTTATTCGTAACGGGTGTGCGATATGGCTCGATTAATGCAATCGGGTCGGGCGTGCGCTTTCGAGCGCCGGCCACCTCGTTCTGCCGCTCTCCGAAAAGGTGTTAATTAGTAGGCCCGTCTGTATCGTTGCTCGCCCTGACCGGTCAGCACGATGCTGCCCGAAAAACCTCCCGTCGCATCTGCGGTGGGTTTGTGCCCGTCTGCATGGTTCGTCGTAACACCTAGCGCTCGTAAACGGGCAAACTTATTTAGGACTAGAAAACTCGTTTTAAATCGGCACGGTTTGTCTCTAGATACTCGGTATGTGCGCGTGTCGGAAATGAGTGAGGAAAGTTCATTTTTTATAACAAAAAAAAAAGCAATCGTCTATTGTGCGGCGACAGAGATTCTTATTCGATATCGACACGGTAATATTTCGAAGAAATTGAGAGATACGAGTCGTGGAAAATTAACGAAGTTACAGTAAAGTGAAGCTATTTTGGAGAGTAGCATTCAATGTGTCGTGTTTATTTGATGGTTCATTCGACAATTCTACCGCAATTACTTTAAATTACGGGCTTTTTCATTTTCGACATTCTGTGATTGGAAATACAAAACAAAAAAAAAAAACCTTTATTTTACGTTTTGTTGTTGTCATTTCCCGGTAATGTTTGTTCATTGGTATAATTCGGATGTTCGTGAATGATAGGATACTTTAAGACACTCTTAGCTCTGGCCATAGAGCAATCGACGTTGTATAGAATAAGGTATATACGGAATAGAACGTAGTGGTATTAATGGAAGCTTAACGAGCTTAATTGCTGAAATTTCTTAATTGACCGTTTCACCTGAAGCTGAACTGTTGTATACGCCTGTAATTTCGGACTTATTACCCGATATCGAGTCGACTCACGAAAGCGTTTTAGAAGACGGATGGCGCTTCGTCTGAGCCATGTTTTAGGTTTTAGGGATAAAAATTTTTCAATACCAAAATACCGTATACCGCGTCTCATAGCACGTGCGACGGTATTCCCATAATCCATACATATCCAAATCAGATTTAATCGTTGTATCCACTGTAGTGGTATAATGCCTTTTATGAGACCTATACGTAATGTTTTTAATTCATTTGATTAGAGAAAAAATCACCTCAATGAGCTATATACAGATAACCATGTATGACATGGATGTGCATGTCGTTTTTATTTTAGTTAAACATGCGTGAAATCCGTAAGTCCGTAATATGAATCTGTAATAGAGTCCTCGATTCGGGACCGGCTCGATGATGCTTCAAAAGCTGTTTGAAATAAAAAAAATAACCACCACCACTACTACTACTTATTGTAATAATGGGTTGCAGTGCTCGAAAAAAAATCAAAAAAGTGTGTCAGCTCCGACGCACGACTGGAGTTTACTCCTTAAGTACGATTGTCTAAACATACGCAAAAAGAGTTTATTTAACTGAAAAATTTCGTTTTGACTAAAAATTTAAGAAAAATGATTAAAGATAAAATTTTTTTAGCCTATCTACAATTATTTCATTTTTCATTTTTAGTAAAAAAACGAAGATTTATTATAATTACAATTATTAAAATATTATGGAAAGTATTTTGAATAATTTTTTGTTTTTACCAATAATTTAAGAAAAACCATTAGAGAAGAAATTTTTTAACCTATCTACAATTATTTTGTATTTTTAATTTAAAGTAAAAAGTCGAAGATTTATTGTAATTAAAATTATAAAAATATTATCAAGAAGTATTTAAAATAAATATTTACGTTGTAAAAGAACACTTTAAAACACAAACAAAATAGTGGTGACGATCCGTATTAGAATTGTATAACTGATACACTATATATATATATATATATATCGTTTGTAAATGTTGAACAGTATACTTTTATAATATATATAGGTATATACACAATATATGCGTCAGCTGCCTCGCTGCGTTGGCTACACACAAGTATACAGACAAGTATACACATACACGCGATTGAAAAGTTAAAGGTTCGCTAATAAGTTGCGCACCAAAAACGTAACGCGGATTCATCAGTAGATTTTACTCCTTAAATTTTTCTCATACCGGGCGCCTTATATGAAAATCGATTCTTAAGGAGTAAACTCCAAAAAAATCTTCCTCTCAGCGATAATAGTCCAAATTGTTTTTAAAAAGATTAACTACGACGGGCGTAATTAATATGGTTTTTTTTTGTAAATTATGCAGCCTTACATTATTTGTAAGTCTGCTAACCCTCTCTGATTCGCAGCGAAGTCGGATGAAGCGAAATTCCATAAGAAGTACAAAATTCGTATGCCGATAATGCTTAGAGAATCTTATAAGGATTTGATATTGTTCGAGACTACGTATTCTGGAGAGTACTTGCAAAGCCGAAATATCGTAACCTCTCATTTTTATTTACTTATATTTTGATATCATCATATCGATAGGTACAAACACGCATATTATATGTATAGCACGGGAGAAGGGATCTGCGGTGCGCAATAAACGTGTTATGCAAATCTGATTCCATTCGGGATTTTTCCACGAGGTTACGTGCCCCCATATCAGGCCGACACCCGTCCTCCGGCGGCGGCGCGCGGATCCGCCGGATTTGAGATTTCCTTTCAGCAACCTCCCGGTCGACCTTCAGTCATCGGCGCAATGCGAACGGGCCCGACAGAACGACGCGTGGAACGCGTCTTCGGTGTAAGCTTAAAGCATCGCGATGGGGAACTGAATCTGCACACAGGCCGACGACCAAAACAGACGGGCGTGGCCGCCGTGGCCGCCCGACAGGCGGCGCGGCGCGCGCCCCGCGGCGCAGTCCCGTACCGCGAGCCCGCCGGGCCGCACGCCGTCGACGCCGCCGAAGCACGCGACGCGTTCCGAATACGGATTACTTCGTATCGAATGCGTACCGAATCGACGCCGTACGCGAGATCGGCGGTCAGTGCGTGCCGTGTGGTGGCGCGAGTGACGTCACGCCGGGTCCGCCTCCCGAGGGCGTCCCGCATTCCTCGTCCGTCGGGTGCTCGTACTCGTGTAAAAACAATCGTAGGTTTGTATGGAATTAGCGCTCCGTGTTCACGCCGTGGTCGGAACGGTTCGCTGCCTCGTAACTGACTGTTCGTTTAGACGTTTGCGTTTATGATTTACGGTTTGTTGTTTTGCATTCACTATAGGTAGTTTTAAAAATAACAGTAAAACGTAACGTTTAACGATTGTTTGTACGCGCGCGGAAAACGCCCGCTGCCGTCGTTCTATTATACATAAATTTATGAATGAATCGTGAATTTCAATTAAGTGTCGGTCGAGGACCTCGACCTTTGAAAAGACTATGACAAATATGTCATAGAAAACCGTTAATTAACGGTGTATTTTTTTATAAAATTTCATAGTCAACAAATAGAAAAAAATTATCGATGACAATTATTAATATATATTCTGCAGTAAATAAAAACACATGCAACATACAAAAGAAATAACAACATAGGCATAAAAACAGTGACACTAAAAAACGTTTACTATCTTAACAATTGAATATAATTCATATTATATGCATGCATTCATATCACAAGTTATTGCAGGTAGATGTATTATTTATTCTATAATATAAATTGGTCTTCAGTTTACGCAAGCTTATTGCGTGTGTAGGCGTAGGCTAGTGTAATGTTATTACATAATGATATTAATAATGGTATTATATATACAGTTATTTGCCAAGTTATAATCCGATAATTTTGAAACTACTACATTTGTTTATTAGTTAAACCTACCAAAATAACTTGAAGTTTAAAACTTTCTAAATATAGATTAACCTATCAAGCAGTGTGTAAATAAATACTCGTTATCCGCTTTGAAAACTAAAATCTTATTTGTTACTTATCTACCAAATTTTTTAACAGTAGATATATGCAAAGATACTACACGTGGAAATCTATAGTATCTGCCTACCCTTTTGGCGAACGGACATGAGTCTGTATTACTATTAAAACTTCTACTGATGTATTCAACTATTGATCAATTTCAATAAATGATATGGACTTAACGATATTAGGTTAAAGCTAGGATTAAGGCTAGTTTTTTTTTGTGTATATTTGCATGTATTTATACTGCAGAGATAGGCATAATCTAAGACACAAATGGAAATTAAAATTAAAGAAATGTTTTTACAACCAAAACCATGGTTATTTATCCAAACATCGACAGCGACATCCATGACATTAATACTAGACATAGGAATGATCTTGCTGCTCATAAGACTCGTCTAAGTAAATTTAATAAATCATTTAAGGGGCTGTGTGTGCGCTTTTATAATAAGATCCCAACTGAAATTCAAAATTTGCCATTTGTTGAGTTTAAACGTTTCGTTAAAAGAAAGTTATATGGCAAGGGCTATCATACCGTGTTGGAATATCTTAATGAAAAAAGGCCCTGGGATTGAGCTGCTCGCCTATCAGGTTATTTCATATTATTTTTAAATGTCGACTAAATTATAAATGACTAAATCTTTGGTATTGATGACTAAAAAGAGCAAACCTTGAGTTTCTTGCCCATTCTTCTCTAAGTGAATCAGCATTTGGAATGGACGGTAATGTCGAAATGAATTTATTAATGACGTATTTCAAGTGTAATTTCATTACCTACGAAATAAAGATATTTTTGATTTGATTTGATTTGATTTGATTCATATAAATAACCCCTTGCGAGCACTACCGCATTTACAATGTAATTTCGAAAAAATATTGGGTTTTTATATGATTGATTTAAATGCATCTAGTATTTTATTCGTACAGTATTTTATTCAACTACAGGCACATGCTTTACAAAAATTGATGGTAGTAAATTTTAAAGATTTTAAAATTAATGTTATAATATTTCAAAGACCTGACTGCAGGCGGTATTACAAACGTTGTTGTGTAACGATGTGCACCTCAAACACGCACTATCGATAATTACTTTAATTTTAAATCTATCGGCGTGAATATTCATCGATAAACGCGCATCCTTATGTAATTAAAATAGACTAATACAATGTTCCATTTTAATCTAACACGAATCTGGCATAAGACTCACGAGTGCGAAGGAACGCGCCATACGTCCCGGTCTGTGATAAGTTTTTCGGTGCATCGCACTCTCGATACTAGAAATGTTTTGAGACGATCGCGGAAATTAATTATTGGAATCGACATATCATCTAACTTAATTTTTGACACGTCTGGAAAAAATACTCAATTGCTCGAAAACTCGTGGTTGTCGAGCGGTTTAAATGTTCATACAGTCCGAACTGTAAAGCTACCTCACATCGTGTCTGGTTACATGCGAAGGACGAGAACGGAAAAACTGTTCTAGTGTCGTAGTTTTGTTGACACCAACACGCGTCAACAGACACTCAAATGATGCGTCAAACTCAAGAAGTAACGCGGGAGAGAGCATTATATTACTTTCTACAGCGAAAGAGTACAACTCCCTTGTTCTCTCCACTCTCGAGATGGAATACGCACTTAATTTTGCTTCATTAATATGAACTTCACATTCGGATTGTCGCTTAATATGCACGCAGCTTTTGCGACGCAGTAGATATATATCTAGCATTGTTATAAATATGGATATTTCAGTATGAACAAATACTGATATTAATATTTAATATTTTTTAACAGTCGTTTCGAAAAGTACTCCCCGCCAGTACTCTTCTCGCTATCATTGATTGGCGCAAAATACAAGAAACTTGTCAGATATCGCGGCCAAAGTGGTGCGTCCTCGTCTAACATGTGCTCTGCCTTAAGTGTGCGTTCGTCGGGTGAATTAGCAATGAGCGGCGCTCGACGCGTGCATCTCCAAGGACGGCCTATGTAAAACGTTTTCCATGTACGCGCCGCTAGCGTTGCGCCCGCGCCGCCTCTACGCATACAGATCGCGGATGTGAAAATGATATGAAAATCGCCTTCTCGGATGTTTTAAGCTATTGTATAGCTTTTATCGTGGGCTTTGAGCGCGGCGACGGGATCAAGAAATTCCGTAACGAAATTAAAACTTAACACCCCTCACTTCCGTCTACCATGTAGCTCGGTCGAGCGTTCGCTTAACGTGTATGTATATGGTACGACTGTACGAAGCTCGTACGGATCGAGACGAGCTGCTCCGGAACGGACGAATACGTAAGCAGCTGTTTGTGAAGAAGTATATAGGTGTATAGGTATCTATCATATCTTTATAATGCCACTCACCGCATGTGCCCCGTAAGTATACATGTAGGTATATATGTATACATAGGTGTACCTATGTACAACAGTGAATAGCAGTTGGTGAATGAATAGCTATACGCGTAAAATTTGTGTATAGTGTTTTAAATATGAATAAACAAAGTACATTTATTAATGAAGAAAGTGATGAAAAACTTGAATTAATATCCAAGAAAAAAAATACTACATTAATAAATAAATAATTATAATTGCATAAGTTGATAAAAAATGCCATGCAATAGCTTTACCGCGACAGTCCCCGAGTGCCACACGTTTAATTTTTTATATTTAAATTATGCTTATATGAACTTGACTTTGTAATTCTTAATATTGTTGTTATTGAAATTAATGCAAATTAAACCAGTTTTCGTAGTAAGTATTCATTTTTTTATATGAGTGAAACCCATCTTTGTCATTATTAGGATTTTTAGTTCTGTCTAAAGTTCTGATTGAATGAAGTTATCCTATATTAGCACTTTTTATATTCAATTTCCTACAATTAAACCGACCTTTACGATTTCTCTTCTATTCAAATTACAAGCGACCGAATGAAATCTCTACTCAAACTTTTAAAAAATCTTAATCAACTTATGCAAATGTCTGCTCAAGCTTTATCGAACTTTTCTCTATATCGGATAACATTTGTACGGCTCTCGAATATAGGCGAATAGCCTCAATATCTACGGCCACAAAAAAAAAGGTGGAAACAAAAAGCGTTCGCGAGGTCGGAGAGGCACTTCGCTCGTTACCATCCAGCCATTCGAAGCCTGTACGAATAAAAGTGTACTCCATTTTCAAACCGGTACCGTCCCCGTAAGAGGAAACGTATGCGTCTGCGTGAACCGTCTCGTGCGCGAGGACGTAATGATCTATCAGTGTAACTTCAAGTTTGCGACGTGATCGAATGCAAGAAAAAAAAATGTACGAGTACGCAAAGACGGACGCGGCGTGCTGATGAGGCTACGCGCGCGATGCGGAAACGCACTTGTTTACGCGGCGGACTTGTGCGTTAGGTGTCTGGTATTCAGTCGCCGTTCCGACAATTAGAATTTCAATGTGTGCCTTGGTGAAGGATTTCTGTGCTATTATATTCCAACATAAAGTACCGTATTACTTTATCGTGTGTTATCGTCATCCGAGACTTGAAATTTAAACTATTTTTTGATTGCCCGATTGATGCAGTCGGTAGTGACCCTGGATGCTGCGCTTAGGTATGTGGGTGCGGTTCCCACACAAAAAAAAAAACAAAAACATTTATTTTGATATAAAATTAATGTTTTGTATTGAATTTGGATGTTTCTATGTATTATATGTACATATTTACAAAAATACATACATAAGTACGTATGTATATATGTATGTATGTATTGTATCAACTATCTGATACCCGTAATACAAGCATTGATGCTTAGTATGGGATCAGATAAAGCTGTGAGTATTCGAAGATATTACTTTTTTTTAATAATCTTAATTATATCTTTATTTCGGAGTACCAAGAATACACCCGATATCACTATTTTCATGTAAACCTCTTTCAGTCACCGAAAGCATACGTAGCATTGACCTATAATGGATACAAAACATTCCTGGCTGTCCGACTGTGGTTTGCTAACAGCCTTCTCTGTTATAGCGCAGCTCGAACCGTTCGGTTTAGATTTGAGGAGGACTAGATTTCCCTTGTGGTATGTAGAAAAAACCGTCCTATTGGTATTCTTCAAAATTTGCCGGCAACTTGAGGCAGTGTGTTGGACTGCACAAAACATAACTCTATTGTAACAAGGTCTCTTTGTTCCCTCATTGGGGGTTCAAAACATAAACAAAGTAATTCGTCATATACAGTAAATGCGTTAAGTCCGCGTTTCTGCTCCGTGCGAGTTCGAGGCGTAGTTAAATGCATCTCTCTAGTAACAGAAAATATATAGTGAACATAACCTTAATTACGTTTTATTTAACAGAACTCTTAATAACCTACAAAGTGTATACTATCCAACTTTGACTGGAACAATGGTTATCATTCTACATTCATTTTATCTATTCTAGAAATATACCGCTACGGGTTTTTTTTGTTGTTCTATTTCGTCATCGATCAAAATCAAAATTGGAATTCAAGTAAAAATCTGAACACGTACCCTCTCGAACAAGCTATGGATATTTAATTATTATTTCATAAAAAATAAAAAAACGAGTGGTGTCGTGGGACACCAGGTAGGAACGAAGTTCCTTCGGCTAATGTAGAATCACAATTTGCAAAAAAAAAAAATCGTGCTCAATTTTATGTAGGTTTTTTTGATTTTTCTCTTAAATTTTGCTTATTAGTTTTTATTTAAGTACAGGAAAGTATTTAGGAAATTATTTTAGGAAATAAAATAAATTACGTAAAATAAAAAAAAATCGTAATTCAAATTATCAACTAAAATAACAAAATATGTCTCTTTATTTTTGTTTGACAACACAAAATTACATAGAAATAGAATAATTTCCCACTATTATCACTGTCAATTGCATTCAAGTCACTTGTTAGTTCACTTGCCATTGTTACTATATTTATTATTGTTTTGACGATTTGAAATTATATGAAAATAAACGTGACTACTCACGAGTAAAATGTATCTATAATGTGAATATTAGCCACGTGCTTGTCCATGAATTCATGAGTATACACTATGCATTGGCGGGGTGGAGTGGTAATAGAGAGAGAAAGGATGAGAGAACGAAAAGAAAGAGGGGGAAAGAGAAAGGTATAATACAGTACTCGCTTGTGTATACGACTGTCGCGCCTGCGCACATCTCATTTAACGGTTTTATTCCACGGACTTTTTCTTACGGTTTTACTATCAAATTTTTTTCAGTTCGGTCGCGCAGCAAAATCCCTATCTCCTCCAAGCCCGCCGTAAGGAACTTCGTTCCAATGTGATTTAAAATCATTTTTTACCTGATTCGTGATTAACAAAACGAAATTACAATAGTAAATTATAATCTCCTGCACTACAGCATGTACTTGTTCGTCGATACTTAATGATAATCTAGAAAAAGTTCATAGTCTTCATCAGTTCCGATTCGCTTCAAAAGCACCTCCCGCCCGCGTACAGTTTCCCTCTTTATTCCTGGGGACTGTAGAAATTTCAAAGTTTCCTTTCCATTGCCGTAACGCGTTCGGTTACGTAACCATTATCTCGCTGCCGCCGCGTCGGGTACGCGGCGCGCAAACGGACTGATAGCGGCTTGTTTGGAGACTAGGTACTCAAGGTCCGGACACGATTCGTGTGTTGTCGTCACCTCGGGTACGCGGTGACGGTTACATTGTATTTGTCGTTCGCTAACCGCGGCCCAAAGGCTGCATAATTGATAATAATAATAATAGATTCGAATAGGTTTTGCGGAGTTGTATGGAAATTTTCCAAGTCCGTCTCCTTCGGGCGAACCGCATGCCTCACAAATTTCTGTTCGGCGCGAGTATTCGACATTTCATCTCGAAAGGCGGTCGACGCGTATCAGCGTGGGTAACAATTTTATCGAATGCGATTTTTTAACATTGGTTTTTTTTATGTTATATAATTCATAGTTGTTTGAACTAAACTGCTGCACGCGGACATCTTGTCTTCAACATCATATCTGTAAAGGAATTGAGAACAAATTCTAAACGACTTAAATCGAGATAAAAGTGATGAAATTTTATCAATTTTTTAATAAGATACAATATGTATTAATTTTATTTTAGAACGGTTAACTAGTTACGCGTGGCCGCCTACCATCTGTTCAGGTTTTTTTTTCCAAGTATGGAAATTCATCACGCTTTGTCCTGCATTCGTTGGCAGTAGCGTGTGGAACGTCGGGTATCATTAAAGATGTACGTGGCTTTTCGTCCTAGTCGACTGTTCATCAGTTTTTTCGATTTTAAGTTCCGATTCAGGTTTTAAAAGGGTTTTAAAATAACTACTTACGAGAGTATAATATCAAGGATTACAAAGTATATTTTAAAGGATTACAAATATATATATATATATATATTTGCTAGTGTGGCTATTCGCTGTCCTCCAAAGCGGTGTCTAAAGTAATATTTGCGAGCAGAACTCATTGTTCGTTCGATAACTCGGGAATGTAATGATTGAGTTTCATGCAAATGAGCCTTCTTTGTATGTACGCGCCAAGGAGTCGATCCGTCATTAGCTTACGTCACCCGGTGACCGGCGGCCGCGGCGGGCGGGCGCGGAGACCCCCTGCGAATACCACGCAACCTTTGGCTCTTAACTTCCTAAGGGACGGCGCCCAACGACAAGACGGATTCGTTGTAGACGAGTGATAGTGTAGTCACTTTTAATTAACCGAGATGCGGCACTCGCGTTACATTTTAATATTTTGGAATATCACGTGCAGAGGACGTAATTGATAATACGAAAAAGGAACAGAGTAATGCGATACGAATACGAAAGTTATGATGACGAGCTCTGACCGACGACAAAGACCTTGGAGACGGGTATTCGGTATTCGTGTGACGCACTGAATTTGGTCGTGAGTCCTTCGTATAATACGGTCGGCGATTGGTAGATGCCAACGGTGCGTCTTCGAATCGTACGTTCACGGCAAAGGTTCGAAGGAATAATACGCTGGTATGCGAATAATATAATAATAACGAAAATAGAAAGCGTGGATAAAGGACATCTCTAATAAATTTAAAATAACTCAAATATATTTTTTTTTTAGTAAATAGGTTTCTTTTTTGTAGTCGAGCTACGTTCTACGAAGAACCAAAGGCTTGCTACATAGTTTTATGAATATTTGTGCTTGTGTTCACATTACTTCCTTTGGGTCGGTCACGAAAAAAGGTCACGAATTGTTTAGAAACTTCCCGGACGTCAAGAAAAAATATCTAAAATTATTTATCTCGTCCCCTCGCCCGTCAAGCCATCGGCATAAAAATTTTGCGACGCCAATTCTGTAACAGGATAAAAATAATTGAAGCGAAATGACCATAGATCAAAACTTTAGCAATACACACGTACAGCGCCGCAGTCCGATGACGAGTTTGACCCGAATCGCGCCGGTTGTCGTCCGCCGACGGGGACGGCGAGGACGGCTTTTGTGCACAACAGAAAAGTAATGAACCTATCGGCATTTATTAAGCGAGAAGGCAGTAAGTTGGGGCGAAGTTAACACGAAATTGGCCTCGTTCATTTTGTCAGTTCAACGAATCGTTACAATTTTTGCATGTTTCAAACCATCTGTATTGATTGTTGTTAAAAAATACGCCGAGTCTCTCCAATCGATGTATTTCGAATGATGTCTGTTTTAAAACTTTCGCAAGACTACTTACTATATTAGAAGTTAATATACGTAATTATATTACGGTAAAAATGTTTCTAGGTTGGCCGAGTGTCTACAGGTTCAAGTATATTGTTTGGAGGGACATTTTAAACAAATTGCTGTATCGTTTTTCGCGCCGCTTGTTACCCAAGAGATTGTTATCGTCCTCTTAGCAAATGAAAGAGGCGACCGACAGGACACTGTGCCTAAGAATAGAAACGCCAATCCTTCGCGCGAATATAAAATTGTAATGACGCTATGGACTTAACTTAAAATTTATCCAGATATTCTTATTACCAGCGGATAATCGTAATATATTAGATTTCATTATATAAGCGCGATGTAACTGAAGAACAGAATAAAAGGCACTACTTTGTTACGATGTGTATTGCGCGCTTGGCACTTCTATCTAATTATGGTATTCTGTTTACCCTACGAGCGGTGTTTTATTTTTGCGACGACCGTGCCTACCACTTACTAAGTGAGCGACCTTTAGAAATGTACACTTAAAACGAGTCGCCGGTTATGTACGCGATCGCTAAAAACTAAAACAAGGTTTTAAGCGTGAGGCTGCGAGGCGGCGGTTTCATATTTGTTCTTTGTCCTTTTTTCGTTAGCCGTGACACATTTTTGTGTATTTCATAGGTAAGTACAGATTTACTTGCCATTTTGACAATACTTTGTAATATTCGCCAACACAAGCTGGCACACAACAGGGAGAGAACCATCCCTTTGAAGGAAGTCAGAAACTACAGAAACTACACACTATACAGAAAAAGTTTTACGTAAAATGGTCGATATGTTAGTTTTTGAAGCATTTTTTTTAGATTGAAATTTTGTTTAATTACAAACCGTCGCGTCTCTAGTTTTGTTCCGCTAACCTTTGAATCCATTTTAATTTTGAAAACATTTTTAATTACCTATGTATATATGAAATGTATGATGCTTGACTGATATTAGTGGATTACAACTTTCATTTTTATTTACGAAGCTGAATTATTTTAACTTTGTTAAATAAGATGCATATCTCACGGTAAATACAGAGTAATAACTGTTACTTTGTAGCCGTGGGAGCCTTCAACCCCTTTAGGCCGGCGCGGAGAGCGAGGCCCCACCGATACGTGAACGACACAACAATTACTTTGTATTTTTTCTTTTAGTCGGTTAATCAATTGTTGTTTTGTCCCCTTTACTATTATATAAATGTAATCTTTAATGATTTCACAAACACAATTCCACAACATAGTATTAACGATATTTTGAGGCATTTCACACGAGAACCACGCCGAATTTAAAGTTATTTGTTAAACATTAACCATATCTTTTTATAAACCGTATTTATTATATGAAAACACGAACCGGCGACGCGATAAAAAGTTAGTTTTAAATTTACTCGCGTTTCTGTTTTTATTATGTGTCACAGAAGCGTCGATAGCCCTTCCGAACCGAGACGCGCGCCCGTCCCTCCGGGCGGTTGTTACTTCCGAATCAATGAAATCGGATTAAAACTTCACACCGAGTACCGCCGACTTCCGACGCCCTCGGGAGCTTGGGCGCGCTCGTGGAACCGCTTCACTACGAATTAAACTCGAAGCGGGGCCGTATTGGAACCGCCTTCGTTCACGCTGCCGATGGTAATGGCGCGAAATCGTGCGCGTACGTTATGTCGGTATCGGTATTGGTTTTAGAAGTCATCTAATGTAATGTCTTTCTCTCTACCGTAACAAAAGACATAGATAATCAACTGAAAACGACTTACTAATTCGACCAAGTGTGACTATTATTTTTAATATAGTTAATTTAGTATTACTAAAAAAGTGACTGCTTCATGTATTGATAAATTCAATCCTTGTACGGTTATAGTTTCCTGGTGGACCTCGTATTATATTAAAAAAAAAAAAAAAAAACGAGTGGTGTCGTGAGACACCAGATAGGAACGAAGTTCCTTATTATAAAAATATTAGTTTCAAGTTCTATTCGAGGTATAAAGAAAATAATTATCAGGTATACATTTTTATTATGATTTTTTTATCGATAAAAATATAGGTGAAGAAATAGTAAAAAAATATTTGTAAGTTGTAAATAAATATTTTTTTATTAATTGTTAAAACTGTAATAAAAAGCTATAATCAGCGCCATCTGTTTTGTTTGTTAAAGACTTTGTTAAGTTCATCAATTTGCACTATTATGTAATTATAAAATCAATAATAGATGTCACTTTCACATATTAGAATAAATATTAATTGAAAGATAAAATTTAATACTCTCCAGAACTGAAACAATCCGAGAGTTTTAATTGATGTTTTGTAAAAACTGTTTTATGCAATCATAATGGAATGAACAATCTTTGAAAGTCATGAAACGAAAAATACAACAAAAAAAAAATAACAAACTGCAATAATAATCAGTCATCACGTAGACTATACATTAAACACTGTACAGCCGTCATACAGAGACTATACATAAAAACCTTACGATTTTATTTAACGTTACGGAGGTTTTTTGCAGGTTAGGGTACCCCTCCGCAACGCCCCATAAGGAACTTCGTTTCAATTAAAAACGTAATAATTTTTTTGAGGTGCAATTACAGAGGAAATAACTCGTTTTTAAATGTATCTCACAATCTATAATCTCATATTACAAGAACTTTAAACGGGACATACCCGTTTTGAACTCTTCAAGGCGCACTGATAGCGAAACTATAAATACGCCAATATCGGTTGAGAATTCGTACCGTCAGTAGTGCTGTTAGCGCGACAGCGATGCCGACGTCGTCACGCGACGGGTCAAGGGCGGCAGAGGGAATTCGCCTTCTCCCATTTCGCAGGTGTTATAACGACTTCCCGTACCGTATGTCACGCGATTTAACCGAGGCACGTTAATGTGGTTTATTCTTTATGGCGTATATTAATTTCGTTTGAAAAAATCGTAACGAAATATCTGCTACTATTCGTACCGAGTATAAAGCACGATTTTTTTTGGATAAAATTTTAGGAAAAGTTACACCGTTGTTAACTTTTCCCGAAAGGTGAATCAGGTGCGACGTACTTATACTTGCTCGGTTACGGGACACGGCTCCTTTGTATAGGTATCTTATTTATATTTTTCTTTTACGCCGGCTAACTAAATGCACGTTGAGAATTTCACATTTTTTAAAAATTCTGCATGATTAACCTTCATCGTTATACAGATCTCATTATGTTGTTAAAAAATTATATTTCGATCTCGGCCTGAAGTAACTAACTAACGTCGATTTGCAACAAGACTCCCAGTCTCGGCGACCTAATACGCAGGGCTGTCAGCCGATAAATGCGAAAAAACAAACAATTGTACTGAACTGGAAAGTCATAGTCAAGAATCGATTGCTGATTGATTGATTTGTTGTTATGAGCTTATTAGATGTAGTTATCAAACCCACTGGACGAGGGAACTTATTTGTATTCGACAACATCGAGTAGATGCGGCACGTTGTCCGGTAGTAAAATGAATGCGCCTTTGGCGTTCCACCACGCGACTGCCGCGTACTTCGACGTTAAATGTGACGTCTACGAACTCTGACACAGTTTCGTTATTTCGTTGGCGATGTGCGATCATGCGTAATAGTTCAGAGGCGAGAAATATTCATAAACGAGCCCTACGAGTTATTGTAGTAGGCGTGTTTTGTCGATACGTCAAATCATACTGTTATTGTTTACGAGCGGACCGTACGAATCCGTCGTGTCGATTTTATTTATGACACTGAGTACCGTGTTAAGAGTTATTGTTGTACAGCTTGAGGTCCTCTCTAATATAGGTCTGTGTATGTCTTAATCATCATTACATAACGCGTTCAATACAGAAGATTCTGTAAGGTTCAAACATAATATGTGATACTAGGGCTTGCGCCTGTATTTTTTTCTTTAATTATTGTCAAATTTTGTAATTAAAATGTTCTCAATCGTGAAACAGGTATTGATTTTGTTATGTACATGTAGTCGACGTCATCCGGCTGCGTTGGTTATGTACTTTCAGTTAATGTTAATGCAATGTTATTATCAAATCACCTATGTAGTAAATATTAGTAGCAGATAGAATTGTGATCAATAATTCTTGATATTTATAACTTTGACTATAATAAAAGTATTTCAGTAATATACTTTATACGTTCATTAATATATATATATAATGATAAGTATATATGAATTAACTGCGTGGTTTTAGCTAAAAAAGAATAAATAGAATCAAGTTTCTTACGTGATGTTTTGTTGGATGTCATCGTGGCGATTAAGTACTTGTGCCATTTTCTTTTACCATTAACATTTTAAAATGTCGAGCATCCAAATGTCACACGGGAATAATCGGCCCGTGAACTGAGTAATTCGACGAATTGACTTTCTTACTTCTCTGGTGGTGTCTCTAACACGGCACCCAAAAACTCGGTGCCTCGTAGACGTCGTAAATTAAAACCATCTTCTGTAATAGAACATATTTAGCATCCTATTCGGTTCCGCGTGGGTTTCAAGAATTGATCGTAACGCGACTCGTAAATTCGGGTCGATAGAAACTTTCACGTGTTATGAACCGGCCTAACACAATGCATTCATTCATCGCGGAATACCGGTCAGGCTCCGACCTCGCCGCGTCCCCGAGCCGAAGCGGGCGGAGCGCGGAAAGGCGCCGCAGGAAAACGTGCTCGCAGGACCGGTGCTGTGACGTCAGCCGACAAGTTTTACTGCCGTCGTGCCGCATAGTAGGTATTCACGTCAAATGTCGGTTACTTGATGGGTTTTATTTTTTGATATCGCTGTATTATGACAAGGGAGAACCGGCGGGCAGAAATCTACCAAAGTATTCCGTACTCGTATACTCGTTCGTCGTTGTGTACTTGCGAAAAATATGCTTTAAATAAATTATTTTATTTTGCAGTTGACCGTAAAATTTGTGGCGTTTCGCCGTACACTTTTACAGCGTCGTACAGAGAAGACGCGTCGCCGGGTATACGGACGCAATTCCGACGACCGTTGCCGCACTTGTTGTGGACGAACCGGCCGGTCCTCGCGTTTGATATCGTAATACTGATACGGACTGATGCCGGACACGACAGATTGAACGCGAACAGCTATTGAGTGATTCTCCTTACTCGAAATATCGCACATCTTTTACGTCAATCTGATTTTGTGTAACGACACCCCAAAAGATTTTAGTTTTGCAATACTGGATTAAATCTCAAAAAGACAAGCGACGTCTGTTGAAATCATACGCATTCAATAGAATGAGAACAAATGCTTCGGTGTCAGATCGAGTATTTTGTATTGTAAGTCCCTCTGCGAGGTAGAGGCAAGTTGTAATTTTACGATACCGCGGCGGAATCTTAAAGAGCTTGTTTATTTCTACCCGTTATTATTTATAGTCGGCCACTTGTCTTACGTTCACTCCGCTCGACGGCCGGTTACGAACCATGCGCAATATTTCATACCCTCGATGCGTAATTTCAGATAAGCGGCACGTCGAGAGCCGATGCAAACGTTTTATTCGTTTGTACGGAGCCGGTATACCGCCTCACCATTCGTCCACTAATGGTATTAAATACGCTCGTACGACAGTCTAACGTCGACATCGCTTACTCCGATGCAAGAAAAGTCGGACAGAGTCGACGGGAAATGCGGCTGCCGTCAGTGGCGCCATCTTTGTTTCTGCCAATCAGTGCTGTGTACTCTTTTTTTGGGAATGTTTTGTATCTTATAGGTTAAAAGTTACATGCCACATGCGGCGGTGGCGTCCCGAGCGTATAAAATTGACGGCTACCTTTTCCATGAGTTTTTGTAAACGAATGGTTGTTTTCTGTAATGTTGCATTTGATGTTTTACTATCTCGTCAATGACATAATATATATAAAAAAAAAAACTGATAATAAATATTTTTTCTTCGACAAGTACTATTTATCAAAAGTTAATAGTCTGAAAGACTATACTAATCTCTCTTTTATTTTGTGCTGTTTCAGAACATTATTTTGTTAAGTGAAACAGATAAATATCAAGATATATATTTCCATAGTTTAATTTTACATATGTGTCATGTGCATATATTTATTATGTATTATAATAGTTCCAAGTAGTATTTATTTGTTCCATTGAATTGGTCAAATTCGATACACGTATAACGGAATTAGGCCAGCCGGGTCCCTCGTATATCAATTACAAAGGATTACAAAGCACTCTCGGCGCGTCGTCCGCGCGACGAGCGAGGTTATCACCTTCGTCAAGCCGGGCGGGGTCCGTAATGCCGTTTTCGTTTAATATATCTGAGCTTTTTACAGCCTTTTCAGCTTTGGGAATCCCGAGAGCCGGCGGACAGATTAACGCTTTGTCTGTCGAGAGATTATTCAAACGAGGCTTATACGGTATGGGGACACGAGAGGGTTGTACATGATTCCGGTTGGATGAGATCTCAATATCAAATATTTAGTTGTGTCATAATAATTTATTAGCACTCTAGCTATTTTCATTGCTCTTTTTCGCTTAGACATGCTTAAAATCGTGTATTTCATTTGCTTTGCTAATTTTACATTGGTCCATTCATGTCGCATGTGATCTACAAACTACGCATGATTCATGCGTAGTCTGTAGATTGACAGCATGACGACCTAAGGAATTTTACGCCTATTATTATCGGTAACTGAAGCGGGAAACATCCCTGTGCATATACGGGTAAACAGGCCCTCGACGTCTTTGACGGGTGACTGACGCATGAACTGACTTTCAAATAATTTGTAAGTTATAACGTGCTTAAAGTTTGTATCCATACATGTGCTTGTTTCACCTCTGCGTTTTTGATGATTATTGAGTCATCATTGAGTATAAGTGTCAGTTGGCCGTCTTCTAATGCGGTCACAGGATCTGCGGTTATCACTACGAGCGACCGCTCGTCGCGGTATACGTGCTCGAGCGTGTCTCGCAAAACTGTCGATTGTCGGTAGGTATCGGTTCGAAGTATGTGCGTGTGTGTGTGTGTACGGTTTACCCGCCATAGAGCACACGGAGGACGGCAACGGTAACGCAACGCGAATGAATACTGAATAAAGCCGTGTACCGACATTGATGGTGAAACATGTATTTATATAACTTGTAGTAGCGGTAATTAATTAATGTGTGTATCTCTTACAAATCCATTTTTCAAGGCGACAATAACCGAAGAAGTTTTCTTTTTTTTCTTTGTCTCTCAACGTAGAAAGCTGTAAAAACTATAAATCCGCGTGGACTGCGATTCGATGTAGCGCACTCGGTAGCCGCTCATCGTACGAGGGATGCCCCGAAACAGCATCTGCGCCGGATGTACTGAAGCGCGCACTATCGTATTAAACGTACCGATCTCGAGGCCACCGGCGACGGCGTGCGCCTTTATAGATATTGCACTCATAATAGATTTAGTACAATATTATAACTGTCTATTGAAAAAATTATTGTTTGCAATGTACCCTGTAAGGCGATTGAATGTTTCGTGCATATGTCGGCGCTGCTTCGAATGTTTTCATGTAGCAAACGACCGAAACTCTCGGGGGTAAAAGTTAATTGCGAATATTACGTTTGGAAACTGTTTTAAACCGACCTCTACTTACATGAGTGTAAAGTGAATCGGCATTAGGCCTGGGGGACGGGCGAAGCTGATGAGGAGAGCGCGGGCGGTCGAAGGACAAGCTCGTGAAGCGAATCGAAACTGTAAAAGGGCACCGCTCTTGTGATCCTTAAACTCCAAACAGAGAGCACACTTAGCACCCACGGATCGTGCGCCCTGTGAGCACTCGATATGGTATGCTGAATTGTATTTGGGCATTCGTCATTATGGATTTCTCATTATTGACTGGTTCCGTTGAAATTTATTATTACGGTCTTATCGCGCAGACGTTGTGTCGTAACGATATAGTTGTACGTGCACATGCTCTACGACGATCTACCGCATAGATGTGCACGTTTACAGCAGCTCAACCCCGCCGCGGTACCGAACAGCTCTTATCTCGTCAGTGATGCTGGTAGATGCGTAATATTATGGATTGTGTTATGGTCTGTTGTGTCGTCGACCGGGACGTACACATTTTTACCACCGTTTTTTTTCGATATATAGAGATGTTTAAAAAACAAAATTGCGTATTGTGAACATTTCTGCGTTTTCACAGTTAAAACGTTCTGGTGATCGACAAGTAAAGAAATAGTAAAACAAATGTGTCGAGTGTACGACACTGGCTCCTGTCGCTTTTTTATTTCACATTTTTTAAGCTATAGAAGAATTTGTGTATTTCGTGTATAAATACGTTTGATTATGCAAACTTTACTGATTTTCGAAATACTTTTTCCAAGGAAGGAAACAAGTATTTAATAAGTACAAAACTTATAAACATATAAATATTGATTTATTATTCGTTACAAAGTAGCATTGCTTGTATATTGTATTTAAATTATAACAATATTTAGCTATATTTCAAGTCAGAATATTCTCAACGTATGGATGGAACTAAGTACTAAAACAATAGACATAAACAGAACGTGTGCCGTATTTTAAGCGGTTCTCACGTGGGAGATGTCTAAACTACCCCCTCGTCTATTTGTGCTTTTCTAATAGCTCCCCCAGCTCGCGAGCGCGCAGGCGCGCCCGGCGGCGGCGCTGGAGAGGGCGCGCCACGAGACGGGCCGGCCGTCCTGGACGACCCTCGCGCGCTGTGACGGTGTTGTTATATTGTAGCTCTTCCAGTGTTCTGCTGCCGCCAACTCTAATGTTCTCTAGGATTGTGTGAACGACGTGGGCTCTGCTTATGTTACAAGCGACCGACCGAGTGAAACTTCAACCGGACGGACGTGTAACAAGGGATGCCCGTTTCGAATCGTATCCCGTTAGGGCGTCCAGACATATCAGTGATATTGATCTGTGTTATAGACAGGTGTATACACACAAAGAAATGTCAGACACGGTAGAGGTGAATCCGTCAGAAAACTAATTTGCGAGAGAATGAGACGAATGCGTTGTCGGCAGAGAGATGATTGTAGGGTTTATTTGTTTATAATATTGATACCGCGTTTAAAAATTATTTTACATTTTGCTATTCAATTCCATGTTTTTAATTTCAGTAGACAGGTGCACTCGAGCACACTTATGTAGAGTGATTGGTGGACAGAAGTAAAAAGGCTACGAGCACAGAGGAGACGGAAGATAATATCAAACACTATACATGTGTATTCTATCCCATTATCTCGCTGTCTAAATCATATCGATGTATATGTCTGTCTCTTTTTAGTGTCGCTTTTTCGTTTCATCGAGTTTCAAGTCACAACGGTGTTTTCACTTTAAAAATATCCAAGGTCTAATATCTGCTTACATCCTTTTAAATATTTAGATTGAAGATAAGATACAATCTCTTTAATGAAATTGCATTTTCCCATTCGATGCTGTAACGAAACAGCTCCGATAGTAAACTCTCGGCGCCCCCGCCCCCGCGCCCGCCTCGTTTATTCATCGCCCTCGCCGCAGCGCAGTAGCGCCGCGAGCGTTACGGGCGGTCGGTTCTGGAAACTGTTTATTACGAGGGCACCGCTTTGATGGGCTTTTTATAGGTTTCAATTTTGCCACGAATAACTGTTGACATTACGAATATACGCGATAAAAATTCATTATTAATAGCTAATTTCTATAAAGTATATACATATACATTGTTATATCTGATTATTCAGCTTGAACTGAAGGAAGTAATTTTAATAGATAAATTTAATTTTTTCATCTGTCCTCATAGAATATACCTAATTTTAGCTTAGAACAAAGAAAATACGACAAGAGTGAAGGAGACATGAGTTAATGTAACTCACGTTTAGTCGCTTTGAAGATCATAATATGTCTGACAAGCGTCTGATAATATTAAATTTCAATTTTGTCACCCACCCATCACAGTAATCAAGTGTTGTACCTCAAGTGTGATTGAAATGTAAACTCAAATAAGGTTACACGTAATAAGTTATTACATTACAAATGGAATCAGACCCGTTACCGACGTCTGTCGCATTGCACGAGTTACGTAATTGCAATGTTAGCCTGAGCCCGCAATGACAAAATTACGCGAGTAGGTAGCCAACGGTCATTGTATCAACAAAGTATGAGCGATATGGCTGTCTTTGTTAAGTATTACATCGTATGTATATTACGTTCCGTTTTCTGTAACACAAATCTCTATACACATTATTATTTATTATAAACGTAATCTCGTGTCGCTTGTAACGGACAAATCACAAAAAAAACGCACCACCGATTACGCGAGCACGCAGCTCGCGCGGGCCGAGCCTTCGCGTGCCGGCCGCGTTTTGTCTCTTCTTACGCGCTAGATGCTTACAAGTCGCCGCTTCGGAGGCGGACGCACGTACTGAGGGCCCTATATTTAAGTATTTTTATTCGTAATACACATCTCGAAGCTTGACTTGAAATCTGGTCCGATTTTTTTATGATATTATAAAATTTAGAATTCATCTAGCGCGCTTGAAGTTTCCTTCATAAGTAACTGATAGTAAACGCTACCCGATATTCTTAACGTGATTTCGATCCGAAATATAAATTGAAATTAAATTCCTTCACGTCACCTAACGTCGAAATGTGTGATTGATCACATTCCGCCAATACGGAAATTGTTATGGTTACGCCTTAACGTTTCAAGTTGGCCGTTATACATCCGGTGCGTAGGCGCACGCGTGTCCGGGCGCGGACGTCGCAAACAATCACACTCTTCTGCGTATAACGTCGCGTCCGTATCCACGGCCGCGGTAACGTAACGAGTGCTATCGCTCGCTTTGTATCCTTCGTGTGGTTCGCGATAGACACTCGAGAGGAATCCAACTATATTATATTGTCCATGCTTGCATTGTATTCTTTAATAATATATTTTAGGGCGTTGTGAACACGCGTGTATAAGCGTTAACATAGCCCGTGATAACCCGCAACACGCGGCCGCCGACGCGGACACGGCCCGTGTGTTTTATTTACGGCTCAGTAGGCGCGCAGGTGACGTGGAGATGTTCCAGTTGCGGCTCGCCGGTGCCGCGCTACGAGTTTACACGAGTACGAAGTTCCTCACAAACTCGCAAAACATGAGCCGGAAGACATACCAAAAATGTTGTGGGTTAATTGAAATATACAGATTTAAAGCATCCTAGATGATATGTTAACTCTGTTTTTTTTCCCTTTTTGTCTGTGACGTGTAACTAAACCAATTGTTCGAATTAATACTAGGTATTCATACAGATTTTGCTGTGAAGCATTAAGAACAGGCCATGCCGTAATCCGAGGAAAGGCAGCCTAAAATACTAAGACATATTGTTTAGAATTAGTCAGAGGCACGGCCAAGGTTTCCTCGGTGACTAATACTATAGCGGCGAGAGCAAAAACTTGGGATTGTGTGGCTAATTAACAACGAAGGCCGATTAACGTAGGAATTGTTTGCTGTTGTCGTTTTTCCCGGCCGTGGAAAATTATTTTCCATTGTACATATTGCGAAATGCGATCAGATTTTTATATGTTTTAAATAGTATTTATTGTATAAACATTGTATTGATAAATTCGAATAAAAAAAATATTCGTCACTGAATAATTTAAAACGTAACGAAATTTATTTAAAAGTATGCATGGTATATTGACATTTGTTAATGTTTCTTCAATAAATGCTGTTCTCTATCTAAAGATGAAGTGAAATTGTAAGTGATACGTGTCTATAAGTTGAAAATATTTACTAATAAATTATGCAAAGTATTAAAATACGCCGAAATATCATGTATTTTTACTTCTTTTGTATTTCTCTGTCGTATAATCGTATCTATATTCGATGTGTACAGAATTACAGATTCATTTGGTGTGCGAAATCTGATGGTGGAAAAACCATAATCGATAAAGAACATGCCATGATTTTCCTTCGTAAAGTGATGGACTTTTCCGATGCAAAACTTCATATCCGTTTTTCTAACTTTTCTCGATTTTATGTACCGGTCTTATACAGAACGTGTCCAATTCCCCATTCTATCATTTATCACTGCGCGCGCGGTTCTCCGAGACGGGCCAGGCTTATTATTACAGGCGTCGCAGTGACATTGTTATAATCTTTTCGAGGTACAAATTAATCCGAAATAAAACGATGTATGGAGTAGGGTTGTTCTTGAAGCAAATCGTATGATTCCACCGGAAATGCTTGCGAAATTACTCAAACTCTGTAATGGAAAGAATCGACTTTAGAACGGGAGTTAAATCCTAGCACTTGTGAAGTTTAATTTCATCGTTAAACTTAACGCTTTATGGTTAAACTGTAACCTGGTCTGGTACATTTGGGGCTAAGCGCAGATTTATTATGTCCGATATGGACAAAATATCTTGTGATATTGTAGTACTGATAATAAAATACTCGTTTTGTCAACCGATAACAGCGTCGCGTATATTTCTTGATTTGCCAGAATTAATTTTTCTTATTATCATTTCACACTCATAGTACATTATCACACAAAGAAAGCAGCATCGGCACTGTTCGAAACGACGGCCGAGCTGGTTTTCGTGACACGCGCACACGCAGCGCCGGCTAAGACTTTCCATCTCTATGCGAAACTTCGAGAACTGCTCACAATTGGGTTAGTGGATTGCTCGTTTTATGGCCAAATTCTTTTTCTTCATACGCTAAATCCAAATTGCGACCGCACGACCGGCGACGCGGTCACGCGCCCGCCGTCTAACGACGCGTCGTATTGCTCAAGGCGCGACCCGCCGAGAACTTGTGAATGGATGCGGCATTTTTTTTTCATTTTGGTCCTTGTTCATCTCCAGGTAGAGATCCTGGCAACACCTGCGGTTGCGGGTGTAGACGATTTTTTCATCTCCTGCTGATGTATTTTTTTGCCAGGTTTGATTTATTAGTTTCACCTTTTCATATTGCACCGAAGAGGTGACTGTTGGTGTCTGTTAACGATATTTTTAATTTCCTAAAAAAAAAATGAAAAAATCAGTTTTGCGTTTGCAGCGTTCGAAAGCTAATCAAACGTACGAAAAATCCCGCCATAGGTCACGACCCGATCGGACGTCACGTCTCCGAGTTATGCTAGACGACATTTTTTCATTTTATGAAAATGTTCGATCCGCGATATCTCGGACGCCTTGGCCGATCTTCAACATTCTTACATATATCAATTGCTTATTTATTTAACTAATTTTCAAGTATTTCTTTGTCGGCCAATCAGACGTACGGTGGTCGAGTTATATTGAAAAAACCTATTAAAACCTATTTTCCCCTGCATAGTCGCGTTTATAGGGAGGAGGAATGGAATGCATAGCGTACTAATGTCTCAAGTGGCGCTACTGGGAGGAAGAATGGAATGAGTATCATACTAAAGTCTCAAGTGCCCCTACTGGGAGGAGGAATGGAACGAGTAGCGTACTGATTGATGTCTTACGTTGAGCTAGTAGGAGGAGAAATGGAATGAGTAGCATACTAAAGTCTCAAGTGGCGCTACTGGGAGGAGGAATGGGTTGAGCATTATTGTCACGTAAATTTCTTTTATTTTATGGCATTTTTAAGGGACAAACGAGCATATTTAATTTTAAGTGTTAATATTTAGTTAATTTTAAATTGAATTATATAATGTCTACCGAACTTTTCAATGGTATGATACCTGATTGCAACATCCTTGCCCCCCTACCTTCACCTGTATCGCTAGGGAGTAAACAAGGACTGGATCGACATAAAAAGTGAAGAAATCTATGAGTACATTCAGGCGTAGTCACGGTTAAAAATTAGTTAATTGATAAAATTCAAATTATATTTATTTCTGTAATATACTTAGTCATTACAAAATTTACGCTACTATTTGGAATAAATCTTTTATACTGAAAAGCCACATTCTGTGTCGCTTTTCTCTCTAAGTAAGATGGGTAAGTCTCAAGGAATACCGAAGGCAGAGCGACGGCTTGCAGCTAGTACATATTATGGCAATTTGATACTCTTGAAAATCGTTGTATGGCCGTACAGGTAGATATACAGTATCGTTCCCAGCTAGGGTTGCCAAATTAAACATAAAAAATGACATTTTTATTATTGATTTGACCTAATATTTTGTTGTAAAAATTTAACAAATAGTATGATTTTTAAAATAAGTAAGAAATGTTTTTTTTTGGGTATAATGAAAAAAAAAATGTGCATTATACATTACGTCAAAGAAAAATATTTCTTATATAATATTACAATGACTAATTCTAACTTTTATGATATTTTTTTTTTGTCTTTATGAACGAGTATTCTCTATAATGTCAACATTTAAAATTGTTTTTTTTTTTATTATAAATTATTTGTATTGCGTCTTTTGGGATTAGAATAAACTATTCTGATTTCCATCTAATTTCGTTGTTTAAGAAATACAAGTCCTAAGCATATATATGTATAGAGAGAAATTTTGTACGGCTGCTTATAAACCACTATATCCGACTACGATAATTTGATAGTTTATTTTTTATGCACAACTCGAAAGTGCCAACATGAACAACAATACGATAACCCTGTCGTTGTTCGCACACACGGACCGGACGCATAAATTCGCAGTTTGCGATCGCGTCCGTCCGCCGTCCGCGGAGCCGGCGCGGCCGGACCCTCCGCCGCCCGCGGACAATTTCGCACTTTGCTCAATTATTCACGATTGAATCTAGAGTTGTGTATGACCACTGCGCCTGCCTCTGGAGAATATTTAAGTACAGTCGTTGGTTTATTTTGTGCGAGAGCCTATCGGAAACCTAATAATAACTTTTGAAATATAAATTGAGCGACTATCGATTTTTGTCGTTTCCTTACAATGGGCGGTCGGCGCATTACTAAATTGACACTTCGATTGTTATTTTATTTTTATTCTAAAATTGTTACCTTCGATATCATTTTTTTTATATATAAAATGTTTTAAAAAGGACGATCAAGATTCTAGAAAAATATTTAATTCAATTTTTTTTCTGCGCTCCTAGATCAAACCTATCTTTTGTCGTATTGCGTTGTATCATTATTTATGGTAAATTCTTTAAACCAACGTCATTGGTAATCGACACACTGTGTATTCACATAAAACATGTGCGTCCGAGTGTACCAACTCGCAACAGTAAACGAATTACATAAATGCGAGCGAAGGCGACATTCAACAACAACGAGTATTCCACTATAAGTTTACTGGTATTGTTAATACAATACAAAATACATGCATGTATGAATTATTTTCTTCTGTATCTGCAGTATTATTGGCGATTCTTAAATTTGCTCCACATCGAATAAGATGCATTTAGATGAACTCATCTCGTTTGGTGAACTTATAAGGCTTGGTGTGTCGATAAACGATCTTGTATTCAAATAGATAATCACATGTCTCTATATAGTGCAACGATATATTCGTCCACATTATAACTTTTAGTTTCTTTCGGCTTAAAAACATTTTATGTATTTTTATTTTTTACGCTCACGCCCATTGCCCAGAAGGGTAGGCAAAGACCACGGATTTCCTCATGATATAATCTTGTTATTATATCTCTTTTGTTTCACCATCGACATCTGTCAATCGTTTCATTCAAGCTCATCGACTTCTAGTGCTTATTATTCTTACCCCTTTGTTAGTATATCGCCAAATAGGTCTGCGCCTAAGATTTTCTAGGTCGCCTCTTGCTAATCCTGTAAATATGAAAGCTCTTTAAAAAATGGATGGTTTAAAAGTTCGTATTCGTAACTAAACTCGAAATACATCTACAACATCATTTTATAACAGCAATCATTTCCATAGTTGCTAAAATTGTATACTCTGTATAATAATGCACTAAAAGCGTTAGAACTATGTCGGTCGACTTTTCTGGAAGTTTGATGAAATAGGGAGAGAAAGGAACAGAGGATAACGTGCAAGGAATTCCCAACATTCGACGAACTCCCATCTACGGCGGTGGAATTTCAGAAACACGCACACCGAAGTTAAACATTTTCCGAATGCTTGCCTTTCGGTCGTTATACGTTATGATTACGTTTTTTGTTGTCTCGACGCTTGAACCACGGATCGAACAAAATACAGTATTGATGTATAACTTTCGAACAACATCGAGGAGGAGCGTGTAATGGGAAGTAGGAAGTGGCTGTTCAAAAAAACGCAAGCGCGGCTAGGACGGACGCAAAGGCGTAATTGAATTGTATTAGGGTCGAAATCGGATCTGTATAGAGAACAACTGTTGAAGTACTTGGGGCATTATTTCCTTCTTTATTTTTGACAAAATTGCTTATCTAATTCATTTAACCGTATAATTAAGTTGCGCGTTAATGCATTAGCTAGGCTTTTCCAACTATATATATATACATATATATTAAAAGACATTGTGGTTTCAGAAATTGAAATTGAAAACAACAGATATTTGAGTTAACAGTCTTCATAAACGTAACTTAATCGTATAAGTCTCAGAAGGTGCTAAGATAGATAGATAGACCCTGATACGTCATCACCTTAAGACCGGCTGTAGTGAGAGGCTCGGCACGAGCGTTTCCCCGGTCCGAGTTGAATCACGTCCGCGGACCGATCGCGCCGATTTGTCTCGGCCGACGAGGAAGTGCACGCGGCGCCCGGAGGCCGCCGGCGGAGCGTGCCCTCGCCGGACTCGGAGGGGCGAAAAAAAATTATCGCCTTTCCGTCGAGGCGCTCTGAAACTTAAGATTTCCTGTTACGTGGGCTCGCGTTTCAGGCTGAAATATCTGCACCAATTAATACACCCTGTATAGATATGCTTGTCAATGGATATTATTTCCTACTTGGTACAACATGTGTAATATCGATAAACTGATTGTAAACCGGGCATACTAATTTAATATCGATAAAGAAAAGGACTATCTAAAATCCACCGATACGCATGACGTCGGTGCATTTAGCCAGTGGTGGTTTAGAACAACTAGTTGAACAACGCTGTAAAAGTATCACCATTTAACCCCTGCATCATAGAGATTATTTATATTATTAAAGTACAAATAGTTCGTCTATATACATGCGCCCCTATTGTAGAAATAAATATAGTTCGACTTCCGTTTATTTGGAAGATTCATTGCCGCAATTTTAAGATTTTAGTACTGGTGAATACTATACTATAAAACGCTATCTTAATTTTTCATTGTGAAAATCTTACTCTTGAAAATATAAAATGGCGTTAAATCAAAATACTTATTTAATTGTAGTCGAAAAAAAATACTTTTTAATACGTGATCACCATTTAATATTTTAGGATATTATCGCACAAAGCTCACCGTATAATTAATTAAGGCTCTTTTTCGCTTCTCTAGACTGTCGAGTTCATCCGATCTCTTTTAAAATCTCAAAGGATCTTTCATCCATCAAAGATTAGGATAATAAAGTGTGTTTCTACAAAAGAACGCCTCGTCGGCGCACGTCGCTCCGGCCCTGGCGGTACTGCCTCTCGACTCGAAGGGACAACATCATTTTCTAACCGAGCTATTTTTAGTTTACTTTTTTACAGAGAGTGTTAAATTTACAAAGGCCGCCTCGTCTCTTTATGTCCAATTCTCTTATCGTTGAGGTCCAATGAGGTTTACGGCGCTGGAAGCGGATAATTTTCCGACCAACTACGAACCGACCGGTGGCGACGAGTACGCCACGACCGCTACCGGCCGTATGCTTTAATCTGAAGTAGAATACCTTTATTACGAAGACGTGCACAGTACTCCGTGACTCGGAGAGTCGGCCGGACTGATGACTTATGATTGTCCTTACTTGGTATTTCAACGGTATCATCGTGTTGAGGTGATTTTTAATTATGAGGTGTAAAACTATGAGCCAAGATTGTGTAGTTTGAATATCGAGAATTTAAATTTCTTCGATAATCACGATCGTCCCCGATTCGATGCTAGTACTGCGACAATCTTCTGCCGTGGTCATCCAGCTCGGCTCGCCCTGCCAAAGAATAATTATGTTTTCTCGCATTTACTACTATTCGGCGTCGTACGCGCACCGCGTTCGCCGTTCAGATTATGCACAGGCCGTTTCAGCTATGTATCTCTAATCCGATCCAGTAAGTCGGCGACGCGGGCGACCGCCCGACGCGACAACAACAGACATGCGGACCGGTGCTTCACGCGCTGGCGCACAACTCGGCCGAGCCAATGCTATTGCATACGACAACCTGTGTGCGATCCGGATCTATTACGGTGATAATATATGGGTATCGTCCGTTTGTGATTTGCGATTAGTATTGTTGTTTTGTATTTTTTTTTAGGGTTCCGAGCCGAAGTAGCAAAAAACAGAACCCTTATAATTTCGATCTTCAATTTTGTCCATTTCAAACTTCAGTAGATCTATCAAATAATATTTGATGGTATTTTCTTGTTCGTAATCCCGTTTTTATGGTTATAGAGTCAAAATAGCAAAAACGGAACCAACACCTCCATTTCAGCTCACTTTTAACTAAAAGTCACATTTAAAATTGATTTTGTGTTTCATGTTTTCTTTTTAACAATTTTTAACCCGTATTTTAAAACAGTATTTCCCAAAGTGGTCCAGGTGGACCCTCAGGAGTCCACGGGAGACTCGACGGGGGTCTACGTTGGGCGTAATAAAAAATTGGGGTCCACAATCGTAAGCTGGGCTGCATGAAAATTAATTTGGTTTCGAAATTAACCAATAAAATTTTGAAAGTGGTGTATGAAACAAAAGAGTTTGGGAACCTAGCTTTAAAAGGAGAGGGCATGGAACGCAAATTTTATTTGACTTTGTTAAATGTTAATTTGAAAGGAGTTGATACAAGAGGCTCTCGATCCAAATGAATTTAGAAGATCGAACAAAGTTCTAAAATACAAATGATTAAAAATATTGAGAGAAGAAGAATGACATTTAATGGAGTTCATCGTAAATTTTCGTTGTGACGTAGAGGATTTTACAAAATTTGTACATTTTACTCGTGTCGAAAGTCTGACGAAGAAGTGCTTCACTCCTTAACTTTGTGAATCGAGTTATTTTACGATATGTCTCCGGCGCCCGTGATCCCGCGCCGCGGCAATAAAACGTCGCATGCGCCGCGCGCCGCTTGCGTAAATATGCGGTTTTAATATTCCGAAGGCGGGCCGTCCCTCGTTATCCTATTAAGGGGGGCGCAATTTCGTGTTTCGGCCGAAATACGCGCCGCGCGTAGACGGATGGCCGTTTTAATGGATAATTGCGGACGCCGAACGGCGGCGTGTGTGCTTCGTGCCGGCACTGACTGGCTGCTTCAGTACCATTGATGTCTTAATAACTTTGTTATAGATTCGGTGCGGCCCTTAATTGAAATAAACTGGCCAAGAGTATGTCGGACCGTGCTCATTATGGGGTTCCGAAGTCATCATTACAAAGAAATGCGAAATGCACTAACGATGAGAAAAGTACGTTGTTACACTTTTTCGATGTTTCCCGCACAGAATAGCTATAAGCGCTTTAATCGTCTATAACTAGAAAAACAATTAGATATGTCGTCTATTACTATTAAATTTGTGTATACTAAAATGCATCAGCAAAAGCGTATCTTCACGGCACTTACGTCCTTTTCTTGAGAAGCGCAGTTTTTCGGCTATAATTCAAAAACGGTATGTGCGATCATATGGAAAATAATTTTCTTTGAAAGTATTTATTAAGCGTTAGTTTCGTAATTTTTTCATATTTTTTGGATATATACGGTTTAGAAAATACAGAAGAAGGGACACAATTTCTGCTAGTTTCGGAGCGATTATTTCCGAAATTATACAAGTAATCACAAAAATTGTTTAGGAACCGTAGTGTTTTCAAAGGAACTGTCGAAATATGTGCCACGCGTTGATGTTTGCTTAAAAAATATGTTTTATCTTCTGTTACATGTATGGAGTGCTCTCCATATAAATATTAGATATGTTTCCAATCGGGATATTCAAATGAAACTTAAACAATTTCAAATTTTACGTTTGTAATATTCATATATATACTTACATGTAAACATAATATTCTACGACGTTTGTTAAACAAGAAAAAAAAAACACGCCTACTCATAAAAACACAAAACGCAACCCATCGGTCTCATAAGCGTCCCCTCTTAACCTCTACACGAGATTGACGTTGTTAACCTTTGCCACTGCTTCATCGGCGCGCGCGCCGCTACGTAGCATCTATAGACGGCGAATCGCGCGAGGGACGGACGACTCGACGGGAGCGTTCCGTTTCCTAACGTCGAATACGGCGAGTTAATTTCAGTTAGCTGTGTGAATTATTATTGTACGGAAATAACAGCGTCCGCTTTCGGCAGTGTTGTCGTGAACCACGTATCGCTCACCCGGGGGATCTCATCTCGTAGCTGTTGTATCGGTCGTCGGCTTGGGACAGTCGAGTACTTTGTACTGTCCGGGTGTCGCGATCGACTTGTATCGTAGGCACCCGTAGGCATGAAATCCGGGTTTTTTTGTTACTATTATTCTACTCGTCAACGATTTTAAAAATTAAATTTTTTTTTCTTTGATTCCCTCGGAAATTCGAAGATGGCTTTCTGTCGCCCCAGTACATCGGCCGTTCGCCAGCAGTTTTATTTTAATTTCAAAGACTGCAATAAAATTAAAATTATTTAATTGCAATTAAAATTACTCACTCTGTTTTTATTCGATCGCAATGTTCCTTTTGAACGAATAAAAAAGAAAAAATCTTCAACGTACGTCAAGGAACCCATTCCGTTTATTATCCACGATAAAGTCGACGTCGATGTTTATTGCTCAACATTCGCTTGTCGCATCATGAAATCTTAAAATGAAATAAAAAAAATCGTCCGAAAATTTCGTGATTACATAAGTCGACACACGCGGTCGCGTCGGCTATCGCGACACGACGGCTGGAAAGATGCATAAATTTGTGTTACGGACAGCCGCGCTTTTACTATTATTAATGTGTAAATAATTGTATTATTTTGATTTATAAAAAACGGGCTTAGTTAAGAATTCTTCTGTGTTTGTAATGTATGCAGCTCATATGTGCAGGCGGATGTGCCATCTATAAATTGCAGCGGAATTGGTGCATCCGTCGCAGTTGTACTCCGACCGCCACTTGTGAAGCTCGTAGTGCAATGAACAAGTCTGAACATCGAAACGGTGTCCTTTATTTTGCCCACACACCGCAAGAGCATAGAATCCGAGGCGACTGAAGGAAATCCGAAGTGCGGGCTCACGCGACGGTGCTGAAATCGCTGTTACTCGTACGAATCGTATGCCGGCGTTGTGTCGAAGATTTCATGAGGATTATTACACGCGTTTGATTCAGTACTTTTTGTTAGTAATCGTTATAGATAAAAAATAGCACTTAAATAACGTCATCATAGTATCATGTAAATAATTTTGCTTAAAAACTTTTATTAAAAAAATCATGTTTGACAGTAAATTAGGATTACAATTAATAAATTAGTTATATTTACATACAATTTCCGTTATGGACGAATATTAGAACAACAATTTACAAAATAACTATGTTAGATGGGAAGTGTTGCTACAATAATTAGTATCGGTATAATAGTACATTTATATGATTTACCTGTACCTATTATTTTATTAGTTGAATAATTAATAAGTAACGTTTAGGGTAATTTCTCGGATGATGTGATCGGTTCAATCGGCCTCGAAGTAAGGGCGGTCGGGCCTACGTCTGCCGCGAACGTCCTAAAAGGGGAGCGATGGGATTGTCTGGTAATCTTCCAATTCCAAGGGTACGCTTTGACGATGAGAGGTGTCTCGATCAGTAGTGGACCGTACTCGAGTACCTGAACCTTCAAGTATATTGCCCAGCGTTGCGGTTTAAGACGCACCCTCCGTAGGTCGATAACGGTAATACTGTGTCGCGAAACTTGTTCACTTTTTGTCATCTATTATTAACTAAACCATTCAATGTTTCAACAAATAACCAAACTTTTTTATTGTTACTATCTGCTGAAATTTTATTCGGTTTAAATGCTCCTCTTTTTACATCCGAATTATGGCATGATGTTACATTTCAAAATAATTTTCATGTTACTTCGCCTTTGCGTTGACAATAAGGAAATTCCGAACACAATATAGACAAATAAACTGCTATATCTTATTTCGTATATGGATATTTCTAGAAAAATTTCGAAAATCGTGTCCATACTCAGTTTAACGTGTTATCAACAGTATTACATTAGTTTGTCATTTTTTCATGGAGACTACAGAACTATAAGTACATGTACCATGCCGAATTTCAGTATTTTTATAAAAAGAATGGCAGTTGATCTGAATACTTTGAAAAATCATTCCCTTATTGAATATTACAATATATGTACCGTGATTTCGCTAATATATCTCCTTTTATGAAACGATTACTTTGAATGTTATTAATTATTGTGAAAATATTGTATTTTATTGAGAAGAAAACAATAAATTATGTAACAATCCATTGTTTAACTTGATCCTAAACAACAAACTCATTCCCTCGCATCTTATGAACACTCGTCTAGTACTTGCATTCGACTATTCATTAACACACTTATGAGTTTTTAATAGTCGGAAAGTCTATCAGTCCGAACTTATCATCATTGCAGCCGGACACCTGAAGTGAAGTCATTTTTTTACGAATTATTTAAATATTACATTTCTACGCACCTTTACTTTATTTGGAATTTGAACGAGTTAAATATTTTGTAATAGTTCTTGTATTCTTTTGCAGCTTTTAGAAGGTACATCGTCAATTACAAATTAAACTGAATTTGTTTGTGACTGCGTCTTACGTTCGGTTTATCATCCCCTCATTAAAATTATCAATATAATTAATAATAATTATTAAAAACCAGGGAATGACTATTGTGAGTATTATGAACAAAGGAACGATATATCAGTTTTCTATCGCTAATATTGTTATAATGCTAATTCTTTTCATTATTAAACTTCTTTTAATTAAAAGTAAAAAAAGGTAGGGTTCACTTAGTCAGTCGAGATAATGCTTGTGTGTACTATATATTATGTGGAAAAAATAGTCAATTAAATACATTAAGTTATATATATATTTTTGAAACTCATTTTTCGATGAGAATTAGCCATACTGTAATCGCCTAGTTTTGTGAATTAATTCGAAAGTTCCCGTTTTTACGATTGATGCTCGTACACAAATTTGCTGGTCACAATCGTAGCCTAATATTAGTGACCGTCGTTGCTCGGCTTTCGATTTCATATTCGGCCGGGGTTGCCTATCGTTTTCTAAAAGCCGCTGTAATTTATCAACGTCAAAAAAATAGAGTCTAAGTTATTTCGGAGACTTGATTTTTGATTGAAATTATTATTTATTTATTTGTGAAATACTTGCGTAGTGCGTGTCGTCAATGTTCTTAAAGATTTATTCATAATTATTATAACAAACCGTCATCGATATCCTACATTTATCCATAGCACTAAGGTCTCGGTAATGACACTAGTCTCAGCGGACATACCTTCGCACGTGGCGAAAACCTATCGTTGGAACCAGATGCTTATTCATAACGCCGTTCGCAGCTGAGATATGTACACCTACGCGCCATGTTTATATGCAAATTATGCCTCTAAGCACATCCTTCGAAGGCGTACGGCCTACCATACACAAGAGCTATAAAAAAACCACAATTCGTATGTTTCAAATTGATATTTTAATGTTTTTATTGAACAGCGATCGGTTTACTAATTACGAGATGATGTTTGAAGATTAAAATTATGATTTACTCGTAGATTGCGGCTGATGCGTAGTTAACTGAGCTTAACCTATCTCGAAAGCTTCAATTGTGTATTTTAATATTGTATCATGTCACATACGTAGATGTAACTTTTTACACAGTAATGCAAGTGGATAATCGTGTGTAAGCGGTTCTGTAGCTTTTCTTCCAAAATTCGAAATACGGAACATTTGAATTTATGAAATCACTTAAATGTCAAATTTTCAAATAATTATGTAATGGCATTCATAACTCGACAGGGAGACCATTGACTATGCAGAAAAAAAACAGTATCATAACAATGAAAGAGCATAAACATGGGTATTCAAAAATGTAAATATTGTTTGTTGGATGAACAATTCTATTAACTTTTTTTTCTAATAATAGAGTATGTACACGAATGGTAGTCTTTATTATTAATATCTTTACTTTGGTGAAAATATTCTAGATTGACTCCGATTCATTAACTCATGCAGTTATTATGAAAGCCACCTCTCGTATTTTTAGTCTATAGCGACGTTTGCAGTAAGTGATGTAGAGCATTACTGCAGACATTAACCGACCGCCACGACCGCATCTTTCATAATTTTATTATGAAATATACACATTTTGTGTGATTGTGACACTAGATTTTTTTCTTTTCGCGACCTTATTATATGTCTCATTTAATAAAGAACGCTCGCATCTGATCGATGATGAATTCAAAAGATTAAGAATAAGGCGAATTCGATTCAACTTAAATATGCCGTCGTTTATTGTTAAACAAAGAATGATGAGATCTAGAGATTTTTTTGTATAAACAAATCGAGCGCCATTGGATATTCATTTCGGTTACTTGAGCTCTCGTAGGCACGTTATTTTCCTCTTTTCAAGTTTCTAATTTTCCTGAGGCTTCGTTGTCCGTTTTCGTGGAAAACGAGACGTTTATTTTTACGACTTGGCGTTTCCAACTTCCAGTAAATCTATTGAAACGTAGGGTAATAACGGGTAATTTGAATAATTTATTATGTATGTCTACACTCTTTTGAAATGGAATACTTGATTTGATGTTTTTTTTTTTCATATATGTTATACAAATGGAAAATTTGTAAAATAACTCCTTTTCTTGTAATGTCTTACGTAATCTGTAAACTTTACAGATTGTCCATGCATTATCTGTCAAATCTGACGTTTGTTTTCACGATTCTCGCATTTATCTTTTAGTGCAATCCACTGCGCCCGATCGAAACATCTCGAACGTGAATTTGCACAAAGTCTCCAACGCTTTTCTAACAATATTGTCTCTTGTAGAATGAATTTTAGCTTTTTTTACTCGAAAGGATGAAAATAAAACGCCCTGCAGTCTCTAGGTTATTGGGGGCTTTGTTAAATAATACTAAATAAAGTTTATGTTCACTATTATATATTTTCTATTATTAGAGAGGTGCACTCAACTACGCGTGGAACTCGTACAGAGTTGAAACACTGATTGAGCGTGTGACGAATCATTACGTTTATGTACTGAACTCCGAAGGAACAAAGAGACCTTGTCACGACGTGTAAATAGATTTATATTTTGTTGTAGTCCAATCAAATCGCTTACGGCAACATCATATACGTACGTATGAGCTGTCCGGGTTTTTGTGAGAGAAATTAAAATCACCTTTGTCGCCATTGGATCTACAGTTTCTACCAAAAGCGCATCGGAAAATCATTGAATTTTTATGTATTTATAAAATATATATGCTATTTGTTATAGTATCAGTTTCAGAAGTAAAAACTTAATCAAAACAGGTAGTGAAGAAATAATTCTATATAAAAGATCATCGAGACACGCGTGCATAAAAACCCATTGAAAATATCAGAGACAAGCGACTGTAATTACTGTATGTATTATAATGAATTATTTAACTGAAATATGCGTCAACAACCTAAAAGATCATAATTAATATTTTTGCATGTAACGAAGGCAAGTGATTGTAATTAATAACAATGTGGCAATAAATGTAGTTTAGACGTACGTCATCAACCTAAAAGATCATAATTAATATTTTTGCAGATTTCTAAGGCAAGTTATTGTAATTAATAACGATGTGTTAATAAATGTAGTTTAGACGTGCGTCATCAACCTAAAAAGATCATAATTAATATTTTTGCAGATTTCGAATGCAAGTGATTGTAATTAATAACGATGTAGTAATAAATGTAGTTTAGACGTGCTTCAATAACCTAAAAGATCATATTTAATATTTATCCACAATACCGCCACTCACGTTGCATAAGTGTGTAGTGATTACGGTATGTTTGTCTATCTCTGGGTATGCGCTAACCAGTATCCCTGCGGTCGTTCTCATGAGTCATGAATCGTTCTGTCTGACGTGCTGATGGACGGAAGGATTGATTGTCCAGACTGTCGTCGTGCATTGTATGAATAGTGGCTGTCGATTGTAAAATATGTTTTGTTGTTTTACCCTTTTACTGTATTTGCGACATAGTTGTGACAAATTTACCTTTAATAAATGGACAAACATCCTAACTAATTAACATATTGTCGACAGACATTTTCGCGGTTAGTGGTGAAAAAGTAGTTTAAAACAAAACGTGGAAACGATTAAAAAGGATTTGTAAACATTTAAAAACATAATTCGCTTATTTGCATAGTAGAGGAATAATGATATGACTGACTACAATATAAATATTTTTGTAATCATACTATATTTTGTTTTATATCGTATTACAATTAACAACAGTTACTAATACCTACACAGATCGCCTCAGTTTTATCGCGAAAGCTGATGTAATAGTAGGGTAGGCATCGTTATAGAGTTAATATGTAATCTCGTTGTAGCTTAGAGTACTAAACTTCATCGAATAGGAGCAATAAGTGTCGTATATGGCGTGAAGACGTCTACTCTAGATTAGCATCCAAACATAAGTGGCCGCTCCTTCGCCTACAATAAATGGTTGCGTTTGCTATAATCGGCGCACCCCTGTGACCGATAACGTAGTCGTTTTGCGGGCACAACACTATCTGATAGTCGCCCGTTCATCTGTCCATTTCTTTTGTATTTGCGATCGCTTACAAGGAATACTAAAGGTTCACCTTTAAGGGCGTTTATTTTCAATTGTTTATTTTCAACTCTAGGTTTAAACTATCAGGGAACCGTTCGGTCGCGACCAGTGATAGCGGTCCGGTGGAGATGCGTAGCCTCAGTGAGTGCGAGTCGTCAATAATGAAATCACTACGTCCGTGCGTCGAATACCGATACCGATTAAGTTATTGGTCTCGGATGTTGTTATCACCGCGTCGGTGACGACACAGCAGCCAGCAGGCTCCGACCCGCATCGGGTCAGCTTGAAGGTTTAAAGTGTAGACCCTTTAACCTGAAAAGGTTTCCTGAGGTATACTTTAAAAGCGGAGCAATAAAAACTAGATGCAAGAATAACGACAAGCAGTAATGAGTCTACGTCTGCGTTGTGCACTAACCTGAAGTCGATCGTGTGTTCTGATGTTTTCGACCAGTTAATAAAGCGTATGAAAAACTAACTATGAGAATTCCGAATAAAAAATAAATAAGAAAAAGAATGATAGATATTTTCTTGTTTACACACACACAGAGACGCAAACGAAATGCGTATCCGTAAACAGGAAAATCACGGTCTGTCGTGCTATTCTCCCGTTTGACACGTCCCGGCTATCGGCGATAACGCGTCCCGTGTCCGTGCGAGCGCGCGGCGCTCAGGTGACGAGGGTGGGCCGGCGCGGACGGACAGGCGCCCCCCGATACGCGCGGCGCCGTGTGTAAACGGCGGAATGTGACGTGCATTGACGTGTCTCGGGGCGCTCGACGGCTCGACGCATTGTCGATGGAGACGGGGCTCCCGGCGGGCGGCGGAGGTCGAAAGGTCGCACGTGCGAACTTGTCGGGATTCGTTTCGGGTTTTCCTTTTCGCATCACGAAACTTCGATATTGGAACAAATTAACTTTTCGATAGTTGGCTTTGTGAAAAGTTGTTCGGCGTAAATTTGCAAATGAACAAGAGTTCACCGAAGCGGCAACTTTTCAGAGGAGTCGCTTCAGAGAATATCGAGATGAAAATCGTTTGAATGAGTTTTTTTTTTTAACGGATAAATTTGAATACATCACTCGTCGCCCGCCTATACCTTCCCGTGCATGAACAAGGAATGACGTCTTACATCCCTGTTCTCGGTGCGGCGGGCCTAGCATGACGCTTTGGAGAAGAATCTCTGTAATACGATCCCGTTCATTCATTACTTTGACTCGAGAAGGATGTCATGTGGAGTGATCGCTTTCTAGGCCGTCATGCTGGGTCCGCTGACCCCGGCCCCGTTCGATGTTCATAAATGTAATATCACCGGTACCTACAAACGTCGTCAGTTGCACTCTGATCGATGACGGAACAAAAACATCGGTAATTATGAGTGTTTCGTACCGATAGAGAAGACTTATATTGGTCACTGTTGCGTTTGCGCATTGCGCAATAGTTGTTTCTCTCTGTATCCACATTATCTAGTTATTGTTTTCGAAGTAATAATGGTGGAAATTATGTTTCGATGCGCATTTAATGTCTTCATTACATCCTTCGTTTGTGTTGCGATTTGTATTTTTTTCATATTTGAAAGCGTACAAGCTTTTAATTTAATAGTTTGAAAATTCACAGGGACTCCTTGGAATGCCAAACAGCTTACAGTAGTGTCTGCTTAGGCAAGACATGTGCATGCACAAATCTGCCGTAACGTAATTTCGTGCACATAATATAAATGTACTGTTTTAAATTATGAGACACGAGCTATCCGGTACGAAAAGAGACGAAGATGTAAATCTTTCTAGTATGGTTTGCTAGTATGTATCATATATTTAATGAATTTTCTTTTCGAATTACTTTAGTGGTTTAGCACTGAATACCTTACCAAATACACAGGCAAATAAAGAAAGTTATTTTCGTAGTTATTGTTGTCAAATTCTGTCACCATTCACGATATCGATTTTCATCATAAAAGATACATTTTCGTAGTGTAACTTTTGCACTCAAATAAAAAAAAAGGTAACGATAAGAAAATAAATCGGGCGACTTTTGATGTCAGACGGCGGGGAAAATACATCAGTAAAACACAAAAACTGCGGATGTTCGACAGCGAAGATATAAGGAAGGCTTGACAACGATGACTTCTCCTTACAGAACAACAGAGGTAGATTTCGCCGTCGAGTAATACGGTAACAAGTGATCGCAAAAAACATTTTTTTTTAGCGTACAAATGTGTTTAGAGGGGATCGCAACGAATCTACAAACGATCGATCGCCGACTTTCATCCCCGCTCACACTAAATTCGAAATAACCTTTGTTTTATTCACGTCTATTCTCGGAGGTTGAATGAAAATTTCACCGAAAACTTTGCTTGAATTCCTGAACATAAAACGTCCCCTTTTAATGTATGTTTATGTTTTGAAAGCGTAATGCGATCTGCAAGCGTTTCTCCCTAACACAGTGCGGGTGTGTGAGCTTCGCGTGTGTAAATATCCAAAGTTTGCCTTGGCCGACCACTCGTCACCGCCCGAAAGGGGACAACGGGACGTTCACATGTTTAAAAACATAGACAAAAGGTTGTGAAAAGCGACACTCGCCCTCCTACTCCACCAGCAGCCCCCTCCTTCCGCCCGCCCACCGCTCTCCTTGTTTCCGAGCTCGGCTGAATAAACTCCCGACGCCGGTCCGCGGCGGCGGCGGCGTCCGTCTGCGCGCTCGTACGCCCTGGGAGGCTTTTGTGCCGTGCGCTACCTATTTAGCGGAGTGTGACGGACGTCGGGACGAGCCGAGGTATTCGTTCTGATCAATTAATACACTAGGTGATATTCAGAGCGAATTTAAAATTACAATGCTTTTGTTCTAGGGCCGTTTCCTACAAAAACGTATCTAGGGTATGTTTTTGTCGGAAACGAGCGTTTTTTGTAATAAACTAACGATTTATATGTTAATTTAGATATGAGAATTTCGATATTAATGTGCGATATTAATTTATGTATTATTCATCACTGAATGCGCTTGATTAATTAGCTAATTACCGACATATTATAAAACGGTGCGGCTCTACCGTTTTGCAAAAGTAGTGTTTGTAAAAAGCGAATAAAGTAAAACAATTTAGGAGAAAATACACGGGTTCAGCAATCAACATGGTTACATTTCGTTCGGCACGTAACCGACACAATAGGGGATCGTGAGGCACACCCGCCGTCAGTGCTGTGCGGACAACTTACTTGTATTGTTTGGACGCCTCTTCCGTAAACAACGAGAACGGAACGTGTTATGCTGGTCGTTTTCGCGTAATAATGGCATTAATTTAGGTAGGTGAGTTTAACACTATTATTATTGTACGTTTACGTAGAGCGTACACTGCGGATAATAATCGCATGTGACGTGTATTTACAAAAACTCTGATTGAGTAAAAAACTAAATATTATGTTTGCAAATAGACTAATTATTGTGAGATCAGAATTACCATACCTTAAACTGCATCCTTTAGGTTCTAATTACACTATAGTTAAATGAAACTACCCGAACGCCTTTTATAAGGAGGACTTAAATAGTTATTTCGTTTTAGGTACATTTTTTAATATTATAGTGAAGTGACTGGCCAAACACAAATAGCCCCAGGTAATTAAAATACACATGGAGATCAATTTTGAATGTATTATATGACACAGAGTGTCCGCATTTGTCATGAAACTTTTTTATTTAATTACACTCAGCGGTGGCAGTTTGACATCTGCTCTGCTTAAAGAAAACCCCAAGTCGCAGTTCGGGGGCGAGAGCTCTAAGCTCTGGGTCAGTGATCAGCCCCCAGGACGCATGCCGTTCTTTAGCAGTTGGTGATGATGACATTATACACAGATTATGACATATGATTATGTTGTCATTTTAAGAGGTCGTACGGCTAAATTGTTTACGAATTTCCGTAGTACACTAATTCAAACACATAATAATTGATAAAGATATTTATTAGGGTGGCGCAAAAAAGTTGATTTCTTTTTTTTGCAAATTCCCTCTCGATATATGTTAATTTATCATATATTAAGTGCCCTCCCCAAAAATTGGTTCATAAAAATTTAGAGTCGTTCAAAATTTATAAAAATTATTGGAAGTGCTATGTTTTCGTTACTGTTTACGCTAAAATTTTGAATAAAAAAGTAAGTATCTCTAATTTTTAACTTAAAATATTTATTTTAAAGGTCGAAACACCATTTGAAGTTATCCTTCTTTTTATTGTACTATACATACTCATTTTATTATACTTATTGAAAAAGGGCTAAATTTTAAGCACCCGAAACCGATTAGCTTGCGTGAAAAGATTGATGGATGTCAGTGAGACAAGAGATATGCAAAGATCGTACCATGTGGAAATCTATAGTCTCTGCCTACCCTTCTGGGAAATGGGCGTGAGTTTATATTATTTTTATTCTTTTTATCCACAACCAAAGGTCGTTGCGCTGAATTCACACACGGGTTATCTAAGAGTTTTACTTCTTTACATTCATCTTTAAGATCAAACTTAACGAGATGCGTGCTCATCTCTATTCGCAGCACAATCGGGTCACGTACTACAGAAACTTTTAGGTTTATGATACTAATGATGGCCCGAATAGAACGAACATTTAATTTAGACTTTTGCCGAACATCTAGAATGTAAAAGTGCCAAAAGGTTTGATTTCATGAAAAGGCTTTTGAGACACGTGAAAAAAACAACGATGCGTGTTCTTACGTACGCGCGTTAAAGTTATAATTCTTTGGCGTAATTAAGAAAAATGATTTTAATTGCATGCAAATTATTACAATAAAATAATAAAAGGACGAGTGGGATAGTCGACCCGGTTGATAAAGTTTAATTTTAATTTTAAAAAAATTCAATTAATAAATATTTATTTTCCTATACAAAATATAACATCAATTTTATATTTTTAATTGAAATTATTAAGTGACAAATTGGAATATGTTAACGTTATTTTGTTGCCATCTTCGATTTCGCATTCAGTTCCACGAAACTTACCGACCGATGTCGCTGTGATGGAACTTGCTAATTCCGCCTGTCTCATAGTTAGGACAATATTCGGAGTAATGATGTCGGCAGTATTCCATACTTTGATAAATGGCAACTCCTCCAGCTCGAATGTTTGACACATCAGTTATTGTTAGTCTGAAGTTGCTCGCTAAACCGCTTTGCGAGAATTTCATACTGTAGTTTTCGTGTCACCCCAATAAAAATTCACTCTCATCATTTTTCCATAACGTTCCAAAACAAGTATAACTTCAATAATTATTTTGTAATAGATCAGGTACGATCTACCGATAGCTCCTTAGTCACTCTGAAGGCATTATAGAAGGAAAAGTCTGACATTCTTTAATTAAATCCCCTTTGGTAACTACACGAACCGATTTGCATACCTAAATGTGATCAATTTCATTATTATTATACACTAGCGTCATAATTCCACAGATTGCTATAATGTAACTACAAACCGCTAAGAGAGTCATATAATGAGTTATATCGAAAAAATTATATTTTCATTTCTGTCAAGCTACATTGATTTCAATGAGACAAAACAGAACGAACGACCCCAACTAATAGACGTCGTTAGTCGTGCTATAACGGCGCGGTTCGTTAAAGCCCGCGTCACACTTTCACCGACACGACTCTCGCCCGCGTGCGCCGGCGCAAGGCCGCGTCCCCGACGATATCGGCGGCTCGTGCCGGCTTCGAATCGGTGTCGGCAGCGATCCTAATAGCACTCCCTTGCCGTATACGGACGGTCGAGTCCCTTGCAAGCGGCCGCTGCATACGGGCGTTCCGATTATATATGCTTCGACAGACATACAATACGGCCGTAGTAGGTATTGTCGTTATGTTTATTCGCCTCGGCAACTGTTGACGCCTTGTCAATAATTAATGAGGCGTCAACAGTTCTTTGCTTTGCCAAAGTAATATTTTAAATCCATAGGATTTTTTTTATCTAAACCGGTAGTTACCTTATATCATTGAATAGTGTATTTATGTAGTATTGATATTACGTAGCATGGCACGCGGAAGTTGCAAACGAGGTATCGGATGCGAGACACTTTACTACATACATGTAATTAATTATCGCATTTGTGTATGTTATAATAAAGTTAATTGTGACCGATCTATGTAATACTATGGTGATAATAGTCGCACGTGTAAATAACGAGTCCTTTTTCAGAGCGTTTTTTATGTATTTTAGGGCAGTACATACTAAAATTAAATACCTACAACACTAAAAACTTGTCGTTTAATTTCAATGTACAACATAGATTTGTCTGAACTTTGTGGACAAGTGGACTGTTAATAAAAATTGGATAATTGGATCACATTAAGATGTGGTTTTGTATCGGTCTTAGGTACCTATTAGTGATTTTTATTTATGTTGTTTTGTCATCATATTATTTTATATATTATTATACTTCTTATCTGAACTTTTATATTTTTGTATTTACCCTTCGAGGGCGCGATTATAAAACTACTTCCTCCCCTCGCACGCGCAACTGTTTTCTCTTACTACTTCGATATAATCAGCAATCACTGCCGGCCCTTATTATGGTCCATCTCTTTACCGTTTACGTCGAGTGGCTGCGATATTCTAATAAACTGTACGGAAATTTTTAAATAACCTTTTATCAGAACGAGGCCCGTCGTGTTCTCCGGTCGATCGCTCTCTGCCGTCGTTAATTTTAGCCGCGGAGTGCCGAAAACGGGGCGCCTCGCGGAATGGAGGACCTTCGACGTGTAACGATCCGATTGAAATATCGACGTACCCCGTTTTTGATGGCATGCCACGTTTTGAAATTTTGTCTATAAAAGACGTTTTTTTTAGTGCGATATCGGGGCGGTATTTTGTTTTCGGTCGTTCGTTGGAACTTTGTAAAAAAAATCGTCCAAAATCATATTAACTATTTTCGATAGGGTTTAATTTCAATATTAAACAAATACAATATTATATATCGCTCGATTGGCGCACTTGGTAGTGCGACAGTACGTAGTACTATATGCGTATATCGTACTACAGTACAACGCACGAAACTTTGCCGCTCTGAATCAGATGTAATGCGCAGGTTTAATTCTCCCTGACTCTTCCCTCTTCTCCCCCGCGTGCCGCTTTTACGCCATTGCTACGCTTTCATTACTAATTTCCCAGCGGCACAGTACCGTGCGTTGTACTGTACGTATTATAAAATATTACATAAAAACGAAACTTTTATTTTTTCAATAAAAGTAATTGTTTTCACTTCCCAAACACAAATCCATTGACCGAGTCGCCGCGGACATTGAAGCAGAACGGAACACAATAGAAAAACGAAAATACACGAAGTGACAATGAATAACCGCATCAAGACTCCGACAAGAGATTTTTACCTGTTTCGTCCCATCACCGCTCCGCGACAGGACGACGGTCGTCGACGATAACGCCGGCCCCGCTCGCGGTGGCTTCGGATACGAGTGAAAACTTGTTCGTCTAAAAATAAAATCGTAATGAAGTGTGTGCGAAAGGTTACAGAGTAATTTGTAAAGGTTAACGAGTACGGAAGTGTCTTTAGCATTCGCGTCGATAATAGTATTCGCGGATATATATATATATATATCGATATATCGGCAGATATATGAGAATAGGCTCCGCTTTGTTTGCTGTTCAGAGGAGAAAAGTCGGGTCGTCCGATGTAATATTTCGTGTGACGTCGGCGAAAATCGGCATTCATAAGGGGGAAAATACGGTTATCCGCATTCTGAGGTGTTTCGTGCGATATGTTGTAGGTAACGATCAGATAGATGGCCCTGTTTTCAAGTTTAGCGGTTCAACGGGTCCAGTGTGAGGCCTTACACGACAGGCTACAGAACCTGTCCCTTTCATTTGTACCTTTACGCGAGAAGGACAGTCCCTAGGGCGTCATTCTAGGTCCGTTGGTCCAGTGATCGAAAACATCGTCTTCGTACCGAGGTGCTGGATTTGAAACTTGCTCACGAGCAAGTTGAACAATGACTTTTTAATTTTATTCAAATTAAATCACTCGTTCCATGCCACGGAATACGCACTGCTTTATATAAAATTACGTAGAGTAAACATAGTTCTTAAAATTATTTTGTAATTAATACGTTAAATTGTAAGTCATGATCGCGTTGAATATTTTAGACTCTAAGCATTGTAACACGCATGAGGTTGCGCGTCTAGCAATATCTACCTCGTACTACCACTTTATATACAGGTGGTTATCACATACCATCTTATTCAATTCAAGGTATTTAGCGCTACATCGAATTTATTACATACTTCGATCTATCGCTGAAAGTGCTGACTGGATAATCGATATTCGAACTAAGGGTTGGGGGAATCAGGAAGTTCATGTTAACGATACAAGTCTTTAGCATAATGAAAAGCTTTGGTATTTTGTATGAGACGGCGGAGTGGCGGCGGCCTGGTGGTCGTTGACGTCGCTTGCGAACCACAAGGTGGGCAGGACTCTCGAATTCTACACGCGGAAGAATAAACCGATGAATTTTTAATTTAAGGTTCTGTCCACTCAGTCTATTCATCAAAGAGTAAGTTAAGCCGTCGGTCATGGAATGTAGTCACCGCATCGACGACGACTGTTTTTAACGACCCCCAAGCCGAGCTGGACCAACGTGGATGCTTTAAAAGTTCTAAGCCTCTCAGTCTAAAGAAAAAAACTTTTATCATAATACGGAACACGGAATATATGATGAAACTGTAATAATCCATTTGATGAAATAAAGTGTTGTGTGTGTGTGTGTGTGTCAGCTCTGACGCACGACTGAAGTTTACGTATTCCTTACGAACGTTTATAAAATAACGTGTATCAGGGTAAATAACTGCATTTTTTATATTATGTACTTAAAGCATGCAGAATACATTTATTTATATTAATTACACGATGTATACGTTAAAATACATAACAAAACCATGAAAAAATAATCAATGATAATTTTATGTAATAAAGTTTTAAGGTAGATTGATTTTATTCACCATTTACGTCATCTTGCATTGTATTTGTTCTAGGAACAATATCGACATCATTGAATACCGAGACAATGGTTTGTGGTAACTAAAATATGATACATATACTGCTAGGGGATGCGCAAAATAAGCTGCGCACGAATATGGAGACTATGCACGTGTATAATCTCCATACACACGAAAATGAGGTGAACGTAACGTAACGTAACGCCAAGTTTGATTTTACTTCCTATGATTTTTCATACCTCGGGCGTATACATGAAAAATCGATTTTTTAAGGAGTAAACTCCAAAAATATCTGTGTCCATTTGAAAAGCTGATAAGTATGAAAAAATATATTTAACTAAATAATGTAAGTTTTGCACATATATCGCATCCGTAGACGCTCACTTAAGCATTCGGATAATGATTTCGTCGCTGCTCTCCGACGATATCGTTCGCCGTGTCGTGTCGTCATAGCTACACACAACGACACCGGCGAAGTGTTATCCGACCGCGCTGAAGTGGTTCTCCATAGCGTATTCGATGCTGCGTTTCCGAATTTAGATGCTGTTCATCGAATCGAAAGCGGCCCCGCCCCGCCCCGCCCGCGCCGCCGCACACCCGCGGACGTCCGGTATTAATTTTATTGTTTACCTTCGCAGGCTACCCCGCGAACGTCGGTCCCTCGTTTTTGTTTATCTTTATGAAGATGAACGAACCATCGTTTATGCGGGCATCGTACGGCGCGTCCAGCGAGATGTCGGCGGCGGGCGGTGCGCCGGAGGGGCGGGAGTTTAAAATTAAGTAACCGAACGTGCACCTGTGCGGGTCTAGGTCTTACTGTTGTTCTTTACCGAATGCGGTCTGAAGTACGGACCGCGTATTGTATCGTCGGTCGTTTGACGCTGCTCCGTAAATGCTTCCTTCTGAACACTGTATCGCCTCGTAATAATAGAATCATCGATAGAATGCCTGTATGTATTTTTTTTTTATGATTTTCGTACGTTTCTACGAGGCGTTTATATGTACTTATTATGATATTATTATTACTATGTTATTGTAATAGAATATGCATGTTTTTGCTTTAAATGTACATAGTATAATCGTTATGTATCATGGAATAGTATCCTTGAATACGTGCGGCCATTAAATAAATAAATTATAAAAACTATTTTTGCTTGCAAAAACGTTGTCCAGAGAGCGCCAACTAGTACAACGTCATAAACACGAAACCTATAATGACTCCGATGCGTGCTTACGCCGATGTGTAGCGTACGGCCCGCGCGCGCCATCAACTCTAGATGATATTAGGCGGCCCGACCGGGCGGGCGGCGCGTGCGGATCGCCCACGCGGAGAAAACCCATCGCGCCAACGGGGCTAATTTTCTAAATTTTAACAGCGTTACGAGTGCGGGGCCAGAGGGCCCGCGCGACCGCTAAACATACACCGCACGCAGCGAACGTTACGTGGGCAAGAAATTTCATTAGCTTTACGCTGTTTTGAAAGGGCAGCTACTTTGGAGCGTAACGAGGCCGTTTCTCGTAATGAAATAGTTTTTTTTTTCGTATGCCCCGTCAGTCGCCTTTCCTATGAGGTACCTCTGAATAGCAATCGAAGGTAGTGCGATAACTGGCTGTATTAAAATTTTTAGTTACAGTGACGTGCAATGTTTAATGAACGTTACAATTAATGCTTCGAATGTTTCGAAAGAAAGCTTTTGCAGGAAAAGGAGGAAGGAATGAGCACATGGAATGTTATTGTTTGAGCGTCATATTTATGTAACTAAGATACTGCAATCATTTGGTTTTTAACGTCGCTACATGGTATAGATTTTCATAGTTAAATTGGTATCATCGGAAAGTTCTTAACCAGATTTTGTGCCCTTTCGTGCTCTCATACCTTTCTCGGAGATAAGTAATTTTTCCGTTTTCGTTTTAGTTTCCGACGGTCGCATAGTGACTGCCTGTCGCTATTGATCATTACTCGCGTTGTCGCCGGTGACGTAATCGTCGGTGTACGCTTCCGGCGAGGACGTCCATCCCGGCTCACGCCTTCCGATCGCATACGGCGAGCTCGAATCTAACGGCTGCACATGGATTGTTCTGTTCGATGATGTATGATGGAACATTGGTTTTCATTGCCGTAGACGCTTGAAAAACGCAAGCCGAATGTACGCCAATGACGTTAGGTAACGAAAGTCAAACGTCAGATAACGTCAATCCCGTTTATTCAGCTTTCTATTCTGCGAGGGCTTACAACAATAGAAAAGCACTTGTCTTGCTCTGCAAGCAGAATTTGGAGAGTCTCTTACTGACTTAAATACATAGTATATTTTGCCTGTACCGCAACGTGTTTAACGAGTTCGATAAACTGTTAGTGAATATTCCCTTCGAGAATTATTGTAATTCTGTTCTAATTGTAATTCTTTTTTTATAGTGTATTGTATTTTCTAAGAATTATTTTACTTTAGGTAACGTACATTTACTTCGTCGATTTTGCTACACATTTTTCAATAGCATCCATTCAAACGATTCTCACACGAGACCGCTCAGGGATTCTGTCCTCGTGACATGAAACAATTTAAACTTTTGATCCTTAAATCGTATCTCGATAACAATGTGCGAAATAAAGCATTTAGTAATTTTTTACATTTTATTTCATCTGATTGGTGCTTCACGTTAAGTATGTTAACTTCATAACACACCCAGAGACATATAATTAAACGCTTTGTAAAAATCTAAACACTGTATTACGATGTGTGATGACCTAATTATATCTACGACAAAGTAGCTTCAAAATGGCAAATTGACAGCTAAATTATTAATTTCACGGCTCCTTTTCTATCACATTTCCTTACAGATCCCTAAATTCGTCCTCCGTAGACCTAGTAGGTAGTGATAAATCACACGACTAATGTCGAATTGCGGAAGCTCACCGGCTGCAGTTATAACTGAGTTATTAAGGGCATTGCGTCGCGACTCGGCCCGGACGCCCTTTAAATTGTGCCATAAATAATCGCAGCGCCGGATCCGGGGCCTTCGATATGAAACCTGCCGAGAGATATTTGACCGATCATTTCGTATATGACCGTGGAAGCGCCGGCGCTGACCCATTTTTCAGCCCGACCGTAACGAAACGTAGTAAGAGTTTGCGATTAAACTCAAATGTTTTTCCATGTTCTATAGTAGTTGTTGATAATTTTTGTATGCTGTGTCGTAACATTGGATTTTCGTATTCACTTCATATAGAGTAATTCACACGCTTGTTTTTTTTTATATTTATAAATTCACGTTTCCCAGAATGGTAGGCGGAGATCATAGACCTTCCACAAGGTACAATCTTTATATATCTCTCTTGTTTCATCATCGTCCATTAATCTTTACATACAAGCTCGTCAGTTTCGGATCCTTTCAATTTCTCCTTTCTGTAATACGCCACCAGTTTGGTCTCCACAAAATGAAACAGTATAAAAGCGCAAAGCATTCATTCATTCAAATCTAACATTTTACAAAGGAATTATTCCATGACGCATGAACAAATTTATTATTTATCGTTCTGCGTGCATAAAGCGTTGCTCTAATAAAAATTTGCAATGTCAACGAGGACGGTAAGCTCTCGGCTTATCGCGACCACCGGAGTACGTGCGAATTGCCGCGGCGGGTGAGGCGTCCGACCGGCGTTGATCCGCCGGCGGTACGATCCTTGACACGGCGCGCATTATCCGATTCAATTAGTCCAATTGTGGCCGCTGACTTCATCGAAACATTGACCTTTTCGCGGGCCGTCCGTCCGTCCGCCGCGTGCGCGGTACGCGGCCCTCCGTCGCCCGCTTTTGTTGTCGTATCGACGCCAGCATCCGTTGTCTGTGGGCGATCGACACGATTGCGCGGTATGCCCGACAAAATGGAAAATGAACATCAAAAGCGTATCTTAAGTCTTCCTAATGTTTATGGATTACTTCTAATGTAATGTCAATTTTTCTTTTAATAACTAACTTATTAATAGTTTTCTCAATTTAGCATGTTTTTTCGTGGTATAAAGTATAAATGATGAAGGCTAGCTACATCATAGTTGCCCCCGCGCAATTCTCCTTTGAGCGTTGTTATTGCCGCTCCGTCCGCGCGTCGTCAGTCCCCCGCCGGCCGTCGTGTTGAGCGAACGTGAGTTTGTCGAGGTATTCGTTCGTTCCCTCGCCTCGTGAACGAATAGATTAGTCACTCGTTTGGTCTGTTAAATCATACATTTGTTCACTGATAAAAGCAAAAGTTGACTTAGGTTACTTTTAGTCGGTTATTGGTTCGGCACGAAGACGATTTTTTTTTATGAAAGTGAAATTATCTTGCGGATACGTACATAATTTGAACGAAACACTATTTTGACAAAAAATTGTACGACTGGAATCATAAATTCGTGTAGCATCAATAGGTATATCGTATAACATCACACGGATTTTTTTCTTACGGCCTGTTATAGCGATGATGTTATGTTTTTTTGTTCCCTACACGCAGCGACCGGTCCGACCCGTGGGCTCGATGTGACCGCCTCTCCGTAGACGCGGCGTCGCGAACGGGCCGTGCCTTTGTCGCGGTCGGCGCGCGGGCCGCGCGCGCGTTCTCGGTCCGACTGATATGCGTACTGGACCATCGACTGGATTGCAGTGCCGAGGGATCGCGAAATGAAATCGATACAGTGAAAATAGAAACGAAACGGGCAGGGCGAAGGAGCTCTCGGACGGCATGTACGAAGTGTCGTGCGTGGCCGGCAACAAAGTGGACGCCGCTTACGCAGTGAAGAGCCTGTCGAACGTGGTGCCGGCCGGCATGGGGCACGCGGTGTCGACGCAGCGCCACGGCGCGCACTCGCACTCCTACAAACACAAACCGGAGGCGGCCGCGCCGCCGCCCGCCAAACCGGACGCTCTCAAGTCTCACGTCATGAGACTGCTGAAGAGGTCCAAGAGCCACACGCCGGCCACGCGCGCCGCCGACCACCAGGCCGCGCTGCGGGAGTTCGACGCGAGGCGGACCGTGTTCACGCGGCCCGTCACCGACGAGCAGCGCCGCCGGCGGAGCTCCACCGAGAGGCGACGTAGCGCCGACAAGAGGGTCATGGTCACGATCGTGGACGGCTTGCCCGTGGTCGTGACGGGGCAGGGTGTTCCCGCCCCCTCCGCGCAGCACCAGTCGCCGCACCATTCGCACCACTCGCACCACCCGCCGCCCGTGATGCATCACAGGCATTCGCATAAGGTGAGATTAACTACGGCTGTACTATTGTAACAAGATAATACCGAACAAAGGTTATAAACTTGACCTAGATATTGTACGCGTGAAACTTGAATTGCAGTTATCGCTAGGAATAATAATAAATATGGCAAATAACTTTTGCTATTTTTTAAAATATTTAATATAATGTTAACAATTCAAATCACAATGTAATGCAACTCAATTTGATGAATCTGTTCATAATCGCAACTACTTTGGCGCATTAACGTCATAAATGCAACGTGACAGTTTTCAAAACTGACAATGCCATGAGGCGGGATCGACATTCGGGAAACTAGTATTTTTAAAGCGTACGTTTTTTTTATGTTGTTCGAGGATTACAGTACGACCTCCGCTCCGCGGGCCGGTGCTAATAGCCTTGCGTTATCAGTGAAGGTTATCATCTCGCTTTATCTGAACCCATGCGCCTTCCGAGAGGCACCGCCCCGTGATGCTGCGAACGATCGTACACTAGGAACGTTGGAAGACGGCATTGTCGATCTCCTGGTCACTAAATCGCTGTTGTTGTTTTTTTGTACGTACTTGACATTATCGCGTTTGATCGTTATGGTTCTCATTGGATAGAGAAGTCGTTTATAATAAACTCATGGACGATTATAATAGAAGGTAAATTTTAGTTTAAAATTTCCTGACGCTTTAAGAGGAAATCGGTCTGCGTGGAAGAAAATAAAATAGTAATTAGATTTCCAAGTGTAATTTGTGTTCTTGGTTATTGAATAAATTGTACATTTATGTTCATTCGTTTTATGTAATATCCGAGAAATTGGTTTATTTCCATATAGATGCGTACGCGCGTCAAATTTATAATATCGGAAACTCGTTCATGACCGCTTCTGCTTATACAAATATCAAGGAAAATACATCTACGATCCTATCTCTCGAAGTATCGTGAGATAACTTATCTGCGGTTATGTGCAGACATGTGACTTTTGTTCTGCGCACACAAAGGCACGATGCTACCGGTCTATCGTTAATTGTACGTGTTCAAATTTAGATGACGACTTTGAGATAGTGTAAATGAAAACTAAATGTTCGAAATCATCACTGAGCAAATGTAGCACCATGACTCGGACGTATTCGGATATTGCGAAGTGAATGAGTGAGGGATTGATTCCATTTTCTCATATTTGTTTGTTATTGATGAATTTCGCAATTGTTATCTTGAATTTCAAGTGCATCTGCGCAAGACATAAAAACAACTGAAAGTATATATATATGTGTGTGTGTGTGTATGAAAAGTGTCTATATGAGATATATACAAACATATCAAGATAAGTGAGACTTGTACAAATTATTATATCTGCTATAACAAAGTGAAATATTGTTTAATCAAGCTTATTGCCAATCACATAATTATATAACGTCTTGAAGTTTCCCGATAAAGCCTAGGTATAATGTCATTAACAAAAAATATAATTGTTTATTTGAATACGTCTAATTGACAACGTATACATTTCATATATACACTAATAATATTTACTTTAGTCTGTTTTGTTAAATCAATACATAACATTATATGCGTATACAAAAATCAAAACATACTTTATTTAAGCATTATTGTACTTTTTAACAAGACATACGGACTATCGCACAGGCAGGCAGCCGTCGCAAGAGGAACAATGAAGGGGGAAATTGAATATCTTAGCACTAAAGCGGCCGCCCACACGACCTTATAATTCTCGGAACGTCCGCTCGCTATCCAATTTAATCGGTTTCTCCAAACTCGATGGTAGTCTATCGACAATACGAGCGTGTAAACTTTAGTCAGTTGTCAATGTGTCAACTTTAAATAAATATTGTACAGTTTCATACCACCTTAAGTCCACACCTTCCGTCCGACTTCATTGTAATGCTCTTAAACCGTCAGTAACTCCGCTCGTACGCAATATTTCCGCTGCCTATATCCGTTCTCGATCGCGATCCGAACAGCTCCTCGCTTGCGACAGGTGTAAAGTAATTCCCGTCGTTAGGCTTGTGACGCGCCCGCATGTGTAACTATGATGCGATCGACCGCGGGCGCGTTAAAGCAGCACGCGGCCCGCAGCGGCGGAAGTGGACGGCCCGGACGGGGGTAACGAGCGAGCGGCGGACGGCAACGCCGGCGGTCGACGCCGGGGACGTCCGCTTGTCGAGACGCAAACCCCGCGCCGCCCCCGCACCCCTACAGTTGTAATTCAAAAACGTCATTGTTAAACAAAAAAATAGTGTTTTGACTATCGTGTAGCGTATTTTAGCTTAGTGTTTTTTCCTTTTGTTCAAAACCATCTGAAACAAAAGTTGTATAATCAAAATTAATCTAAAAATCAAAGATGGCTTGAATTATTATCACTCGACTTTTCCCGCTTGCCACCGTCCATATATATATATATATATCTAATATGTTTATTAATATAAGCGCATATAAGAAATGTAATTATTCAAAAGTTATGCACGAAATCTCGCCAAGTAAATAGAAGGAATTAGAATTTTTAATAAAACACTTCTTGTAACTAATAGACACTCCCCTGAGAATATCATGGAATGTGCGATATGAAATAATTCTCAAAAGGAGTATGTCTTGTATGTATTAAAGAAAAAAAATTAAACAAATATCTTTACAAAAGACAATAAAAAGAACTTAAAATTTGTACTTATTTAAAGTAGTGACGACCTGCATCATCTTTTCAAGTTCTGTATTGAACGGGCGTCCGACTCGCATTTTTAGGCATGAACCCGCTCAGTCGAGATGTTTTATGAATACTGAAAGCACGAATTCCCCGATGAACCTACGCCACGCGGAACATTTTATGACGCTTAATAAGATTACATTTAAAAAGTCAACGGATATAGAAATAATAACTATTTTTGGCACCCTAAACATCCATTCGAGGGTGGTATTTGCATATTTCTATTTTGACATCGATTCAGTAATATGAAGACGGTTGCATTTCTTAGCAATTACGTCGTGCTTTTAACTAAACGCCTCGATATGCTCGACGGCATTGAGCACGGAGCTTCACGAGCGACGAGATTACCGAGCGAGGTCTGCAGGATCGGTGTCGATAACCAAAATATCAGTTACAGTTTCGTATAAACCGCGGTTAATGCCAAATCTAACCAGAGCGTCACCACCAGATGTCACTGCATATCGTGTACAAAGAGATGCCAATCATTTCTAACGCGTACTCAATTACCCGCTTTTTGTTAGTTATAACGGATCGATTTAAATTAGTTAACTTTATAAAACACCAAGTACCCAGCGCTCAATCCGTTTCACGTCTACGACCGTATATAGTCCACCGCCGCCTCCCCGAATAGACGCGGCGCGTGCCGGCTGCGTTTTCGTATATTTATAGAAAAGAGTTCGCGCCGCCGGCCGCTTGCTGCATCGGCATCGCCGAGGTGCACGCATCGTCCGATCGTGGCCAGTTGGAATTCCGTGCGGGGCCACGTGCAAGCTTCGACGCGTCTGGGTGGCCCCCGCGATGAGGAATATATGACCACTCGTCACCACAGATGAACAGGTCGATGTATCCGCTACAAGAATATAGTAATTTCAGTATATTTTGAATGTCTTCTAAAAGGGGAAGGTCTCTGTTTTGAAGTGGTGACTATAAGAAATTATTTGAATAATACAAATACTCTCTGTTCGTTATGGTTTTATTCAAATGTATTATGTTTCGATTTGCATTTTAATGTATTTGTTATTTTTGCTTTTATATTTTGGCAGTTTATTTAAAATCACTCTTGAGCGTGCAGCCGGCCAATCGTGTGTTAGAATCGAAGTTTAAAAAAAAAAATATTTTTTTTAATATCCTGAGCCAGGCCATTCACTGGCAGATTTACAAAGTTGGAAACCAGATAAAGGCAAAAAGATGTATTTTTTTATTTTCTTCTAAAACATGTATATCACATCTGTGATTACTATTTATTTCGCGTCGTTTCGCTCGCAGATTTTTCAGAGGTATAACGGAACGTTATTTAATTTTTATTATTTATTTATTATTATTCGTTTATAAATGCTGACCAACAATGTACATACCCAGCATAGTAGATTCGTGTAAAATTAAAAGTTTTGGTATGCTTATAAATTATAGTTTTGACGCTCTGCGTTCACAATATAACTAAGCTACTTAAAAAATGACGACGAGCAATGCGACAAAAGAATAAACGTTTTGACTATAATTGTGTAAAACATTGTAGTGGAGTGTTCTTAATTTTAGGAGACTGTGTCACAGAGAATGTCCAAATTTTCTCGTACCTGCATGTACATTTTGGTCCTATCCAAGTTAACATGAACGTAGCCAAAAAATAAACAGAAAAAAAGAATCTATATAAACCGAGTTCTTTAAACGTACGTATAATAATAATATATCGCACAAGTTACTTATTTCATTCTGAAAGTGCGATTTTAATATAAAACAATTTGTAATCCTTTCGACGTGATCACATGAGGCCAAATTTGTATTCAAGCGCACAACAATAGCAACTAATCAGGCAGACGTTTTAAAATTTTAAAACATTGTGCTCTTGCAATATTTAGACGTATCGTAGTCCCGTCTTTAATAAGATACGCGTGTGTTGATCCCACGACAGCTTCCCGAATATAAAAGATTATAAATTCTGTAGGAGCGGTTTCGTGTTTTGTATTTTTTTTTTGTCATCCCGCTGGAATTCCACCGTCCCTTTCGACAAGCGCCCTCGGCCCGATAACGTCGTCGATGACGTAAGGCGGGTGACTGATGACTTGTATTCTTAGAGGGGTAGATCGTTCGAAAACTTTCTTTTTAAATACTAGCTTTTGTCCGCGACTCTGTCGGCATGGACGTAGAATGAATTGTACAGTTTTAGGGTTCCTTACTTCAAAAGGAAAAAAAAAACTGAGACTTGTTTTCCGTCTGTTTGTCCATCCCGTCTGTTAAGACTCTTTCTCTATCTAGATGAAATTAATATATGTAATATTAACGTCCCTTGTGGATGTAAAAAAAACATGCTTATAGTCAACACATTAAAAAAAAAATAAGACCATTTTGTCACATATATCAAGGTAATTTTCAAAGGTAGCCAGTCCAATATCGTAGTATTGAACTTGAATACTTTTGAAAATTACTTCCTGGGATAAATAATGTACACGAACTCACTCATGAAAGTCTACAAGATACATCTCATTGATCTAAAATCATGAAATTTACTACAAATCAAGGTTTTTTTTTTACATTATTTTGTATTAATATCACATTAAAAAAAGTACGATTATAGACTAACTGCAGTTGGAATAGATAGCGTGAAACGATGTCTGGGATTTCCATGTAAATTTCTAAAGTATTCTAAGTAATCATCGCGTTGCGTTAAGGTTATTAACACTCCCACTCCCACTCTCCTTCCCTCCTTCATCCCCTTAGACCGTATCAATTTTCTACCCCTCTCCAGAGTCATTCCCCTCTTAAATTGTATCTCCTAACCCCCCTATCCTTTGCCAAGTAAAGCGAGCTAATAACTTGCCTTGCAAGGTAAAATAAAAGTGAACACTTTTAAATTGTCTAGTTGTAAGGAACAACATAGACAAACAAATAGTTATTTGTATTTTATTAATGATACGATCATCTTATCCGTACCTTAAATTTCCAATACAATTTTTCATCAATATCGGTTGAGTGATTCAGCCGTGGAAACGTTGCAGAGTTAATTTCGCATTAGTAATATTAGCAATAAGATTTGGATTTCAGTGTTATATCGCTTTTTTGTCCAACTATGTAAAACAAAGGAAGGGTAATGTGTAATAGGTCCTGTACGTATTGCACGTAACAAGTTTTCCGAAACGCGTTGTCTACTCGTCAAGAAATTGATATCAATTGATTCGTCTTGATCTTGTGGGTAAAAATAAAAGACAAAGTTCAAGATGGTGGCCGCCAATATAAATAAATAAAAATTGTTAAATCAAACCTCTTGTTAGGGTGTGATTGTACCCTAGTATTTATTATCTCTCCTATTATTTTTTATTTCGAAGACTTGGGTTTATTGAAATTATGTTATGGTTTTTAACAGATTTATATTATAAAGTACTATCTAGGATTTATAAGGTTTCAAATTTACTAACAATTTATCATCTATGTTTATCAATATTTAAACGTATTGTCTGATTTCAACGTATTCGGTATAATTAGATTTATTATGACCTCGCGACTGTCATTGAATGTCGCATAATATCACCAATTCAAAGGCTTGTTAGACGCCACGTCCGAACAAAGAAAAGACACTGACGACGAATGGGTAAGTAATCAAATATGGAGTCTTTAAAAAGGTTTTATAATAATATTAGGTTTTTTAAAACCTTTTAAATTGTTTTAAAGTTTATAGGAATGCGTCTTATATTTTGTAACCGAATATATCAAAAATCGGGGAAAATATTAGAAACAAGCTTTTAGCGCAAATTGCCTATTAAAGTTAATTCTTGCCCATATATTTTACGTGAAATTAGTTATTCAATTGACATATGTTAATTTAGTTGAAGCGCAAAAATAACATTTAAAGCCTCGATTTAAACGTAGTCGGTTCAAACTTATAAATAAGTACCAGTGAATATTTGAAAATTACTCTTGTTAAATCTGCGATATCTCTCGACAATAAAACATGGTTATACAACCTGGAGGGCAAACACAGTTTACGAGAATCTGACGTTTGTAGTTCCACACGCCTCAGGCCAGTGCGAGGATTACGCGCAGTATAAGCGCGAAACTGCCTACAAATGATGCAATGCGCAGGTATGACACGTCCCGACACTACCTTCTCCCGCCGCGATCCCATTTTACGCCATTGCGAGACGCTTTCGTGACTAACTTCACAGCGACAGAGTTTGCGTGCGTTGTACTGTACGATGCTCGTGTGAAGTTAGCGCTATAAGGAATGTGCGAAAACTGTAGATCATAAAAAAGAAACATTCCAGACCCGTCCCCACAAATTCAAAAGGCTCATTTCCCTATCGCCTGTCTCAATGTAAACACAATTTAAAAAGTTGTCCAAGAAGAAGAGGCAGTGATAACGAAGTATGAAAAGAAATACTACTTAAATGAAGATTTCAAACAAAAACGATAATAATGAGTAATTTTCAAAATCAATTGGCTCTAGCACAACTTTAGAAATTACCTGTTTTCTATTTTCTCAATTGCGATAAATCTCCTTTTTCAGCTTAACCATCTATAGAAATTGTAAAAGTTCAATTTGTAAATGTACGGCAGTTCTGCTAGGAAAACCTAAATACATCTATGCTATAGTCTACTACGTGAATTCAGCAGAAAATGTTGAATGGAAAACTGGTCATTGACAAAACTGGTTGATGTCTTTCAAATCTTTTACCCTTTTGTATTTTTTTGTTTATGTATTTTACCGGAAAAAACTGTAAGAACATTGAATGTAAAAGGTTTAGAAGATTTTTTTGCCTTTACAGTGAGCGCTATAAATTGCGATATATTTTGATAGGAGCCCCTTATTTGTATGTATACTAAAAGAAAAATAGTTAAAGGTTAGGTGCGTTTATCGGTAAAGAATTAGTATTCAATAGCAATTATACGATTTATTAATTCAATAATAATTTCTAAATCAATTAAGAATTCAAATGACCGCTTTTTTAAATACTAATAGATATACAAAACTCTTCGTTTTTAGTTTAAAAACTTCTAATCATATACTTTAAGGACGAATTTTAGCAATTGTTATCCTAAACAATTTGATCTTCCACAACCTTTTTTCGTCATTGATGCTTTGAAATGTGCTTCAAATAAAATAATTTAGGATTATTTTTGACTAAATACTGTTTTACTGTTTTTGAAAAAATCAAGTTCTTTTTTAAATTAAATTTTAAAACAGGTTGTGGAAAAGGCGCTCGAGTTTTTGAAATAAAAAAAAATATTGTAAGAACTGTGACGCCATCTAGTGTTAAGAAGTAAAACTAATACGTTCAATTTATGTTTCCTAGCTTCTTACATTTTGTAATATTTTACTCAGTTTTAAAAATGTGTTTAAAATTTCGACATAAAAATGCGTTTTACACTTTATTGCAAATTATATTTCATTTATAAGTTTCAACTATTGCATAACAGATGGCGCTGTATGTCACAAAAGAAAATGTGAATTCTGTACGTTATGGCAATGTGAGATTCGGTAATAAATTGAATTCAAATAATTGCACTAAAACAGTTATTGTTTTTTTATATTTTAATAATATCATTGATTTGGCAACGGGGTGTAGGAAGTTCTACGTTGAATTATGATAAACATTTAAATGCGTGACGAGATTTTACGCTGCCTCTCTCCACCTTTCATTTATTTATCAGTTTATAGAAAATGTAGAAAAAGGACATTTTTTTTTCTTATACATTTTTTCTTAAACAATTATTCAAAAAGTTATATTAACGTTAGGACACTATCATGCAATTTATTTTCAGAGCATTCAATTGGTATAATTTTAAAGTTTATCCTGCATGAATTATTATTAATCAAACCGCTATTTAGTGACACAGCTGCAGCTGTCGAGAGTGTATTTAACAAGTCAGGATATGCAAGGGCGGACAGACATGTATCTCCACCACATTGACGCCCTAGGCGGTCGCTGAACCCCACTACCTTAAGACTGTTTTGATTGACTACCTCCAGACTGTTCGGTCTGAAGGAGACAATCCCGACTCCCATTTCACTTGGTGCGCGTGCTAAATGGTCATCATTGGCATGTACACACATATTTTGTTTATGGACTTCATTCATTTGTCTACTGCTGACAATTAATGTTTACGTAACTTCTAGACGATGCAGAATGTTTGATGTGCGGCCTTTTAACTGCAATCCTACATTTTTTTAATCGACGTGAAATGTAGGTGACGAATTTCGCAATAGAGTGTGAAATTTGGTAGCCTTGTAAAAAACACCGTTAACTCACCTCGTTGAATCATTATCGCGAACGCTGACGAGCGGCGCGGGCGCGGCGGGCGAGCGAGCGATCGCTTTGTGACTATTCGCTTCGCTACTCATCGCACCCGGATTTATCCGGTTGATATTTATCTGTACCTAATTTCGTATTTTGCAAATAAAAATTGGGTACGTATTGTGAATATCGATATGACTAATGAATTATTCTTTATGATTTTTTATGTTTCCTCAACATTCACAAAATATATTATGATAGTGTATATACGATGTTCCTTCATTATCATACCCTAGCTTTATTATACATACCTTAGTCTGATTAGGTGTGACCTTTGGTAACATTGCACTCAATCATTGAAGAGAACCCGTATTTGTATCGCCATGCCGACCGGTGAGTGGGAGCGAGCGAAGTGAAACCTTACGGAGTGTTAATTATTATTATTGTACGTCGCGTGGGCGGTCTCTATTCATAAAAATCTTTTTTAGATATAGGCTTTTATCAGTTTTTGAGAAGGGCGTACGCAGCGATAAAAAAAATCTTAGAAACTTATTCTACGATTCAATAGTAGATATGTGTGTCGATATCTTCGTATACTTCTGAACGCATTTAGAAAAAAAAAATTGACAGAATCCGTTAAAAAGGTTTTTTATGCTATTTAAATTACAAGCAGTTCGCTTCGGATTAATAATGTAATCTTCTAATTTCCCACAATACGTCTGAAAATTAGTTCGATCTGAATTACGTGACTTGTTCGCATTCTCCCGAATTCCTATGTTCTACAAACTTAGACTAGACTAGGCGCCCTAGGCTGTGTAGGCCCCGTCCGCACCATCTCAACGATTTGACACCGACATAAACGTCACATCGCCTCTCGTGTCGTTCGCATGTGCGACGCCCCGCAGTCGGGTACGAGCGACGCGAGCTAATGAGCGAGTCCGGTGTTGCCAGTCGGAATAGATGGGCCGCGCCGCGGGTCGATCACCTTTCATCTCGTGCGCAGGATCAGTGCCGGTTCCGATTGTAATCGTTATTCGAACCCGATGACGGCAAAAAAAAGTCTTCACATAGAAAGAGGTGCATGAACTTACTTTTTTTTTCGCTGTCGGTGGTGTGTATGTAACGCGAATTTTAATAGCTTTTATGTCGGCATGGAGGCGTGTTCTCTGTATTTATTGTATCGAATGAATGATATGGAGTAGACTGTGATATTATGTTTTTTTGTGGTCCTAAGGATATAATTTCGTAAAATATACTTATTCCTTGTTTTTCATTTTGTTAACACGATGCAGCTTCCCAAAGCAAGATTAATAGGAGATAATTTTATAGCGATTTTGAAGATTATTTTGAAATTTTTTTATACTCAATACCTTAATTTTTTTTTATAAATGAGTATACATCTCAATTCGTATTTTACTATCACAATTTATCGCAATCTTTTATTTAACTTTGATGATTTGACATATCAAAGGTTAAACACCCGCAGAACATTATCGATGTCGTCCCGCGACGAGCACGCTAATGTGTAATTTCACGCATTAGTCCTGCGGTTCGATGACCCTGTAAATTAACCCGTTCGCGTTGGAGCTACACAAGTTCGCCTCGTATGTCACGCGAAATTGGAACGGAATACGCTGCCGTTGTCCTGTGACGTGCACGATGGACCGGCACGCCATCTACTGCGTTCAAAATGTTTGATGGCTTAGGTAGGCGCGCGAACCGGCATTTTTAATTTAGCTCGTTAACAATTGTCGCCGTTTATGATGAACGCGTAGTTTTGAATCCACACAGAGAAATACAGATGAAGAGAAAAAAAAGGGTCAGTTTGGTTTTCGTTGATTTCAGTTCAGAATTTCGTCTCTGTAATGCTTCTGTAGTTTATCGAAGCGCGTGTGCCATTAAAGCGAATTTCAATGTATAGACATACGGTTATTCCCATATTTAAGTATTTATACTTAAGTATTACTCATTGAAATTTTGTGTGGAATGTGTTGCTTTTTAATGATTGATACGATTAATCTCGAAAATAAATTGCCGTTTAACAAGTTTACCTTCTATGCTAAGAAAAAGGTGGCCGTTTTGAGATGTCGTCAACCGAGTAAATCAGAAAAATCTGGTTATCAAACTTTACATGGATATAAAAGTATAATATGTACTAATATTACGATTTACAAATTAGACGACTGTACTGACTTAGTAATCGATCGTACGGTCTGTTCGTCAAAGGCGACACCGAGGCGTCAACGGGCGGGCGCCGCATCGGCTTGTGGAGTTGCACCGCGCGCTGTGTGAAAGTGGCGTGGGTTAGTTATCGAGGTTCTCTTGGGTTCAGCATAATGATTTTGTTCGACGAATCCCATCAGATTTTCTTCGATGACAGTCTATGACGATGTCAGGAAACGGCGGACGTGGTCTGTGTGAAATTTTGAAGAATAGTAACCGGAGACGATCGTGAGCCGAGATATAAACATATTTTTACATTAAGAAACTTTTCACAACTTTGTCATGCTTCAATTGATGCTGGCGTGTTTAATTTAGCTGGATGACAGCTTTCATCCTACTGACCTGTGCATCGTTCTAATATTGTACATTACGCAGTCGCACGTCGTGGTGATGGATAATTATTTTGTACAATGTTCTGATCAATAATAGCCACAGCTGTAAACAAACAAAAAAAAACCATATTAAAAAATATTTATAATAAAATAAGTAATATGTTTACAACAATAACGTCGAATAAAACTGATCATCGTGAGCGGATGACAATCCGAGTGATTGCGAAATTCGAACGAATGACGTGTATGTAACAAACACTATCAGCACTGGTCTCAAAATAGAACTTTTTTCTTGTCATGAGATAGATAGCTCGGCCAACGGCATGCATGTAACGGCATTGAACTCCTGTGCAGGCCTTGGCTACCAGGAAAACGGATTTAATCACAAACTTGTCGTTTTAATATTTTAACCATTCCCAATTTCGCATTCGAAGCGAGCGGCCCTTTCAACGTTCGCCCCGAAATACCTCGCTCGTCCAATGTGTCTGTGTGATGTTTTTGTAAATAATTGCTGCACGTAACGAAACACTAGTTTGTAAGGTTATCGGAGAGTTCGTGTAGAGTTCACGAACGCTTAGACGATACGGATGACGATAAAGCTATTATATAAACAATCGACGCATGAGATGTAACCACAATGTCGAAGGCGAATGAGAACGTTAAGCGTGACGCGGTCACACATTTTTGTATGCGCAAATCTGCCTTGCACGGAATTGGTAAAATGAATGTGAATAAGAAATAAATTCTACATATAGCAAAGAAATATGCCTTCTAGTAACAATTTTTAACAGCTATTTTTTTCTAAGCAATTATTTTGTTTTAAGAGGCCTCCTATTTGCATCTCATTGCAAGTAATTGCATTGTTTAACGTGTATATTTTATTCTTATTTATTTTATTAGTTTGTTTTAATAATCCATTAATTCGGTGACTGTTGCCCGTAACAGTTTTGAAGACTTATCTTGTCGTCACGTGCAGGTTTTTCGCTGTAACACTTCTTTCCCCCCACCATTCACCTGATAACGGGGCGGGCGGGGCGGCGCGCGCGCACCTCGGCCGCCGTTCTCCCCCAGTCGAGATCGGGCCACCGCTTCGGGTGTGTGTGTTTCGTGTCCGCGTCTTCGCTCTCACCTGTGGAAACACCTGTTCCATAAATAGTGCTACAGTGAAATGTGAATTATTCGAGTTGTTAACGGATGCTGTGCCCGTGCTGATGTAGAGCGTGTGTGCTGTATGCGCAAGAGTTTGTGACGAGAAGGAGAAGGTTCTTTTTTGTTATCTAGCGGACGGATCTGTCGATACCGTTGCGTCGCGGTCCGCCGCTTCGGTTAATAACTCTTTAAAAAGTCGCTGGAGGCCTTCAATGAGATTCGCCGAAAGTCGATTATTATTTGTTCTTTGCTACTTTTCGGTCGTACGGAGGCACTCGGACTTCTCCATGTCGTAGGTGATCTCGGCCGCTCCACCTGCATTTTTAAAATTCACCGCATCGAATGAACTGAGCAGCTGTACAAACGTTTTTCCGAATATTGTATTGTTGGTTAGATCAGTAGCGCGCGCGCCCGTCTGCGTGTGTGCGCGTTTTGTTGACTATTTTCGTCTCGTTGACTGTTTCGCAGCCATCGACAGGCTGACACGGCGGTCGCAGCTCACGACCGTTCGGATTGACTCATTTCCTTGGGCCGAAGCCGCGTACTGCCGCCGCTGCGCTCCGCTTCGGAGAAAGCAATGGCCTTTGTGCAGATGTCTCTGTGTATATAGGCGCTTAATAGTGTTATAATTATCTTTCGATAATCCATCAAATGAGTTTGTGTTCTTTGTTCTCTAGAGGACTGTTCCTCGTATTGTCCGTATGTCATTAAGTAATTTGCTTAGTTTTCATATTGTATAATGACAAGCGATAAAAACCCAGTGACTATTCGTTTATTTTTTCTGTTACTCTATAAATGTTCAGAGTGTATAAAATTAATAGGGTTTACGTTAAGTATTTACGTTGACATTACTATATTGGGAAGTTTTGGGTCGTGTATTATGAAATCATTTTAAAATCATCCGTATTTGTAATCAGTAGTAAAGCCCAAAAATTTAGCTTCAATGAAATATTTCATTAAACTGAGAGAAGCGTTCTCTTTTCTTATTCATTTAGATTGCTTATTTATATTAAGTCAAATCATTGGTTGTTGACATACCGTCTATTTAAGTACAGAGAGTTTGTTATTGGGAAAGATTTGATGTACTCACACATTACCTGGTTTTTTTCTGTCTTTTCTTATCAATATTAATGCAATTGAAGTATATCCCGAATATACAATGGGAATCGACTTTGTTTGTTGAAAAAAAAAAACAAATCTTCGTTTGGCCTTAATAATATTTTTTTTAGATGCTATAACAACGATTATCTTTCTGTAACTGCTTCGAGACGAACTGGATTTAGTACGGTACAATCAAGAACAAGGTTGTTCCGCCGACAGCCTCGCTGAACACAATCTTAATCGACCCAATTTATCATAAATCATTTTGCGAAAAAGTGTATTTAAATTCGAATCTGCTCGTAGTTTATCATTTCGGATTATCGGATTTAAGTTATCACTGTATAGTCCCTCGCGACCGGGCCGAATTAGTTTACAGCCTTCGGGATTCGAGTCGCCGAAAACGGAATTATCACAATATTGCTTTCTGTTGCTTACTTTAATCAGTAAACGTATTGTGTGTTGTGTTCGTTCGTTAATTAATCAACGTCGGCGCGTTCGAGTGTCGATTCTCGAAAATGTAACAATGCCGGTCGGGTCGCCGAATGGTAGCCCGGACGATGACTCACGGCGCGCCGGCGCGAGGGCGGGAGAGGCGGCGGCGGCCGAGCGCGACCGAGCGCCGGCGACCGCGTCCGTAGGGTTGCCGGCTCGGAGAAATTCTCGCACTTAACAGGGCTGTCAAATATATACAATTATACGTCATCTTAGTTCTGGAGCTTTTATATGACAAAACAAACATCGTCTCGTGTCAATGTTCGTTTGCAATAGATCGAAACCCGCAGTTTAAATAAATCTCAAGTTTAACGTGAATGCCACCGTTCCGTTTTACTAAGTTTCGTCTTAAGTCGGCTTGCAACTCTCAGATGTTAGGGCATGTTTCACTGGTGAAAGGTTAATTTATTTAACTTTAAACAATCCAGGGTCCCCAAATAGTTATTCGCACTTTTGAAGTAAACATACCATACTGCAACTGTTCTGAAGTCGAATGATTAATACTTAAATTTTCTGATACTAAAACGTCGATCGAAAATTAGTCAATATTGAACTTTAAGAATAGACTCTGGAGGCAATCACAATTAATTATTATTAAATGGAAAAATTATGTATTATATAATACCCGCTATGTATATTCGCTGTGAGAAAATAAATGAAAATTAAAGCACAATATCTATAGGAAAGTTAGTGTAACAGCGTCGGCAAATTTGGAATTTCTGTGAACCAGAGTAAAAGCGTAGAAATAGAAGTTTAAAAAGACAAAGCTTCAAGCTCTAGACTTACCAGGATAAAAAAAAAATCATGAAGCGTATAGATCATCCAGCTATGACAACCCTATTGGTTAGTAATCGGACCTCGATGTCCGGAGTTGCGACAGACGGACGAACGGACAGACAACTTCGTTTCTACTGTCAAGGCTGCACGTTCAGCGCCATTGTATCAAAATTGAAAATACAGCGTAACATCGCTGCGGGTTAGTGCTTATTGTTTCTTTGTTTGACTGCGAGCTGTTATTACTGGCGGTCTGTTGTCCGGTAAGCAATGCCTATGTGTATTTTACCCCGAATTCTGTGCTGTAAATTGTTATGCTAATGGAAAGGAAATTGTATTATAATATTAAATATATGTCGAAAATAATTTTCGCATATAATAAACTTTATTTCCGATTAAGATGTCGATGAAATTAGTTGGTATATACAGATTGTTAATTAGATCCGAGAGAGGGCCTTTAATAATCATTGTACCATACTCTGCTTTGAAATCGTAAATTAGGCGACTTTCGAAATATTCTTTTCGTGTTGTAGCTAATTCTTTTGTCGCATACCAAGACGTTGTACTGATCATGAACTAAACATTGTAAACAGCTCATGAGTGAATGACTCGGCCGGCAAATGCAGAATTGAGGGTGCTCAGACTGATATACCCTCCCGATTAACATTAGTCTACTAAGAAATAGCAGAATCGTGTCACCACTCGTGTGCTTGTCCATCTTTCAGGGTCCTTTTAATTATGGCGTATTTAACTACGTAAATATTGTATGTACACACACGTATATGTACTTGATCCTTCAAAAAAAAAAAAAAAGAAACCGCCCAAGTGCAAGTTAGACTCGCATACAAGGGTTTCGTACCATCGTACCAGTGTTGAACACTACGTACTTTTTAAAACATTAATGAAAAACAACAATAAAAATTAAGATAGAATAAAACACGCGGAAAAAAACGTATTTCCTGTGTGGGACCCCTTTTTAATTTTGAAGTTTATTGTTTTTCATTTGTTTTTATAGCGATTGTCGAAATACTGTATTAACTATTCAAGCATTTATTGTTTTTGCTATAAACGCTAAAAAACACGTTTCTTGTATCTGGGCCTTCTTTTAATTTTTAATTTAATTTTATTATATGTTGTTATAGCGGCTATGGAAATAACACATCCTGTGATAATTTGAAGTGTCTACCTATTACGGTTCATGAGATACAACCAACCGACCGACGGACATCGGAGGCTTAATAATAGGGTCCCATTGACACCCTCTCTTCGGAACCCTAAAAACATTTATTGAATGGTAATGTTAGCGAACGAGGCAGTTTGGCCAACTGGAAAGGATAAATGAAAGTAGACCGACGATAGAAATGTACAGAGCGAATTTGTATAATGGAAGGGTCGGCAAAGGAAAATGATCAAGTAGACCAAATCGGTGACATATTACAGAAGAGCTAAATTTTGAGCGCCCGAAACACGAGCTTGCATTTAAATTATTAACGGATATTCGTAAAGCAAAAGATGTATCTATGTGATAATCATACCTTATGAGATATATGGACTTTTCTCCCCTTATATTATATTTATTTTTTATTAAATATGTGTGAGCTTAGAAAAAACATTGACAGCGAACGTAATATATAAAAAAAAAACACTTGTCGTGTATCTATAAATATCAGAAGTGCGGCTGACAATATCTTATTTTTAAAATCCACGCTATTGTCGATCGGAAAGTCGCGCGTCGTAGTCAATAACAAATGTTAAAATGCACATCGACATTGTGCGTTGTATGTAAAAGTAGGCGAATATCACAACGTCTGGTCGGCGGGCGACGGAAGTTGCGAAAGCCGTCGCTCTCGGCGTGGCTGCGCGGACCGACGAGCGCCGTTTTAAAACGTATTTAAGAACTGTCGCTGTGGCCGTGTCGTGCAACTTCCGCGCCGCCCGCAAATACGCCGGGTTCGAGGTAACGCGGCGGTCGCACAAGGCGTAGACGGGTGAACGGGTTAGGCGGGCGCGTGTCACGCTGCGAGATGTTATTTACTGACTGATGCGCGTGTGCGAGTAAGTTTGAGCGTTCTCAGGGGATTTTATGATTAATCAAGTACGAACTAAGGAGTGAATTTAATAAGCTCGTTTATAATATTGAAAGGTTTTTTTTGGTTTTCAAATGAAAACAAAAATAGCTTTATTTCGTAGGTTAGAAAATTACACTTGAAATACATCATTAAAGAATTGTAATTTCGGCGTATAAAACAAGATTATAATATTTAGGGTAATAATATTAAATAAATTACGTAATACATTTTAATGAGTTAATTTTCGAAGGCGTATTTTTGAATCGTAATTTACTCTTAACAAATATTAAGTCAATAATAGGAAGTTATAACTTCACCTTCGAAAACCTTAAAACTGTAAGTATTGATATCGCCTTCGACGAAAAGAAAAAATATTCGATTGTCACCTTCGAAACGAGAAAAACTGTCAATTTATAAGTTTTTCATGGTAGTGGCGGCTGCGACCGACTCCGAGCGAGCCAACTTTCTATATTTTTCATTCTTTCCTTCGTTCGCTTCGCACTTTCGGCCGCAGAGCGGGGAGAAAGTGTGGGAATGATCGGACGCCGCGAGAGGGGCCGGGGCCGGCGGGCGCGCGCGCAGACACGGACGTAGGCTTTTTGGTTGCATGTCCGGCCAAACTAAACGGTGTCCCGATCACTAATGAAAACTGTTTCATTTTATTTCATTTTTATTACGTTGGAGTCTAAGAGGCTTTGGTGATAAATGATCAAAAACGGCGCCCTTTCTACCTACATGTTCTGAGGTCTTACAATCCGGGGCGCGTCACGAGCACGCCGGCCGTCTCGTTCACGTGCCGCGGACGACCTCAATAATCCCTCTCTCGTATCACCGTAATTGCGATGCCCGCGTTTGCGATTGATTCTTTATATTTCTCGTATCGGCCGACGTCCGAAAAGGCGGCGACGCGCCGGCCGGCCCGGGATTAGAAAGTGACTTCTTGTAAATATTGCGACGGCTCGGACGGCGATCGTGTCAAATGTCGTATTTGTTGAAATCCATAGCCGGAGAACTTCGCGTAACGAACCATTAGCTCGAACTGTACAGAAGCGACCGAAGCTGAGAGAACGCACGTTTGTTAAGTCTAGAGACGAGGAAAGATAGCAAATATATTGGGTATCGACAATTCGAATGTCTATATATACAACTAGAATAATAAAATAAGTTATGTCTAAGTTGCATGCGAATTTAATTTATAAATTGTTCTTGTTCAGAAACCACGTATAGTTATTTACCACTAATTTCATAGTTAAACTATAAATATTTTTTGAACTATTTTAAACGTTTTCATACACCGGCACTAATTTCGTAATCAAAACGGGACTAGTGATGTATTTTAAAGGTTTTGAAGCGCTATCCTAAACGATAGGAAGTACTCTTTTCTTCGCCTGGATCGCAGGCCAAGAAATTGTCGCTATCTTTCTCATCATAATGCATCGCATCCTTTAATAAATGCTTTTTTATTTTCCAAGACGTAACCTTCAATATAATTATAGACAAAGTCGTAGTCATCCTTAATTTTAGCGACTGCTCGATAAGGGATCGATTCTATGTAAATAGTGATGGTCGACCGCCGACGTATCGGCACGTTATCAGTTGTTTTCCATTCGCGCGATTCATAATCGATTCTGCTATCGGCCATCTCGCGTCAGCGTGTTTCAAAATCCATTTCAAAACAAAAGCGCCCGTTGCGCGGCAGCCCGCAAACGATTGAATGTTGTACGTTCGCGCACGGTTCGAAAACCCGTCTCGTGCGTTTATATGTGTTAAATTTTGAAATAACGGTAATTTAAAAATGTTCACAAGGACTCGTGACTGTGAGAACACTAATAAGGTTTCGGCCGTGACGACTAGTTCCTTTTTTGTACATAACCGCAATAAGCGCTAGTTACGCACGAGACGTAATCGCAAATCGCCCAGCGAACTTCGTGAACACGACTCACCTCGGTTTCCTACTATGGTTTAAACGGCTTAATAATTGAGCAATTTATATGCATTATTATTGTGTAAAATTAAGCTTACGAACAACGACGTAATTCCGAGTGATTATTGAGCACGGAAAGAATTAGTAGAATTCAGGTTACGTCCGTAGCTATTGTTTCGACACCGTCAATCTCTCAGTGCGTACTTATTTCAATTTCAACAAAGTATAAATTATGAGAGGAAATTCGAACTTTATCTGTGTGGGTGTACGTAATAAAGCCGAGAGCCGGCGGTGAATGGAGCAACGCATTGTTTGACGTTCGGCGAGTCAACATCGGCGCGGGCGCGACCGACCGCGCAGCGCTCGCGCCGCTCGGTGAAGGAGAACGAGTACAGCTAACCCGAGCTGCGCCGCCGGAGCCTCGAGTGATGGGCCCGTAGGTCGGGACGACCGGATAGAGAATTTGGCGGCTGTCGAGAATTATCCGTGCCCATGTTTTAAGTTGTATTCGAACCAAAAAAAAACTATTTCGAACTACGAAAGATTAAAAGGAACAATCAGTGATGACACATGAAAAAAAAAAACACTGGTATTATCACAAATTATGAAAATATTTAGCAACAGCTTCAACTGATCTCTTTGGTGAAATATTAACGATTTTCGTGTACAAAGTGTAGGTGCTATACTACAAGTGACTATCGTAAGCATTGTCATCTTTATCGCATACGTTGTAGTCTTGTAGCAGTGTCGGATTGAAGACTCTTCTAGAAGAATACTCGCTGACCGCCGTGCCGGAGAGAGCTGCAACACGGCACCTGTAAAAATGCTACTCGCCAATAATCCAAATGGTTATTAAATCCCGTTCTGCAATGGTTATCGTACCATCGGCCGGTGCTCAAATTAGCTGTTGGTCCCTAGTGAGTTCATTGCGTCTACAGTATAAAATGGATTGGCCTATTTGTTATTCCAGAGCCGCCACGCGGCCAGAACCGTAAACAATAGCTGTACGAAGTAGGGACGTATTGGAGCCGTTTGAGCGCCTAAGCCTGCGTGGGTGTCCCGCTTTTATTTTTTCGACTATGGTGTGCAGCGCAAAAAAATTCAATTTAAAAACGAATTTAACTATAGTTCAAAAGCGAATGTTTAAACTTGAACTAACCGACTTGAGTTCATTTATTGAATACAAAATAACGATTACGCATACATGCAGGTATGAAGCTACATTTCCAGTTTTTATTTTTAGATTAATTAAATGCAAATCGAAGCGTCTCTATCGCCGAGTCACGATCCCGGCCGCCGCGGCGCGTGATCGTTGTAAAATTTGAATTTCGGCCGGCCAAATTTAACGTTCGGCATATAAACCATTAACGTATTAAGCAAAGCCGTGCGTTCGGTTTTAAGTCTCCACTGCCTTCGGTCGGCGTACTGCTTAAGCGTACCGTTCATTTGATTAATTTAATACTAGCTCTCCGCCCGCGGCTTCGCCCACGTGCGCATAGAATGTATTCCTTCATTTTTTTATGTGGAAAGGACCTTGCTGTCAATCTCGGTCTCGGTTCTGCTTTCAATCCTGGTTCCCGCGCTGTTCTTGATGTCTGTCTCGGTCACGCTTCTGATTCTAATCCCGAACCGACGCTCGGCTTTGTACCCGTCCCGTTCTCAATTTCGTTTCTAGTGCTGGCTCTCGATTCTGGCTTTCAATTCCCCGACCCCGCTCGCTGCTCCGATTTGTACGAAGCCAAGAAAAATGGTAGTATCAAAATAAAATCTGGCATAGTCTAGCATTATTTGTGTCAATGAAAAATACTTTATGCAACGCTCAGAGAATAACTTTTACCTTACATCCGACTTTAATGAAATAAAGTTTTTAATTTGCTCCAAGCCAAGCTTTATCTACTCGTGAAAATCGCATTAAAATCCCTTAAGTAATTTCAGATATGTGTGCGTGTCCGTCGTTGACGTGTGCCATATTTCGTTTGTTTGTTTGTTGTTCTCGATCCTTTCTATCTGATCGTTCAGCGAAAACTAGTAAGATTGTAGAACAACAAATCAAATATACCATCCCTGGCTCGTTCACAAACTGCGTGAGTCCAAAATCTCCTATCCAGTAACTTCACCATGTCCATTAGATCTTCACTCTTCTAAAATACACTGGGGTCATATGATACGGTGTTAGGTTTTTCGTTGTTCTTTTGCAAGGTTCCCCTTTGATCTTTGTATTTCAAATCGAGACGCATGTACCGCACCTTAAAAGTCCTTTACGCTGATGAAGTGGCGACCGGACGCCGTTAACGGTCCTTGCCAGTGATACGAGGACCGTCTATTCTTCCTCGTGGTGCAGCTGCTCGTCACTGTTACCATAGTCTTGGTATTGTATTGTGTGAGGTGTTAATTCGCGGAAATCCATAGTAGACGCTTGCCTGCAACATGCATTAACATGCAGCATGCAACCCACCGCTGACCCTCGAATCTGCCTCTCCACACAGAATCTCTATCCAAATGATTGAATATTGATTCCAGAGGATTGACAGATATCGAACACCTAAGCAAGTGTTATTTATTTTTATAATTATCTAATTCCGCTAATTGTTAAATTGTAAATTCTACGTACGTTTCATGCCAACAAGGCACATCCTCAGGAGATTGCCGACAGTTACATCCACCAGGGTGTAAGGAGCGTTAAAACAACCAACACAACCTCGTTAAGAGGGCTGCTGTCGTGCAATGGTCAAAGAGCGACGAAAACATTCTTAAAGCAGTCACAGACCACCATCGATAGACATGCTTTGGTGGTCTATTCGGATGTTCGTTTTTTTCTGTCCCCATTGGTGGTCGGAAGACTTTACCGCAGACCCTGAATCACCAGCAGGAAAATATGGAATGGTCTGATTTTGTTGTTATTCCCAGTATCTGATAAAAAAACAATATTTATTTTCAAGTTTCTCCAGAAAAAGTATTAGTGCGATCGTCCCGCATTTAGTTATTTCACTGTTAAATGCTTTTCGATAGGTATATTTCAAGAAATAAAACCCTCGAAATTTAGCAACAATTATCTATGCCATAAGATGCATCATAATATCAATGACAAAGCAGTGGCAACAACATAGTCATTTCGAGTCTGCGAAGGGAAAATACAGAATATCGTTCTCTTGTTAGCTGTCGTGAGGGTGTTGCACACTCGACAGCCTTCCCTTGTCACGTGTCGCGACCGCACTGGCTGGTGTTCAGTTTCGGCCCGACGTCTCGCCCGTCCGCCGATGTACCTAGCGGTGTACGCAGATAACGCGTTATCTGCGCGCTATCGGCGCGCGATGCAGACCTCACGGCTCAGCGCTCCTCCGATAAGCGGCCATTAATTACCTACGGCCGTATTAGAGTCCGGCCCTGAGCTCTTATCGTCGTTATTAGTATCCGAAATGCGTAAACACGTCGCGCTGTCAATGTATAGCGGTTATTCGAATGTACGCGGCGGCGGGAACTGTGGCCGTCTAAAGTCGATGTAAAACGTGTCCTCGTAACGAATTTATATGACCATATTATACTTTGTTCTTTCGCCAATGTGATTTAGTTCTAGATGCTGTGATAATAGATGAGGTCGCGTCTTTTACAAGGTTAAACCGTCTTTCGCGACCTCCTTTTATAAATTCGGTTGTTAAGATAGTGTTAGTAGTAACTTTAATTTACTGTGAGTCAAAGACGAATTCCTGAAAGGGATTATTATGACATGTTTATCATTATTTTGTGTAGTTTAAGTCCTAACTTTTAAGTTAGCCTAAACTTTATTATTACTTCCATTACTTCATGAATATTAACAAATTGACGATATTAAAAAAAGAAGCGTCTTAATTAGAAATCAATGTTCATGAATAAATCTTCAAATTTTTGTGACGATTTCGTTTTTAGTTTAGTTAATCATCACGTATCATTGCTTTATCTGTCATGCAATTTTTTTCACCTATTTGATCGTTTTAAATTTCCTGCTATTTTTTTTTCAATGATGTAATATCTGGCGCTAAGCTGTCTTCACTTTGCACATAATAAAATCCAATTCGTTTGTGCAGTGCAAATATGACGGCGTGCCCTTGGCCCGCCGCGCAGCGCTCAGCCCCAAATGAGTGCCGTTGAAACTCACTTAAGCAAATTTACGATTGTGCCCGGTATAATACATGGAAGGACTTGGTACTTCGCAATATTCATCTATTCTGAAATCAGTGTTGGTAAATTAATTTGTCGTATTTATATCATTTATCAAAGATGCTTTTCTAGAGTAGAAATACGATCGTTAAAAAATAAATATTTCTTCACATTTTTTTTATAAAGGCTACACATATTCGGTTGGACAAACGGCGAGTTTTTGATTAATCATTTATGAAATAAAGGAAGAAATATATTTTTTTCTATTTACGGTAGGTTGTTGTTCGTTTAAATGTATTTATAATTTCGTTTACGCTGAAATTGTAATAGAAAATTTTACTAGATCTTTCTTAACGTTATGTAGAACTTGTTTTATCGGTATTATGTTGTTGTACCGCAAATAGAGGCCGCAGTGTACGCGTTAGCCGATACGTTTGGGAATTTTACGAAACGTATTTAAGTAAAATAATGGGTCGGGGAAAAAGTTTTTTGGTTTTATATTCTATAAGTAAAAATGTACAGTAAAATCTCTTTCGTTGTGCTGTTTGTATCTGGCTAGTTTTGATGCCATTAAATAGATGACATTTTAAAAAAAGAAAAATAAGAATTAAAAACGGTGTACCGCATTTTTCTCTAGTTTTTCTGTCCACCAAAATGAGTGAATCTAACGTAGAAATTCGTTGCATTTTAAAGTTTTATTATAAAAAAAGGGGGAAAATGCGATACAAGCCGCGAAAAATATTTGTGACGTTTATGTACCTAATGCAGTGTTTGTTGGTAAGAGTAGCACAAAACCGGGTCAAGCGTTTTCAGTCCGGTAATTTTGATGTCAAAGATAAACCTCGCTCTGGCCGACTTATTACGGATCAAATTGATGCTATTTTAGAAAAAGTAGTTCAAGATCAGCAAATTAGTTTCTACGACATAGACGAAGAGCTGGGGATTGACCACAACACAGTTTTGACCCATTTGTAAAACGCTGGATATAGAAAGAATTCGATATTTAGGTCTTATACGAGCTCACTGAAAAAAATCCAATGAATCGTGTACTCATTTGCGATTCTCTATTGAAACATAATGAAATCGAACCGTTTTAGAAAATATTGATCATTAGTGATGAAAAATGGATTTACCTACGATAAGAACGTGCGAAAAAGACCATGGTCAAAAGACAATCAAACGCTACAGATCGCTTTTACTGCCGGGCAAAACCATTAATCATACTACAAAATAGCAACAAGTTGTTGAACAGAATGTCAAATATACATATTATAATAAAATTTAAATAAAATATGACGAAAAATTGTCTCGAATTTGTATTCAAAATACGAAAAAAACTTTCCCTCTGATCTTATATTATCTTTAACGCGTGCGTATTGCCAACGCCGGTACTTTGTCGGTGCGACAATTTTGTCCGTACAATAACAGTTACGTAGTATCTATCACCTACATACGTACACATTCATAATGTAATAAGTAAAATATATGTGCATGCGATATAGGTATTGTATGTCGTACAAGACTCTGCGTTTCATAACGTTTAATACGAGATGATTGCGCCCGCCGCCCGCCGCCCGCCGCCGCGTGAGTCACGCGCGCGTCACGCCCGTCGCCGCCCGCGCCGCGCGCCGCGCGACGGTTCAGCGGCTATCCGTGTCGCAGAAATCTTACGGACCGGCTCGACCGCGTGCCGGCCGGTACTTCGGTTTTGGCGAGAGATCGCGCTTTGCATTTACGTTATGAAATGGATCATCGTAGTTTTAATGAAATCACATAGAAAAAAGAGGCATCCAGGCACTCCGAATAGGACTTTGGCTATTGAACGTTATTTCGTTTTAGGTGACTACCTATCAATTGCATTTGTCAACATGTATAGTTAAAGTCTCGCTGACGGTGATCAATCCGCTTAACATGTCAATCACCAGCACTCTGAAGTGGTTGACATTACAATTGGTCGTGTTACAAACTATCATTGGTAGGTTGTAAAACACCGCCAGTAACCTAACCCGATTATCTATACATTAATGTCAATAGCCATTTTACCCTTGACTTGTTTGCGGAAAGTAAGATTTATTAATCAGCAAAATATATCAAGCACACATTTCCTTGGTTATATTTAATGTATTATACCTAATAGATGAAAACGTATGCTCCATGTAAGCTAACATGGTTCAAGATGAAACAAAATAGATTTATAGAATAGAATTGTAGTAAGAAAATGAAAACGCAAAGCAGCTCCCGTTTTTTACGTGCTTTTATTTAAGTTGCCGCCTCAGTATGTGTGGCTCAAATCTTGAAAGCTAAGTTATAACCACTTATATTCGAATACAATCGAAAGACAACACATGAACCGGTTCCTTGCACGAGTCTCTCGTACGATTTAAAAGTATGGCTTTAATTTGCGGTCAAACCATTTGTGGCCTACACATTGCCCTTTTAAGTGTATAGCGACTTTTTTGAATAGGAGGCCGGTGATCGTGCCGGCACATCCCCACGATTCGTTAATCGACCAAAAGTTCATTAACTTTTATCAAAATGGATATCATCAATAAATCGATCATATATTACTTTTAATTATCAACAAAATTTTATTTGTGTCTCTTTGATATCTAGCTGTTTTAAATCCTATTTTAAACGAATAACGTAAGATCTGATGTAACAATGTTTTTTGCGCTATTTCTTAACTCGCTGCTATTGACTTTTTTTTTTTTGTTACAAAAGTAAGATGTGATTTTTTATGAATATACAGATATATATATATATATATAGTTTAATAACTTAACCTAACCTAGCCCGTGATGTTTACGACGGCTCAGGATATATATAATTTAAAACCAAAGAAAAGATTGTAAAGGATTGACGTCTTCACGTGTACAACGTATATTAAAGAAACTTCAATGATAAACTACATTTTATAATACTTACCCCCCAATTTATAACCACCGCGAACGCCATATGCATATGTCTATAAAGATTAAATTAATTTATAAGCTTTCATATTATAAAATAACTGTATATCTTGAGCTTTGAATACAAATAGTCTGTTTATGTATGAATCGTTCAAATGAAAGCGACAATCTCATTGTTCGTTCATGCAAAAATTGCCCCCGCGCTCTAAAATTTCGGCTACCTTTAGAAATCATTCGCCGGCCCGCGGCGGCGGAGGGCGGGCGGAACCGCGCCCGTCCGCCCACCGCCGCGGCCGCGCGCGGTGGGCGGACGGGACTCGAGTGCCAGCCCCGCGCGCGCCCGACTAGGCTACCCTGACCGTCCAATGATACATACACACGTAATTGCCGTTTCCAATTTGTTTATTAATAGGTTTGATAATTGTAGTGCTGTGCTGCTCGACGATAGTGCGTAACCCGCAGCGCACGCGTGCGCCGTGTCTTATTGCTTTAGGTGGGCACTTCTTGTATTTACGTGGCTATCTCGGAAACGGTCCTAACGATTGTGATATAAGTTTTTCTACCGCAATTTGTCCTTCTTCTCTTCTCGCATGCTATCCTTTTCGCACAACGTAATGAATTAAAGGAACAGTCTTATAGAGAGACTTCTAGGGTTTTATGCTAGGCTCGCTAGAACCAGATAAAAATATCTAAAAGTTTGTTTATGTAATGTTATTTTTGGAATATAAGATAATTGCGGTGTTGCTATGCCATTGTTTCTCAACGACAAATGACGCTGCATGACACAAACGGCATGATGATGACAAATGACATTTCATAAATAAAAAATATATGTATGTTTTGCATATTATCTAGTGTATTTTAATTATATATTTTAATACTTATTGTGGGCAAAGGAACATAGCAACTCTCCCGTGGGAAGGTATCATACGTCATGGCAAATTTGAAAATAATTCCGAGCAAAACTCTGTTACCCAGGCACTAGCGAATTTATATGTTATGTTTAGCACGAATAATTATTATAGTTTGTTTTACTCAAATTCTATGACTAACATCTAAATTACGTTCCATATATATTGACGATAAAATTCCTATCATATTAGTTTCTGAAATTAGATTATTTATAGGTGAATTTTGAATATTGATTATATTTAAAATGCTGTAAAATATTGAATATTTTTGTTCTGAGCCTAGGTGCGGAAACCATGTAAGTTATAAACGTTTCTGATGTGTTATTTAAATCATAATAGTGATGAACAAATAATTATATTTAATTGCTTCAATTGTCTGAAGATAACAAAGAATCATTATTATTTAATATTAATTCATCGTTCTTATTACGTCAATAAAACAGATCAATCGTAATTCTATACGGTTCGGTTTATAATTTAGACCAATTAACCGATACACGAATAATAAATCCCACCAAATTACGCAATTAAAAATAAATAAGCGTAACGCCGTACTCACGGAGAGAGGTGCGCGCGGCCCACGCGGCGCACGCCAGCGCCGGCGGAGGCCGCGCCTGCGCCGGCGCAGCCGCGCATTAATAACATCGTTATGATGCGGTACTTACGTTACATGACGCGCTGTTAACTCTTATCTGTTGTGCAAACGGCGTCCAATCCGACAGACTCGCATTCGTTATGCGCCAGTTCCTGCTACGTCGTGAAACAAATACTCAACTTTACTTATGACGTACTGTACGCCGACATGCGATTGTAGGGTTATAGGGTTTTTGTCTATACCCGGACGAATCCTTAAGATTGCAGCCATCGTCTCGGGTCGACGAACGCCCCCTGCTGTCCAACTCGAGTGCAAGGGACACGGGGAACTATCAGTTCCACGATAGCCGGTTAGTCGGCGTCGTGACTAATTAAAAATTGAGAGGGCTGAAATCATCTATCAATACAATACAGATATCAATACATCACTTTTGAAGGTTATTCATATCGATCCGACTATCGTTCTATGAGATTATATAACAATCCTCTCGTATCAATATTCAATTTGTTGAATGAGGATTCGTAGTGGAAGAACAAATTTGAGGGTCAGCGGTAGGTTGCATGCTGCATTTTGACACATGTTGCACGCAAGCGTCTAATTATGAATTTCCGCGAATTAATACCTCAGACAATACGACACACAACACGACATATACTAAATAATATGAAATATCTTTGTGATATATAAAACTAGAGTATTTGCAATGATATCGAAACTTTCAAATCATTTCAGTTTACTTAAAACATAAATGTGGATTTCGTATTGAATTGTTTACATGAAGAATTTATAATTAAGTAACATTTATATCATGTCTATGTGATTTTTAACCTAAATATACCTTTGCTTGTTCAATAAAAAAAAAATTAGCTACCATATCTAACTTTAAAACTGTTGAAATTTCAAATGTCTGTTGGAGATTGAGACGTAATTTCTAAGAAAACATTACTAAAATCACAAGGTGTAAAATATTTACTTGTAAACCAGGTTTTAAACAAACAGAAAAGATATTATTGTACTTTTATGGACGTACTGAATCATAAGGAAAGAAAAATTGAAAGTGTACGAGCTCTGCTTGAATTAAGAGAAGAATGGTCCTTATTCACATAAGAACCTCCAATTACAGTACGAATAATTCAATTTCTTATTGTGCTTCTGTGCGGTTTCATCGCGACTTGTCACATGTTTTTAATATGTTTCCATATAAATAGCTTTTGTATCTCTTTCCAATTCAACTGCTGTTTTGTAATTCACAAAGACAATTTTTTTCAGTGAGCGAATCTTAATACCACATAATAAAGGATCGTACACTAATCGCGTGACGTTATTTAGCAACCTCCGAATCCACCCCCGGTGATTGTGGTGAGGTTTTAGACTAATCCCCCTGGACCCAAAATCACGCGTATTTTTCGGTACAAAATATTTTTAATTTTTTTCAGAATATTATCCTTAAATTACAGCCTAATTTAATTCTGGAAAATTAACATAGTAATATAATATTGGAATTTTTTTCGTTTTGCGCTAAAATCACAGACTTCTGGCGCGTCAGGCAGTTTTTGCCTGGCGGGCGGGAAGGGAAATTGTCACCTAGCAACGGTGAGTCAGCGAAAAAATAAATACACGTGATATCTCACTCTCCCACCAAACCCTCATCGTGACATTTCTTGGACGATCCCTAATTAAGCTATTGACACGAAATCGCTATGGATGTTAAGTAATAATACGTCAGTCCGAATAGCGACTTGATTGATCTCATTATGCTAATTTCCTACTCGACGATCGTCTCTTTGAACGAGAAGGAGGCTGTACGTATCTCGATCGTGCTCTAATGGTTTTAGGCGACTGGTGAAAGTGATTTAGACGCCCACCTCCGCCCACCACCGCGTCTTCGCGGGCCTGCCTCGAGAGCGCATCGCATCCACCAGACCGAACCGTCGGCAAAGGACCGCCGCCCGCGGGGGGCGGTCGTCCGGGCCGCGGCGGCAATTACGCTGAATCAATACGATGTCGACTAGCACTCTCCGAGTCTACGTCCTGTGCGTTCCTCGTATCGTGACGTACGATCAAAGCGAAGTGGCGACGGCGTCGTCCCCCTACTCTTACGAACACAGTCGTGATCGACTTTTGTTACAGTAGTGGCCGTTTCGATGATGAGGTGAACCTAATTGTTTGTGTTAAAAATGAGAAATGTATGTAACTTTCAAAATTGTAGCCCCACTAACGAATATGAAATAGTAGTGGGAGTAATATACAAGTTCTTTGCTTTCAAAAAATTAAATTTTGCTCGCTGAAATAAACGCTGCTGAAAATAGGAACAAAAAAAAAAACCGTTACTGATATGATGTTGATATCGATTGTACGCAGCGATAGTTGTTTTTGGGTAATTGAAATTGCATTTACGTTTTTACGTATTTAGAGCTTCTCTCTTTCTCTCTCTCTCTCTCTCTCTGTCTGCGCTATATTAACTTTAAGCGCACAGGCGGGTAATTAACAGTATGATATCAGATGCTAAAGGGTACATAGATACGTAAATTATCATAGTGTTCGAGGGCAACAATAGCGCACTGCAGACGCACTAATTGGGTTAGCTCTCGTGCAATTGGCAGAGTGGTGGGGAGTGACAGACGGCGCGTCTGCATCCAAGTGCTCTAGTCCACGTACTTTTTAATAACATTTTTGATTTGCATATTTATTTTGTGGGTAGAGAATCAGCGAAGTTCTGAGTCTCAGTTTTTTTTTAAGAGACCAATACAAACAATGCGTAATACAAGTTGAACTCGGTATGTTCAAACGAAATTAGCGGAAGGGATAAAGTATCATATTAGTGGTGTAACTACGTGGTACACTCGTTTCCGGTAAAATTAAAACATCCGCCATATTCAGCGTACGCTCTCATAATAGTGATACGACTGGCCGCGCGCACGTCGAGCGTCCGCGGGCCGGCGCGGGCGTCGTCCGCCCGTCGGCGCCGACCACTTTAATTACCGCGGCATGTCGTCGAGCGTAATGGACGTCGATTCGAGTCCCGTTCGCGCGCGCTAAGCGATCGTCGCTTAAGCGAATTCCTGAAATCGACGGCCGCTAAACGTTGGTGCGACAGTCGGAATTAAGCTGTGTTTTTGCGATTGTACGTACGCGAGTGTTGTAAGATGAAACGGATAGCTGTTTGGCCGGATACCGGATATCCGGCCAATCTTAAAGCCGGATGTTCGGCCGGGGTTGCTTCGATGAGGTAGCAAATGAAAACAACAGTAGTCAGTCTCTATAAAAAAAATTATATCTTCCAGCACTGTACAGCAGTGTATAAAACGAAAGTTTTTTTCTGAAGCTGGCCTTGTCTATTAGGACAAGCGAAATCGTTTGTTTCTTCTTAATGCAGGCGAATTGGAATTCATTCACTGTTATTTTCCCTTAGCACAGTTCGAGTAATATTATTTTTGTTGAAAGTATACTTGTTAAATGCATCAAATAAAGTATCAAAATTTTCCATTTTGATTTTTTTAATCTGCTATCCGGCGGCATATTCCCCTTATTGGGTCGAATAGGTTGCATACGGAATACTTCTAGTTGTGATAACAAAATACGCTGAACAAAATCAGCGAAAGCGATAAATATCGTTAACACGTCAACTAGCAAACTTCTTCCGCTAAACGCAAAACGCTTTTTGCATTCTTCTCATAATATACTTATTCATATTAGGAAATGTAAACCTAACCAAATATCCATGGCGTTTCGGAATCGAAGACGTGCACGGAATATTTACTTATTTTTCTCGAGGAAAGTTTCCGCAAAACTTACGCCGTTATTTTAACCAGTTCATCGTAGATTGCAACTGTGTCACAAAAAAAATAAAATAGAAGTACATACATTCGAAATGGTAATTATATAGTGATAGTAGAAAAGTTTCGACGTATTAAGCGAGCGATCACAAACGAGTAAATGTTGCTGTCGTCTATTATAATTTGTTAGATTAGTTTTTTGTCGGGTATATTCTTAATGTTCAATGCGACGAGTGATATCGGGGCTTTATCATTGTATTTGAATTGATCGTCGTTAGAGAGTTAATCCGGAACCAGGAACGACCGTTCTATTTCTCATTTTCTTGCAATTTCAGTGTTTAGCGGGCGCTTAACCGCGAGCAACGTTAATGCGCGTGTACCACGTGACTCATTGCAATTCGCATGCTATTTTTCGCTCGTTGCGTTTTCTTAGGATTCATTTTTCAAGCGGATGTTCGATCGGATGAAAGCTCGTCGCGATCGATTTCGCAATTGCAGTGTCAAAAAATGAGTTACACGTGACAGTGGACACTGTCGCTTCCGTCAAGCTTCGAACGACGCGACAGGCGCGGGGAATCGTCAAGTTATCGCGATACGAGTGCACGCGTCCTCCGAAGACGCGGGTGACGTAGCGATTGTGGCTTGAACGGTTGACGGCAATTTTTATCACCGTCAACGGTATTTTCACTGACACATTAACAAATAAAATTTTGAAGCTCGTGTCACGTGTTCCGTCACGTCACCTCTGCGGTGTGGACGCGACCGCAGTAAACTGTCTTAGTGTTCGTTTTGTCTCTTCCTTCGATAAGAGCTTTCGTACGTCGGTTCCGTTTCAAATTATCGTCTCTCTTGTAAGTTATATTTTATACTTTATTTTTTACAATTTGATAAATTCGGACTTATAAATCGTTTTCGCTTAATATGTTCGCTGTTTCATCGAGTCTTTATGAATGGAACATTCATTCGTTTAAACCTATGCATATTTTTAGTACGATGTATTTAACATAAACATAATAAGCAGATAGACTTGATTGTTGCAATACATTTTATCTTGCATCTGAAGTTCTCCAATTAGTGCATTTCGGCGGCATCGAGGCAAATACGTTGTGACACATCGCTACTGTTCCCTTTGCATATTAACGTATTCATATAAAATGCACCACGTGAGTTATCAATTTAAAAGTGTGTTTCAACTTTATTAACTCGTAATACACACGCAATAAAATTTCTAAGGCGACGAAGCAAAATACGCATGCAAAGCGGCTCAACTTTTCAGTCGTCGTATAAAAGATATGAGCGACGAGATAAATCACCACGGACACGTGTCGTAAAACTTTCGACGATCGGGGCAACGCGACTCGTTTCGCGAGACTGTCGTTTTCTGGTGTCTATTTCTAGTTCGACAATATTTTTGTTCCGTACTTTTTGGTTTTGGCTCGTCACACCGGCCCCCTGTCACGCCGCCGTCGCCAGATCGAGGCGACCGAGCGCCGTGCCGATAACAGACGAGCCGGCCTCGCTGCGGTACCAGCACTAGCTCGCTTGTAATTTCGCTTGTGGCCGCGTGAGGTCGCTGCGTTAATACGGTCGAATCGAATTGCGGTTGAAACAGGGCCGGATCTACCATATGGCTTTTTGGGCTTCAGCCCAGGGCCCCGTGGAGTCAAGGGGCCCCCGGCTAAGTCAAGTCAAAGTCAAAAATAGATGATATGCGAAAAAATAGGTGGGTCCCTAAGTAGTATTAGCCCTGGGCCCCCTTAACTCACGGTCCGGCCCTGAGTTGAAATAACATTCACGTAACATAACAAGGGCGCGGCTCGAGCGTCATACTCTCATATGTTTATTTCACCATAAGGAAAACTAGATACTCGTGTATGTTTCGTGTTAACGTTACATTGTAGAAGGCATATAAAATACACAACGAGTTGCAATATCTGAAAACTCCACGTTCCAATTAACATAGAATGCATTAAAACGAGAACGATGCAACTCTCACAACAATAAGCATGACTTTCATACGATTTTGACACCTGATATTGTTATGTAAATGCTAAAATATTGCGTTGGTATTTTTATACTGTGACGGGGGAAATATTTTTTTGGAATCCATATAACCATATATATTACAGTAATGTTAATCTATTGTTAAGAATTAGTATCAATCAGGGGCGTATACTAAATATTTCGAATCCGTCAAAACCGTTTAATTTATTTATGTGTGTGTGTATATATATATATATATAGTGTGTGCGTGCGTGCGTGTGTGTGTGTATACATACAATGATTATTGATAAATGATATAACTCAATGATTATTATGTACTCTTCAAGAACAGATATTTATGTAGACATTGAAAAACAATGTAATGAAATTTCATTGTTATAGGGAAGTACCTTATAAGTTTTAGATTAGGGAGTTTTTGTGAATTTCAATACACGTACCAAAACGGCCATCATCATTTCATTCCGTTAAGTTAGAAGGTTAACTTTTTTCTACCTTCAATGGATCGGAGATCCTTATATGGTCGTAGTAGCTATTTATTTAAATTTCAAATTAATATTTTTATCCGTTTCTGAAGAAAAGGTTTAGGCATACGACAGACGGACAACAAAATGATCTTATAAAGATTCCGTTTTTTTATTTTGAGGTGCGGAGTATAATAAAATGTAAAATTCCGTTATGACATAAGTTTTATAATCACCTCGAAAGCCAGTAAGCAGTATTCGCTGCCAAAAACGGCTGTAAATGTAAGACAAATCTACAGATAGACAGACATGCCTCATTATAGTCTATTTTGATATTTGAGATGCGGGGTCCTACAACGCGACCGTAACAAGTGCTCCATTTTAATTTTTTTGGTTTTTGTACAAATATTTCATACAACTTCCCGAGGCAATGTCTATAATCACAAGACTTGTAGACAGGTAGTCTCGGGGCGTTCAGTAATTATTTATTTATTAGTTCGAAATTATTGTTATAATATATATAAGGACGTGTATTGTTATCAATAGATTTTGTCGTATTAATTGCGTATTAATTGTCGTATTAAGAGCGAGCGGCGGCGTGCAGCACACGCACACGTCTATTTCGTCACACGCCGCTTCTGGCCCGCGAGTCAGGGCCGGTCGCCGACGCGCCCGCCGCGAGTGACGTAGGCGCGCGGGCGATCGCTGGCCCGTCGTGTGACATGCGGCCAGTCAGCACCTACTACTGACTGGCTTTCGGTGTACTCAGTCGCTGTATAGGGACCGTAACTCTGTTTCGCGATCCGAGTGAAGCTTGTACGACTTAATTGTAGGTGGTGAATTGATACTAAAAAAAAAAATTGTTTATACATTGTAGTATGTCGACAAGCCATCGAGATATGTAAATATGATGATGGTGAAAGATCAAAACAAAATTGTGGTTCGCTAAAAAACAACTAATTCTAAGCCAATAAATAAATCCTTGCTATCCATTTCCTCCAAAACAAAAGTTGAAAATAATTTTGCTACTCTGAGCGCTGATACAGCTTACTAGTGCTCACTCTATCTAATTGATAAACTGTCTGAAACCTTCATAATTAATTATATAAAAATAATTTTACTACATTTTTTCGTAAAAAAAATAAATTAAAAAATAACTAGATATCCTATTACGCCGAGAACTCAAACGTTGAAATGGTACCGCACTGATCTATCGTTAAATAGAGGACAATAAATTTCATAGCACGTTATAAATAAAAAGTGATATAAAATAAAAACGACATTTTGTACATATAGAGTATTTAACGTTCGATGTTATCAACATAACAACAATATAACTCGTATATATATCGTTACATCTCTAAAGTTCATGTTTTATTCTAAACGATTGTATTGCAGTCCTGCTTAACGGTGATGATGGATCTAAAGGAAACTGTAGTTTTAAACGATGTCACTTAAATAGGAGTGTCCGGTCGGCGGCGGATCCTGGGGGGGTCATGACGACCGTGACCCCCGTGGAGTAAGTCTTTGTCTCACAGCTGTAATCGAATTAGAGCCGGTTCTGACCGAACCTCGCATGTGTGACACCCTTCTAACACGAAGGATCGATTCCCGCTTGTGTCCAGTGTTTGCAATGGCAATCTATACACGGACGAGGTCGTCGTGACAAGAACAATTCATAGAAAGCCAAGTAATAGACAATAATATTCATACAATATTGATGGTCCTACACAAAGCTTATAATGAGATTCATTATCGTAGTAACTTTTACTATCAGAATGATCACATTTCGGGGAAGGGCCTAGTTTCGGCTCATTCTATAAAACAGTTAGTAAATCATTTAAGTGGCAATGTGTTCACTTTTATTATGTGATCCCGGCGAAAATTCAAAATTTGCCATTTTATGAATTTAAACGTTTCGTTAAAAGAAATTTATATGACAAGGACTATTATACCGCGTTGAAATATGTTAATTAAAAAAAAAACCCGTGGGATTGAACTGCTCGGCTATCAGGTTGCTTCACGTTATTTCTAAGGGTTGTACTAAATTATTAATTACTCAATGTTTTGTACAGATGAGTAAAAAAAATTGGTTGCCTGTAAAGTCGGTATACGGGCGAAAGTTTTACGTGACAACGACTTTGAGTGGTAAAATCATTTTAATGTGAATATTCATTCGTATAGTAGGAAGAAGGATGAAATAATAGTAACAATTTAAAACATTTATTTATACAAAGAATTATATTTAAAACATTAATTTATACAAAGAATCTCGCACTGAATTTCATATTAACAAAATTTTATTTTTACCTTTACACATACATACGTATTTATATACAAATATACATACAATAACGCAATACATTTGCGTACAATGAAACAGCGTTTACTACAACTTAACTTGTTCCTATCTGAGTGGAAGGGACGCGTGCCTTTCACTTTTTATGTCTGTCTCTCTCGCTCTTAGGCGGGCTAACCATGCCCGAGTGGAAGGGACGCGTGCCTCTCACTCGCTCTCATTGTGAGCGCATAACGTGAGCGGAGCGTAACGCAGTTTCTTGAAGTGTCACCCGGCAAACCAATTTATAAGACGTTGTCACGTCAAAAAGAGCAAACCTTGAGTTTCTTGGCCATTCTTCTCACGGTGAATCGGCATTTGGAATGTGTAAATGTCGAAAACAATCGTCAATGACGCATTTTAAGTGTTATTTCCATTATCTATGAAATAATTTTTGATTTGATTTGACCACTGTCGGTAAGTTTATAAATCTCGATAGAACCGTATCTGGAAACCGGCCGCTTCGGAAAGTACAATGTGCAGTTTACGCCGGCAGTCGTTCTACAAGAAAGGACTTACATTTTTTTGTTCTGTTATTTTCGCCGGCCGGCAAACCGGTCCTCAAAAGGAGCAACGTTTCGCGATTATGTACTTTTTTTTCCTTTGGTCGTCGGATTCCGAAATAAAGAGTTGCGTCGTGATTTGCGCGCGCGCAAAAATTTCATTCGCAGCGAAATTACGCGCCGACGCCGCCCGACGGCGCGTCGATTTCGAGAATCGGTCGATGTTATCTCGGCGCGATGTCGTATCGTAAACGGATTCGTGGAACGGCAAAAGTCTCGCTCGAACCGAACGTAATACGGTATTAATACAGACGCGGCCGGAATGTGCGTAATAGCCGAGTTTGGCGGCTTTGTAAAGCGAAATTTTCCAACAGAAGCGCGAGTCTTAATTATGAAGCGACATCCGATATCTTGCAACGTCTTCTACTCGACCGATAGGCTGTTAGAAGCGAACACATAAGGTCTTCAATCAGCAATATATGAAATAATACTCTTGTTTCAGAATTAGGGCTGTTATTTCATTTCAATTAAAATGAAGTTAACGACGCCGTGAGCAGATCGTTTGTGCTTTTGTCTCGCCACCCTTTGAATGTAGCCAATTAGAAATGAGTTAGCATCAGGTTTCGCGCTCTTTGTCCTCGAGCGAAAATCGAGTTCCAAACGAGTGGTAAATTAATAGTTATACCAAGCATCGTCTAAACCTGTACCATAAAAACAACTTACCACGATATATTACTCGTGAAATTTGTAGTATGTAGGTAGGTATATTTTATTATTCTTTCAAACAGTGAATACCACTCGTATGGATTTTTTTACGTGGCTATTTGTCGACAGCATGTCGCATGCTCGCAGATGTCAGGAACGACACTTAAAAAAATTAGTGGTACGTCTATCATGCAAAATGTACTGAAATACCTTCGATGGTAGTAAGGTTCAATATTGCTCATTTGACATTTAATATCCCTTATATGACACACGGGTTATATTTTATCAAACTGTTGATTTGAAGAATGAAGATAGTATACAGCATTATTCAGAACAACTATAACCATTCAATACATTTTTCCATCGTTGTAAGTTATATTTTTAGCATCCGTTTTTATATTTTCATCTCACGAATGTCAATAGAAGATTACAAGATCGGACTCCATAACAAAAGTGGGATCTGTCGCTGCGGCTCATTTCATGTTTTATGAAATGAGCCGCAGACGTTATCACGTGAGCAAAAAAGACCCGACACGAGCCGTGACTCTTTTTTTTTTCAATTCGCTCGTACCGTTATACATTCGAACGTGTTGCATCGGTGTTGGATGTCACAGTCACCGCGTCGTGCACGGCCGTCGCGGTTTGCGACCCGGCGACGACAACCGGCCTGTCGAGACGTCAAGTTGCGCAATTATTACGTGCTGCCTTCGTAAAGGATTTTTTTTTTGCTAATGGATTGGTTTGCAGTGAGCTTGTCGTGACGGTCTCGAATATAAATATATACATTTTTTTTTATTTTAGGATCTAAAATATACAGTTTTGTTTGAGAAATAAATGTAAATCGTCCACTCCTCTTTATTTCCAAAAGTACTGAGCTTAAAATTTGAAAAAAAAAAATGATATGGAGAATAAATTCTTAACTTATAAATTACAGGGAAACATATAAGACGTCCATTGTTTTAAAATAATGTGGTAAATAACCGAATATTGTGCGAACAAACTAACATTTGCAGTTGTTGTAGTTACTACAAACAAGTTTAGGTCGCATTAAAAAAAAAAATGGATCAAATTAGTTAATTAATACGCTCGCTATCGTGTCCGGAACGAAAAAAGTGTTGATTGACAGGAAATTTCTTTTGACTATTTTGATAGTTTTTTCTAATTGTATTATGTTAAATCGATTTGAACCAGTGATAGAATTAATCTTCATTAAATTATCTATCAAATAGTGCACAGGTTAATAAAATTACATGAATTATTAATCGTGTTATTGATGAAAAAAGTTACGAAATTGAGGAAAAAAAATTATTCGTTCGTAGAGCACTTCTTAATGCTTCGCATTATGAGTCGTGCAAAACATAGTTGGATTAGTAGATAATATATTGATCGGCAATACATACGAAGTAAAACAATAAATAATAATAAATCCGGTCAAGTATTAGTCGGATTCTATCTAAAGATCCATAACCGAGTGAAAAAAAAATTACAAATATAATTACAAATATATCATTGGTGTGTGCGTGGAACCTCCAGTGCGCGAATACGGTTCGCGCTTGGCCAGTTTTTTTTTATTTGATTTTTTTATGTCTAGTCCAAATTTATCTTCCACCGCGAAATTGATATTTACATAACAAGTCAGCTACCAGAATAAGTTAGTGTTGTGTAATTAAGATTTGTCAACGGTTCGTTAAGACTGCGCCGCGACCGAGGGTTTGTCTCCGTTTTACCATTCTCGTCTATTCGCTAATAATAAATACGTTATTTTCCCATTAATTGCGCGAGTTATTTCCGTCTATTCCGCGGAAGTTCGGTCATCGCGCTTGGCACTTGCCGCTTTTCAAACTTTTTTTTTACGGTGAATATGATTCACGCCATCACCGACACATCCGTCAGTCATGCCCGGACTTGACAAATCATCATCGAAGTCTTCCATTATCGGCTTTGGTGATGCAATACTTTGATTATTCGCTTTGTTGTTTTTTGCCAGTTTATAATAGATCAATCTTTTTTTTTGCAGTATAATTCATTTCGGTTATTCCTTTTGAACTATAGATACAAATAAATTAACTATGAATTCCTTCCATTTTTCGGTGTCGCTAATACGACATATATTCATTGTTACATCGAATCGTTAAAATGAAATAGGGAATCGCCTCTGTAACTATCCGAGATACCCTTGTAAGTAGATCGCTAGTTCTGGGGGTTGAACGAGAAATTGAAAAATTGTAATGTTATCATTAAAATACTGAGTATTTTTTTATATAAAATCATGTATTTCTAAAAAATGTTTAAAAAATATAGCTGCCCCGAAGTTATATCTGCATATGTCGCCCAGAAAAATCAAAAATGTACGGGCGTAAGTAATTAGGTGTAAATTGAATATAATATCGTAAATGGGTTACGTTAGATGGCTTTAAAAATAAAACTTTAATTGTATTATATGAAGAAAAAAAAACACTGTTGCATTGGAATTTGTTAAAAAATGTTATTGTCAAATTGAACATATTATTTGATGATCATCAAATAATAGCAAAAATCATATGAAAATACAATGTGTGTGTATGAAACACGTATATTGTAGAAGGGTGTAACATGAAATATGTAGTGATTGAAAAATGATTATGTTGAAAGTATCTGGCCGATTGGGAAAAATGAATGGTTAGTATTCGGACCTGTGTCTGCTGGAGAAGGATCGGGCAAAGGTCATTCCGGAACATGCAGGCCAAATCATCGGCGTGTTCACCAAGGTGACGGCTTCGGGCGTCCGAAACCCTATGAGATTGCGCGAAGCGATCGGGAACCCGTTGATAAATCGTACTTATAAACGCAAGTAAGTAAACTGCGAAGGAACGACAACAAACGAGGGATAATAATAGATGTTATCGTTCCTCTGCACACTGAATCGATTCCTATAAATAAGCGATGCGCTCCCGTGCCGGCGCTAATTATAGAACGCACTCGATCCGAATCGACGCGCGACGGCGCTATTTTCGCGAGCGTTTTGTTTACGTGCGGAGTGGCCGCGCGGCGGTCGCCCGGACCTTGTGCGCATAGTGTCGTGAATAGAATATTCCGATATATCGGAGACGAATCGGTTAATCGATTATCTTATGTAGTGACTTGCGATTCTATTCGAAGACGATTTCGTTAAGATATCGATGTAGGTCCAGTCATCGTAATCGTATGTCGTTAATAAATATTCTTGTATTTATTTGGGTATTGTTAGTTTTTACATTTCGATCTTGCTCAAATTATGATACGTTTTATAGGAGTGTCCTAAGTGGAAAAAGGAATTTCAGAAATGAAATCATAATCGAGAAATTATATTCGTTATTGATGTATCGCTTTCGTTCAACAATTCTGCAGCGTAACCTAAACACTTTCGTGATGTCGGATTAATTTTGCGAGAACCTCAAAGCGGAGATGATTGAAGACTTAACGCGACCCGTCCCGCTTAGGTATTTTTGTCGAAGTGTGCAGGCGCCCTCGCCGAGTAAAAAGCTCAAAAATTTTAACAATCGCGATTTATGTAACGAGGTCGACTTTTTTTATTGTACAAAAATGGGTGTATATAAAATAATCTGTGTATACGTCCGTCCGTGGGTGTGCACTGCGAAAGATTAAAATGGTATTTTTTGTTACTTTCCCGGATAGTGTTTATAAAGACTGTATATAATCTGACTAATAAATATTGTTTTCAATTTTTTCCTTTTTATTTTACATAATTATAATTGCATTGTCTAACGGTTAAGTTGTACAGGAGACAGTTTTTGTCCTCATAACGTTATTTAAAATTTTATTACGAAGCCATATAACAATCACATTCCGTAAAATAAATTTAATTTTCAGTGATACCCTATGAATTCATGAATATATATTGCGTTACCTATAATTGTTCACGTTTTGAGACCAAATAATCTAGAGCGTTTTTTGAAGTAGATCACGTGAACAACGTTATTTGAACTCTCGCATTTTTTAAATATCTCAGTTTGTCTGTTATCTCACACCGTGCCATCTGATTGCATACCGGCGATAACGCCCTCTACCGAAACGCAATGCCCGCGTAGGTCAGCACGGCGATCACACCGGCCGCTTTACAGCGACGTGTGACTCACGCGCCGCCCGGTGTGCGCGCATGCGACCTCATGTCGGCCGACAAGGCCGCGGCGCGCGATCACCCGTGCTCGGGATAAAGCTCCGCGTATACGATGAACATCGAGAATTTTCAACCGCAACCGGAGTGCATGTAGACCAGCTGATTTTCTTGAGACTTCGCGCGTCGGCCGAATATCGCCTTTGAGAGATCGCAGTGTTTATTTAATGCGGTCTTGTGAATATTATATATTATAGCCGGCTGCGATATTTAAACATAAAATACTAAGGTGATGCTCGCGCAGCAGGGGCGAACGGCCCGTGAGTCGAGTGTGATGCGTTTGAAGACATGCGAACACGCCCGGACGGCTTATGCCTAGCGCGTGCATAATATTTTGTGACTATATACTGCACGCGCGGTTATAGATGCCGTGCGCCGGCGCAACGGAAAACGGAAGCGCCGCGCTAGTTGTGGGCAGCGATCAGGTGTTAAATCTGACTGATATTATAAACGCAAAAGTTTCTTTATCAGTTCGTTCTTTTTTCACGCAATAATGGATCGACTTGATTTTGCATACAACTAGTTTATGGCTCGAGAGTGGTGAACACTACTTTTTACCCGGAAAAATGCACCGTTATTGTGGGATGGTGACTGTAACTATATTTGTGCGTAATTAATAAACTAATATTAATAAGATTTTATTTGTGTATTGGTTTAAAGTTTGAAATGACTCTCAAGATGCTTTTTAATGCATTAAAATGCATAATTTCTGTGGAATACAAACTTTGCTCAAAAATATTACCCTCGAGTTTAATTGCGTAGTGTGTAATAGATGTTGCGAATGTTCGGAATCAAAGACGAGCTCGGGACGGGACACGAGAGCGACACACGACCGAAATCCAGAGAATGACCGAGGACGGAACGACAGTGGAACCGTTATCGAATTCGAGAAAAGAACATAGGTCATAATCATAACTGAAAAACAGATCGCTGAATAGAAATAGGCGAAAGATTCATTCTGGGGCGAACGAAAATTAACTTTACATCGTTCATTCTTACGTCATGTCACGTCTTAAGTTTTTCGTAGTTTCGCGGTGAGGGAGAAATTCCAGATGTTAGATAAATATCAAGTAGATTCGGTTTTGGTGGAAAACTGACCAGTCTCTAAAGTCGTTTGAGAGAACAGAATATCGAAGGCTGACCTTCAGAAAGACTGTCTCTCTCAAATATTGTATAGTATTTTTTGCCATTTTCCGGAACATCGATAAAGATGACTTGTTTACTTAATACAATGAAGACTTGTGATTCGCACAGAATATGCTATTATGTTTTATTTCACTAAGCACCTTGTAAGTAAGACAGCTGCTGTCTCTGTTTTCTGTGTCACCATTGTTCATAATATGTCTGTTGCCTGTGATGACGACAATTAAAGAGCAAAAAAATATGATTTGATTACGAGGTCGACTTTGGGTGTCAATTTGAATGTATCGACGCGGTCAGTGATTACGCCGCGCTCGCTGAGACTGGAAGTGAAAGTTGCACAAACTTGTTGACGTCTCTTTCGTGTTTAATCTAACTACAGTTTTAACCCGACCAATTTCAATCCAATAGATTCTTATTCATTTAGTTATGCGACATAGACTCCTAAAAAAAATAGAATCGACAGTCATATGATGCAATCGAACCGTTTTATTTAAATAGAGAGATATATTTCAACGCGTTCTTGTAACGAGATGACTCCCCCTCTCCAGCCGCCGCCGCCACCGCCGCCTCCGGCGTTTCGTTTCACCGGATATATTATGACATGTCTATATTGAGCGTGTAACTTCACTAGGCGCCGCCCGCGCCGCGGGGAGTGCACGATATTGACAAGTGTTAATATTGAACGAGATGCGCTATTTTTACGTTTTTTTTTTTAATTTCCTTTTTTCTCTCCTTTACCCGTGTATTTATAAGAAGCAAAGAAGCCCATTGGCGCCATCCCGTTTATTAGAACTCTCGATTATATACTGGACGCCTTGCCTTTTTTACCGACCATATGGGAGTCCACCCTGTATAACAATAATAATATCGTTTGTCATTTGTCGTGGTTGGGATAGCGAAGGCGCCAGCGACACCCTCTTTTTGATTCAGGCTCACATTAGCACACGTGGCGCGCTTGGTTCTTGTAGAAATATTCCATTGCGATAGTTCTAATGTAACGTGGCATGACGCGGAGGCGGTATATTCCCTACTTCTACGCCTGCATTGCATGTCATTTTCAGCGATCGCCTGTTCTTTGGCCGAATTTTCTTTCATCAGTTCGGTTGCAGAGGTGGCTGCTTGCCTTATCCAGTATCGGGACTGCCGCTCGATCAGATATCGGCGCCGATAATGATGACAAGCGTTCGGCCGGACCGTCTGCTTTGAGACATTAGTATCCTTAGGCTATACGCAAGTTTTGTATTTGACACGTTACTGCTTAATAAGTGAATAAAATCAGGAGGATGCTGAGCACTCCTTGCTGGAGTACTGTGTTAGAACTATTTAGCACCGATTAGTGTAGGGAAGTTTATGAAAAAAAAAAACGTTAATTATCGTATGTTTTAGAGACTTTACACATGCTTACTATAAATCTCGTTGTCTCTTAAACAGTGGCCCTTGTACTTGGCTGCGCTCGCGATCGTTTTAGTGTTCTTTTGAGTTATGTATAACCGTCGTATGCCGTTGATTCGTGTGTTTAGGAATTTAGTTATTGCACAACACAGGCTTCAATCGCTTCGAAGAGATGATGTCGTCGAATATTTATTCCAGGAATTGCGTAATCATATGTTTATAATAAGAAGATAAACCTTCGATCGGAAACAAAATTTGCTATGAACATTACGCTATTGGCGCCTCTATGAAAATATCTACTTATTAAATCATTATAACCATAATCACCTTTCATACTGTTAAAAATGAACTTCGTAAAATTTACTTATTCTACACAATTTACATAATACAAAACATATTATGTTATCCAGCGTTATAAATGTAACATTGAGTTCGAATTTATAAAATCTATGTATTTCGAAGCGTCTTCGAAAAATATATCGTGTGTATTCGTTGATGTGTTCAAGTTTACGTGTGTGTTGTCTTTTGTCTTTACATGTTTCTGAGTGTTGTGTTGTCACAAGTGCGCGTTCATGTCGGTGGTGAACTATTAGGCATTGCAGGTACGCGCGGACGCAGCTTTATGTGCATTATTTATTTTGGGTCCGATCGGTTTTTTGGTTTTTATTTTGTTTATCCTACATTACATGTCCCTTTCTGATTTCGTTTCAGATACTCGCCGCGAGCTAGGAGGAAGTAAATTCTTTAGAAATCCACCGCAGTAGCGAAGGCAGTTCATTGCCATCTGTTATCGTTGTCACCTGGAAGACGGGCTCGCAATCCCATCGGTTGGATCGTGTCGCGAATCACTTTTAGTGTCGATTTTTATTACTTTCGTAAAGTTTTCATGGGGGTTAAATATTTTTAGATGGAACAGGTGTGTGAGTCTCCTTCGTTCCCTCGTTTAGTCTTCAAAACGACCTTCATTAGGATAAAGTTGATTGACACATACAATTCGGCCGTTATCGTTGAACATTCATTAGGTACATGGTATTGTAACGGATCGAGTTACATATCTAGCCTACATGATGATTGTGATAGCCCTTTCAATTCCTCGAATCATGGTCGAACCGACCGCCCTATTTATGGCTCTATCGAGATCAAGTCGCTCACGGTCCACTGTCTCGGAGATCACTAACGCACAGATGGAGTGTTGCGTTCGCCTAATGCGCCGTCCCTGCGCTATGTAGTCGGCGAGCGACTCGCCTGCGGATCGGTGAAACATCGACAAATGGCGCTGTCGATTAGATAAGATCGTTGCCTTTTTTATCGCGCCCACGTCGCCGATTCGACGGCCGCCCGCGAAGCGCTGTCGGAGACAGTGCTATGCTGTCGGCGTGCCCGCGCGCACATCTGCGCCCTGCGCGGTGCCGTGCCATAGTGTTTTAGCAATGTTTTGGATAGACGCAGTTCTAGTGTGTACTCGAAAAGGATCGCATCGGTATATGTTTCGACTTCTGCGATTGAACAAGTTTCGCAACTCGTTTCGTGAAAGGAGACCGTCTTAGAAGTGTGGAAAGTTTTAAATTTTCATGTACATGTATAATTTTCTTGCACCGTAATAGATTTGGAAGAAGTATCGGCATTCCTTGTCTTGTTCTAATTTTAGTGACCGAATCGATAGTGTTGTTTCACTTTCGTTTATTTCTTTCAGGATGAACTTAGGGATAAAATGAAAGTTGGTATGTTTATGTGACGACGCGGTAAAAGTGGTGCGAGACCGGAGTAGATGTTATCGCGTCAAGCACCCCCATTCGACGACGCTGATGTCGTAAGGGTCCAGCCGCTCGATCTCGCCGGTGTGTCTTGTGTTTGGTTGCCGTGCGCTGCACGTCTGTCTGTTACTCGCTACTCCGTCGATTCCGTATCACGTGAAAGCGACGTTGTAAATTATGCGTAAAGAAGAATTAGTACTTTCTAAGTCGTAATAGATTAGATTGCTCAGTTGTATGAAGCGTGTGCTTCACCCGCCCGTTTAGCTTTAACCGTTGATCTGATGACCGTCCTGACGTCACTTAGTTCGATAGAACAGTATCGATAGTTTTTTAAAATGTTCGAATAATTCATTGTTTCAGTTTTATATTGTTGTTGAATAAGGCATCAGATGTGATTCTAAGACTGTGATACTAGGTTGTAACAAGTGATAATTTCATCGTCATAAATGATACCGAACGGTTGCCGAAGGTGAATTAAATCGTTTTAACATTCCCGTCAAGAAACTGGAGGAGTGCTACGATATCGGAGATGCGCGCACACTGAACGACGGCGTTAAACATGGAAAGGAAACTTACGCGTGAAGACTTCATGCGCAAGAGTTTCCGGTCGCCACGGGCGACCGCGCCTCCCGCCGTCGAGGAGCCGGCCGTGAACGGGGCGCCGCCGCCCTCGCCCGTGTCGCTGGCCATGCTGGAGCGCGGGCCGCAGCCTCAGCGCGCGCATTACGAGTTCACCGCCACAGGCATCGCGCCCAAAAAACTCGAACTGAACAGGGCCCACCCGATACATTTGAAATCGTTCAGGGCCCCCGAACCGCCCGATGGAAACGACCTAGACGGAGACACCGCCACCGCGGCGCCGCCCTCCGACGACCTGCTGAGAAAGCTCGAGCGGCAGATCGGCGAGATGGAGCGGGGTCTGGAGCGCACGAACGCGACCGACGCGAAAACTTCGGGGGCGGTGGCGCCTCCGGCCGTCGACGAGCGGGTGCGGTACGCCGAGCACGAGAACCTACTGCGGACGGGCGTATCGGCCGTCGGCGGCGGCGGGTACCTGCCCGCCGACTCGGACACAGAGCACGACGCGCCGCCCTTTAACCGCAACGAGTCGACACGCAACAGCACCGGCGGCGCCACCGCCGTGCCGGCTTCGCGTCCCGCCACCCGGCTCGCGCGGACCCATTCCGACACGCAGCAGCACACAGTGGCCGCTACCGCCAAGCTCATGAGGAAGCTGGCCGACGCCGGCACTGATAAGGAAGAAGGGAGCAAAGCTAACGGCAAAGTGCTGTCCCGAAAGGCGGTGCTGTCGCGAATGGAAAGAGTCAAGAATTCAGTAGTGGGCGCTCGACACGAGCATCGGGTGCTGGCGGAGCATCGCGCACCGCCCGCCGGCCCGACTTCGCCCCCTGCTCCCGCGCAGGTAAAGGCCTGTGACGTCCAGATCATCTTCATCATTTATATATTCTCATAGCATATTATGTACCTGCTTACATTAAATGATTATTCTAATCTATTGCAAACGATATAACGTATTGATAGCTATCGTGTTCGGATTTCTGACATTCTATATTTTTTCTTATAATTTAATGTGCATATCGTAATTTACTAATTATTTTATTAGACGAACATCAAATGGTAACGGATCTTAAAAATTTTTGTTCATTAAAGTACGTTTTAACTAGATTTTATAATTGTTGTCATATTTACTTAATAATATTTATCGATTCCATCTTGTCCTTGTGTGTTCATTTGTTATGGTTGCAGCATCCACACTGACTTGTAATATTTTCTATTTTCAGGTAAGACAAAAACATTTTGTTATAAACATGACGGAGAAACAATCGCACGTAAGGTAAAGGCTTAAATATTCAAATAAGAATTCTTACATGTACAGGTATATACAGGTGTTTTAATGTTTTTTGCTAGTACTCTTGCGCGTAATTTTAAACTTTAAAATAATGAACAAAAACTGATAAACTATATGCTCAATATTCATGTACATTATATAATAAAATCTTAGAAAAATCAAGTCTCTACGTACGTCCCACTTCGGGGCGAGGTCAGGGACGCGCGTTTCGAACGCAAATGATGTTTTCGTAAAACTTCTCTTCTTCCATTCTCCTATCATATTCTACGTGAGCCCGAACGCCCCCACACTACGTCAAGGGCGAAACTGTTTATTTACTCTCATTGAGATTTGCAATTCGATGTTCGTGCGCGGACGCTGATGATGCCTCTTCTCGAAATAGAAACCATATTTGAATCTTCGTGTCCGATTCGCATTCTTCAGGACTTTATGTTTTTTTTTGTATATCGTGTCGATAAATAAATTATTGATTTGATAATAAATTATTACTTTATTAATCGTTTATCTCACTATTTTGTTTTCGTTTGCGACTGCTGTATTCTAAAGAATAATTACGTACACATCCACTTTGCATTCATGTTTGATTTTTAGCTCTTGTACATCTTGATTGTTATAAACAAATTTACGCTAGAGGATATAAGTAACCCGCCAGTTCTACCGGTTTATTTTGATTGATTTTATCCATTGTTTTTTAAATCTAAATATTATTAGAAACTGTAAATATATTTTTTATAGTCCCCTACGATATATATTCAATAAATGTATTAATTGCTATCATGGTATATAATACTATGTTTAATTATTTTGCGCTAACAAGTAGGTATTTTATAATAGTTATCCTCTGTAGCTCACTGCGAGAAAAACCCAAAAGCATAAAGGAAAATTAAATATTTATGTATATGCAATACAATTGGATTACGAACATTGTTTTTTTTTTTTAGAAATTTGCACCGTCCCTTTTGCTTCTCTATAGAAAAGGTATCGGCGATCGACTGCGGAGAAAATCGGTTTTGTGCTCTTGAATCTCGACAAATACTGTATAATTCAATTTTTCATCGTGTCTACCGCTCTTTAGCAGCTTCAATTTTAATTGGATATTTTCTCGTTGTCGTCTTGTGTCCAGAAATTGATGAATACCAAAATTTATTAAATCTTGGAATGAATGAAGGAAGATTGACAAAATAAAATTTATAAAACAAAAAAAAAAAACCTATGTTCTTAGGCCAAATCAGTGACATGTTAAAAAATTAAATATATTAAAAGAGGGCTAAATTTTAAGCAGCCGAAACCGATAAACTCGCATGAAACGATTGGTGTCTGCCAGTGAAGTGAGATATATATGAAAAGATTGTACCGTGCGGAGATCTGTGGTCTCCAACCTTCTAGGAAATGAGTGTGAATATATATAAAAACGAAATACTGGACCCTTAAGACCTAAGAATATACTTGTGTATGTCTTATTAAAAGTTATCTGCATTCTACATAACCACTAATGTGCTGATGCTCATTAGAACTCAGTTTCATGTTAACCAAATTACTATTTTAATGTGTTATCTTATTATAGAAGGCTACTATTTTTATCAGTTTTATTAATATACAATTCGTTGTCTTGTGCGAGATTAACAAAACTGTGTGTGACAGTCAGACCTCATTTCTTTTTCGTTTCTTTTGGATAAATTACAAGAATACCAATTTTACTAAATATAGATTTTGATTATTTTCTTCGAGATATGGTTTTAGTGATGTACCTTTGGGCTTTAGGTGAAATTCAATTTATTTATTGCGATGGATCCCCAATTTTGGAATAAGAACGATGACATCGTCAGCTCGAAATACCATTCCGCAAAGCATCATAAAGATTGATACTCTATATATTATAATATTGATAAATTAAACAACGGTCCCAACTCCTCTCCTTATCTACGTTTCAATGTGAGCCCTGATGGCGATCTCGGTCCTACCTAATAGATGGATGCTACTTTCTGTATTTATAATGTTTTCTTTTTGTTAAAAAGTATTAAAATGTATTTTATATTTCGCTTCCATGAAATGTACCATTATCACAATACTTTTGTCCGTTTGGGAAAATTGCGCGGGCAATTAAACATACAGATACACAGTTTCATTAGAGGTGTATGTATAAATGATCTCGCATATAATTCAGACATCGAAACTTCGTGAAATATGTTTTAACCGACTCGATCTTAGCATTTTAGGAGTCAAACTCATTTGCATGGAGTACGGTCACCTCACTGTCTACGCCGGGACCTCATTTTTGCACGTAACACGAGAGTCTCAATCGGAAATTTTATCCATAAATGTATCTCACGTTCTCGTATAGAATTAGTATTATCACGCAGGGGGTAATTACTGGCGCAGTCAGGTCATCCAAGGGTCGTTAATCTATTTCTTCGGGACCTTAATAAATCACATAGTTAACTGGTCCACCGGTAAATATAAAGTGAGATCATAATCTTAATCTTAAATCCCTTTAAAGTCGTCTTTGTACCTTATTTTGTATTTATAAACGACTCCATTGAGTTGTCAGATGGTCCCGAACCTTTTACTTTAAAGGGCTTACACCCCATACTTTAGGACAGTTGGTTTATTTTCGTATTACGAGAATTTCGTGTTCAATTCTCGGAACATTTTCGAGCAGTCGACTTGTAGAAAAATTTATTACGAATTTTTGTTTTGTTTTTTTTTAATAGTCATATGCGCATTTCATAGTATTAATTGATACATATAGAATGAAAGCTTAAGTGTAATGTATATTTAATATTTTGGTGTAACAACGCAATTTGGGTTTTTAAAATTTTGTCCATCAAACAAAACAAAACTTAATCACTTGACCCATCTATTTAATCATAAAATGTTATAAAATTGTTCCGAAAAAGTTAAACTATTGTAGTAAATAAATTACGTCTATGGCATGAATTGATCTGAATTTGGAATTTGATTATTTTGGCTGTGAACTTAGGGAAAAAAATCAGGATTTATAACGAAAATTCAAGGATATCTCTTCAGTCGAAGAATGCCGGCCGGTGTACGTCTAAATTCTTAGTGTACGAGTTATCTCCTACGTAATAAGTTCATGCGTGTCGTTGTTATAGTGTTCCTAGCGTTCCAGTTCTAAATCGATCGTTGCTAAGCGCAGAATCGCTGTCTCGCCTTACTATACGCGAATTCTTATAACAACTTTCTTTAATACTACGGGGACACTATAGTTTTACCGATATCGATCGGAAGTTTTAGGGTATCGCTGTATAGTCAAAGCGACCCTTTTGTCTTTAATATTGCAATTTAAACGGATCGGATTAGAATAGAAAGGACATCGCTGCGCGCTTGTGGTCGGTGTGAAAATTTGCCTTTTTATTTCTAGAGATATCTGAGATTGTTAAGTAAGCTTTATTTTGATTGCGATGCTGATTTATTTACACAAATTAAAAATTATACTATTAAGCACGACTTTTCGTATTGGCCTTGGACATTTCCAAACATCGCTCATGACACGCGCAAATGTTTATTGCAACAAATTTAGAAACTCTTGCACGCTTTGTTAAAGCTTGCAAATAGTGCCAAGTATTACGATTTAACTAATTAATTTATTTTCTTAGAATGATGATAATTTGGCATTAAAACTGTAAATAGCTGCCCCGCACTTATTCTGTGATGTCACTGAATGTTTTTTCTTAATTTTGTACAGAATTTCATTTTTAATAATCAATTAGCCTTACTGGACATAGTCAGTAATGCTAATTGAAGTGAAACTTCTATTGCGACTTTCAACAAGGTTGCGTTAAACGTTCAACGCTACTGAGGAGGGGAATAGAAGTAGACAGAGCGAGAGTGAATGCGTGGCACTCGAACGCATGCGCGTAGTATACCTGTTACAGGCCAGCGCGAGCGTTAGCAACGAGTAGCGTCCAGTATTCCAACGCAAGAGGGAGAGAAAAAGAAAGAGATACACAAAAGTAGAAAGTAGGAGAGAGAAAGAGAGTGAGTCGGCAGATTTCGTCTCGCAATTGTAACGTGTGAAGAAAAAATCAATTTCTACCCCTTCCTATTTTCATTTCCACATTATGAAATTTCACTCCTTCCGCGCGGAGGGACTCGACGCACTATTTTTTTGAATATAAATAACTATGACTTCACATATGAATCATCGTAGGTTCTATTAGTGATTGTGTAAAAACACTCTATCTCTAATAGATTTTGTCATTTTGAGAGTAAAATATATAAGGTATGAGAAGTTTTTTTTTTACTTCTTTTTTATCGCAAACCGTTATGGAAAATTATACGTTACATTTATTTATAACATGTTATTATATAAACACCCTTTACATTAACGCTCTTAGTGCGCTCGCTCGCGTTACGCCTCGTTGACTATATGAACGCATACCGGATTTATCTGTTTCGTGTTTTTTTTTTTTGTTTTGTGTAAGCGTTCTTCTTGAAGTGAACGAACTCACCGCGAGCACACCAAGCGTGTATCTCCCGAATATTATCTGTAATTGTAATTAAATTTCGAAATTATTAATTTTTGGGGTAACTTAAAAAAAAATCAGTTTCGCTATTTATTCTTTATGCATTTTTTCTCAGTCGGAACGAACGTAGCTAGAGGTTAATAATATAAGATTCATACAAATAAGTCTAGTCGCTATACAACAACGCGCATGACGCACGAGAAGCCAAGCATACGCAACCCTTGTCGCGGTGGAAGCCAACTAAATACACAAAATTAGATGTTGTCTTGTGAACACTTGTTCCTTTTATTGTATATTATTCTTTGTTTAGCTTACAACTGATTCTCAAGTTACATTCTTAAGACAGAGGGTTCAGTGTGGAGACATTTTATTTAAAACAGCGGAACGTGTTTTAATTAATATTTAGGTCAAAAATGAAAAAGATGCGGACAAATGTAAGAAAAATAGACGAGATGGTACACCTTAAGTGACTATTATATTACAGTAACCCTTAAAGAATATACTTTGACAAATATCTATGTATATTGTTTATTTAATTTTAGATTTGTTCATTTTTATCTTAAATATCGTATTAGATTTGAATGGTGCTTTAATATTTCATTTCATTATTTGACCCATAATGAACTTTAAGCTATCCTAAATGATTTGCATTCATAAATGGTTCCTAAAATTATAATCGGTGCGCACAAGGTTTATAAAATTTTTATCACCAGACATGCAATCACAAGACTTCTGTTTCTTACGAAATGTCTAATGTTAAAATTGAATATGAAAAAAAAAAAAGACAATGTAATAATCTTTTATATGATAAATTTTAAGTAAAACTACCGGACTGAATAAATTTGAAAGGTAACAGTGACGTAATTAATATGAATATTTATCACGGGAATGTCTAAGTGCGCCCGCGAAAGGGCTACGGTTTTAGGAGAATTTTAGGTTAGAACTAGTTTAATCCCTGTACTTACGGTGGGACCCAACCTGTTTTATTGCGAATTTTAAAACCTTTTCAATGATAGTTCAAAATCTATGACCCTACTTTAAATATAAATTTGACTATTGATAGAAGAATTTGTAAATATTAAATAGACAGCATTGTCCTATTTTTATTATTATTATTATTAATTTATTGCTTATTTATTTCTTAATCGATTTTTACCGCTGTCCATAGACACGCGCAATCCCAGGATAGTCACTAGTTTGTTGCCGGCCTTCTCTTCTCTTGACAACCCCTTTGCCATAAGACCATTGAGAACACCGCTGGTGTAGAGACATCTTAAAATCTTACCTTACGTGGAAAATTGCGCACGAAGCGATGGTGGAACGCCGTTGAGATGGTGATCCATAGTGGATTTCCGGAGAGTGCAACGGTGACGGAGTTCAGCGGCAGGAATAGTTCTATGTGCCACTCTCAATACTAAATGCGACAAAGCATAGACAAAAAGACTACGTCCCTTCGCAAAGCCTTCACTCTTTGATGTTGCCATCTTTCACCCTTTCATAATTTGTTCCTTTGTGGTTTCATTCGAAATGTAAAACTAAAATAGTCTGCTGATCGCTGATAAAGTCTTCTTTCACCTCTTTAAAATAAATATGTGCCCGTGTAATCGGTGACATCGTCCTTGCGATAACGTTTGTCGTTTTTTTTATCGTCGTGGCGCTCGCTTCCCCGACTCGCCGGCTGATAACGGCCGGTGGTAACTTCGTTTTGCGCGAGCGCACCTCTAGAAGAGTTTTGTCTATGCTGGCTACGTAATGTGGAAAATCAATTTCGCTACCTGTAAGGGAAAGCATTACTCTTGTAAATTCATAAAATTTGCGTATTGCACCGAATGTGAATTGTCAATTTTTGCTATTTCGTTTGTGTTGACTAACAATTTGCATGGATACGTAAGTTGTATAACAACCGTTAGGGGTGCTGCACCAACTCTCATACAAACGTAATAAATACAAACGAGATGTTAGATAATAGTTATTAACTCTTTCTCGACCCTTAAAGTTATTTACTACGTTTTACACGTTTAAAACATATATGAATTCTGTCACGAGAACATAAAAAATAAGGGTTGTAAAAAATACCTGTTTCAAAATATTTCGCTTTTTAATGAAATATCATTTTACTTCGCCTTTGTACTAAAAAAAAGACATTTTCATTTACGGTGAAGGCTATTTCGGTATGATTAATCAAGCGTATGGTTGTCTTTTATTTGTTAGGGTTCTGTACTGAAATGGTAGCAACGGGACCTATTCCTAAGCCTCTGCTGTTCGTCTATCTGTCCATCTCTGTTAGCAGGCTGTATCTTATGAATTTTACTAAAAAGTATTTATTTCTATTGCCGCTATAACAACAAATAATAAAAAGAACGTGTTTTTTTGCGTTTATTGCTCTATTTTAATAATGGCAATAGGTAAACTCTTCCAATCTTCATAATGTGTATTACTAGAGTCGCTATAAAAATAAATATTAAAAATAAAACAGAGTTATTCTTTGATTTAAATCTTATGTCAATTCTTACATAAGAAATGTGCTTTTTTCGGCGTTTCTTGTTAAATTTTGATATTAATTCTTGTTTTTCATTAATTATCTTTATAAAGTACGTAACGTTGAATATTGTATTTGTAGATATATTTCAGTCCTGTCTTTATCAGCCCTCTGCTGCGACAAGCCCCCCGGCAGTCTTTTTTCAGATTGTGGGACTTTTTGGTTTTCGCGCTGGCGCAGTGTGCGTGCTGATGTGCCCATACAACCTTCACCGTTGGCCACGTCCGAAACCGACAGCTTAATACGCTTTCCCGGGCACACGGAGAGCGGCTTAATAATGACCCCGGCATCTTAGAGTGCGGAGACAACGTTCGTGATCGATGGGCCTCCACGGTCCGTGTTGATAGAACTCATTTGAATCGTGCGCCATCTCAACAAGTATCTTGGAAGCGAGACGTATATATACGTAAATAATATGTATATAGTTATAACTTTTTAGGTCTTTTCAGTTTTAAGATGGAACGCGCACTTCAATGTTCTTTACTGATACGGCCCTGACAGCGTAAGACGCAGAAACTTGGCGACGCCGGTCTAGACGTTGTTTCGTCAATATTGGAAGTTAAATGCAATTCGAACCTTCGAAGCCTACGCAGTGACAAGTATCCATAAAATAAATAAATAGGTAAATGAACGCGTAGCTTTAATGAAGGGGGCGGTCGATAAATATTTACGGACCCCCCTCCGCCCAGCGCCTAGTCTGTGTAAACGGAATAATGGCACTCGGCGAAAAACAATTCCATTGAAAATCGTCGAGACGAAAATCACCCCGAAAATACATCTGAAATTCCACTGAGGATTGTTTGGACCGACTACGACTCGCGGTGTTAACTTTTAGAAATTGGTTTAGGCGAAAGTCAAAGTGTCCGCTACGCGTTCGGCTTTCTCGTCGTGTGACTCGCGATATTTAATCGAGTTCCTGAGCCGGCGGCGAGAGGTTAAAAGTTGACGACTACATGTCGTTACGAGATTCATATTTGTTCGTTGCTAATGGAAAAGTACTAATCTGTTGACGGTATGTTGCTATACATGTGTGTGTACACACACACACACACACACGCACGCACGCACGCACGCACGCACGCACGCACGCACGCACGCACGCACGCACGCACGCACGCACGCACGCACGCACGCACGCACACACACACACACACACACACACACACACATATATATACTTGTACTTATATCTTCATCTTAGAACTGTAATACTTAATTGTTCCCTTTATAAGATTTTTATGTTTATAGAATTTTCATTTAATTAAGCAGTGCACTGGCGTATATTGTCTGAAATAGCTCAGGTTTGATATTCAAATTCATTAACATATAATAAGCTACCTACTCTATTACATTGTTTAGAGCGAAGTGTCGTATACAATTTATTATTTCATTCTTATGTAAACGTAAAAACTCGTAAAGCAATGTATTTTACACAATTACGTCTAGACACGGCAGTCAAACATTAATAAAAGTTCTGTTATCGTAGTTTTCCAACCATTATCTCCCGCCTGACCGCCCCGGCTCAAGGCACCGGGTGCGGCTCCACACGCGGTTTTATACTAACTTTTAAATTTTGAGACTTCCCTCGGAATCACCTTTAGCATGTGTTTGCAGTGCGACAATTGATCCTGCGTTATCTCGATTAAAATTATTAAAATCGGTTTGACAAGTGTTTAAAATTATATTATCGAAATTCATTTTAAAAGACACTGCAATATCACTGATATTGTCCAAGGATGGCGGCGAGAGAGTTGAAACAAACGGATGAGTCTACATAATTTAGTTAGAATATAAACATTAGATGTAATAATAATTTTTTTGCTCTTTAGTACGGTATCGACCTAAACATAATTAAAAAAAAAACATAAAAGTCGATGTCTGTCTGTCAGTCAGTTTCGAATCCGATTTGCATGACTTTTTTTTAAATTAATATCTATGTTACTTGATCACGTTGAATGACATAATTTGTTATATAAAATAACGTATGACACAAGCAGCGACGATAATGGTGAATGGAGTCTTATAAATGATGCTTTTGGCACTCTTAAACGACTTAGATTGAGTAAACAATACGAGATATAACAAATTAATGTATTGCATAGTTGTAGATCATTAAAATGTCTACAAAAAAGACTCCGATATGAAACATATCTGTCTTCTTAGGATCACCAACAATAAGCATTGAGTCTTTAAAATAGTATCCAGCAATCGCCGGTGGGTGATCGACTTGCGCCCATTAAAAAAAATCAGTCAAGCACTTGTTGTGTCATGCGCAATGTAGGGTTCCGTAGTTGTCCGTCACACTATACGGACTTAGGAGAGAGACATTTGGTTGGTACTATGAACATAGTTTTTATACCGAATCAATATTAAAAGAACAGTGGACGTGAGAAATAAGATAAATGCGGCACGCTACCGGTTTTATGAATCGGTGGATTATAATGCTTGATGATTTTTTTTCTATGTTTTAATTTCAACAGTCTTATACTATAATTCCGTCCCTCCAACGTTCTTATCTAGCTTTATGCCGATAATGTTTTGTGGGTTGCTGATTTGATTCCATTCAAATACAAAAGGAATCGCCGATTCATTAGGTATTTTAGTTGATATTCTAACGCTGAAAAGAGAAAAATAGCCATCACGTGAACTCGTCTAAACAAAGAGATGTGTTAGTTACTCGTGTATTTGCTCTGACTCTCTCAATATTATTTTTTTACGTAGCACTTACTACTCGACTCTTTGAAGCCTCTTTAAGTATGTTTCCCCCTTCGAATTACTTCCGATCGAACTTTTGGAGTTTTGCGGCTTTTTTACAAAATGGTGAACATATGTTACATCACATTTGCGGACACTACGTGCGATTATAGAAAAAATATGTTTGTTTTGGGCACCAACTACTACGACCGCGCCAATTCGACAGTTGCGAACCCCATTGACGGACAGACTTAAGTTTTAATGATGAATTGGGTTCTTAATAATACAAGGATCTTAAAATATGTTAGGCGATGAAACATACCGGATCTTGTACTGATTGTAAATTGGAATAAGCCCGTGTGTGTTATGAGCACATTTTTTTTATTTACTAACGCTAAGTATAATCTTAAGAGCATCTAATCTTATCATAACTTAAATGGTGTAATCTATGTCGTTAAATGCTTCGTAAATACTTTGGCATTTTTAAGCTTAGGCTTCTTACGGTTTAAAAGTTCTTAACGCATTGGGTCTACCAAGATAAATGAGACGCGCAAGAGGACACAAACCTATTTTCTTTCATTCGCCAAGCGATTCGATCTCCTGCAAAAATTATTTTGAATCCCGTTGATTTTTATAAAGGCATATGAAAAAATGTAAATTGTCCAAGTGCCGCATTTGTAAACCGTATTCAAAATTTTTTTTTCATAATTTTTCATTGCAAGCGATTGAGGATACAAATACTGACAAATCTTTATTCTATATTTATTGTAAAATTCGTTGTTTTTGAAACTAATATTTAAGATAAAAGTGGAATATTAAGAGCTAATACATCCTTTTGTATTTGTCTGATTCAACTTTATTTTGAAGCGTCACAATTGTTCAATGAATAATTCCGTGCAATTTCTTATTAAATATCACAACGGTCAACATTATATAAGGATTGTAATATAATTCCACGAGCTCAATCAAAAACAAAAGGTCTCTTCCATTAAGACGATCCGTATTCTCGACACGCCCTTCGCCAAATTGGAAAATGTAGCGGCGCTCGGCGCGACATCTCGTGCCACTCGACATCATCATCCCGGACTATGTGCCCGTGGGGGTGGATAGAGCCGTCGATGTTAAGGGGGCGACTGTGATTGGTCGTCAACCAGCATCCGGAAGTAAGCTTATTTATTTAGCGCATACTGTAACAGTTTAATCACAGTCATAGCGTACTTGTATGTTTAGCTCACATCTAAATTGTGGTTCTCTGATTTAGTTAGTATTAATAATTTTGAAGGTTGTCGAAGTGTCTGGTTTTTTTTAATGGTAACATTATTGTACGCAATGAAATATTTTTGTATAATAATTTTCCATGTCAATTGTAGTATTTTTTAGAGTTCCGTACTTCAAAGGTATCCTTATAAGATCACTTCGTTGTCGGTCTGTCTGTCCCTCTGTCCGTCTTTCTGTCACGACCCTTTTTCTCAGGAACACGTAGAGCTATCAAGTTAACATTATTATTAAATACTTAGGTCTGCAATCACTTGGAGCTGTAAAAAATATCAAACATCTGAGTTGATGCAGTCAAAAGACATGGCCGTTAATGCCGCATATTTTTTTGAACCATAACACCAAGGCATTGAGACGATCGCGATGTAGTAATATCATGAAAAATATTTTTCGTACACTTGTACAGCGACAGTGTCCTTCCCGTCCGAATTAATCAAATAGTAGAGCTACCTTAAGTAAGATTTTACTTCTGGGCCTTGTTTAATTCAGATCGTAACAGGAACCGGCTTACTTTGGGCTGTATACGGTCTAACGATTCCCCGGACACTGTGGGATCATCGTAAACCCTGACCTGACCTAACACACCCTTTGTAGAATGTACAAATACTATGATGTATATGGGACGACCTTCTAGCAGCAACGACCTTGTGTGCTACATTTTTGATACAGAAATAGTCCCTGAATAATATTTTGGTCAGAGGAGTGATTTCAGTTTACCTTTTTGAAGAATTTCCGGTCATTACATTGCATATGCCAGTTTAGTTCACCTTATTACGAATGGTCGTGAACAAAAAAAAATGCTGGAGCTTAAATAGAGGATCTCTTTTTTTGTGTTGTGATGATATCTGTATTCTAATTTACGGACACTGGCCAATTATGTGCTCCGAAATGCTAAAGATTTTTTTTTGGGTTATGTTCTAACCACGCGTCACGTCCTAAATATGACGCACGGGTTGACATTTTTTCCTTTGTAGTATCTGACGTTCATGAAAATGCAATGTGTAGAATTTTTGACTAAGCACAGTTCCCCCGTACAGAATCTCGTATTTTTTACAGATCGTCTGTGTTGCGAGATTCCACCTTTTGAAGCTAAGCAAAATACATTGACACTTACGTAAATTAACGGAAAAATATTGAATGTCAATCTAAAGAGTTGTTAATCGAATTCTTTATTGTTCTATCTTTGTAATACAAAGATAGAACAATAAAGAAACTGCTTAATACAAAGCTTGTATTAAGCAGTAAAGTGTTTATTATTACTTATTAAGGTAAAAATTGTAATTCCCCGATAAGTACTCGAATCTACATTTCGGTAACGATACGGCTAAGTACAAAATGGCAACATGCTGTTTTCAAAACAACAATATAATACGATTTCTTGAATATAATCAAATGAATATCTGTATTAAAATTAATCAATATTTATTTATTTTATTACTTGAGATATGTAATTATTAAACATACCATACATACATGCCATAGTAAATTATATTCTGTTATGTATAAGACGGAATGTGTATATGTTTCGGTGCAGAATGTACAGTAGTTGTTGACGTCTGTGTTTTAACTCGATCGCCCCAGAAGGTCGACTCGGAAAGTGTGACGCAGTTGTAAAGGTAAATGCAATAAAGTCTCTTATAAACGCTCTCGATGTAAATACGCTGCTGCTGTGGTATTATTTATTGCTACACGCCAGCGGACTTTGAATCTTATTCTCATCCAGCGGAAAGATTCCATTTCGCCCGCAAACATCAGTATGAGTGTAGAGTTGTTTTTCAGCATTCGAGGGGCGAGTTTCAGACCGGCCGGATGTGGGAGGGCGGGGGTGCCGCTGCCATCCCTAATCCCAGTCAGTTCGAATCCGGGCGGCGCCGCGAGCCGACGCCCCGACCGCGGAGCGCGCGTGGCCTGACACCAATAAATGGAACATGGTGACGGATGGAGTGTTTATAAACAGTGACGATAATTAGCCAGAGAACGCGATAAAAGTTTACTTGAATCGTACGCGTTAGGGATAACCGACTGGCACGGATCGCCGTGAACACCGCTGATATTTTTTGACTTTTTTTTTTAATCATTACTGCAGTAAGTTGACGATATGAAAACAATGCCGAGAATCGACATTTCTCTATCTTGTGACGTATAACTGAAAATCAGTTCCTTCCTCGTAAACGAATCGCGCCACAGAGTAGTGAAACCGCACTGCAGCGATCTTTTCTACTCTACATACGCGTCGTATATGAGTAGGGTCCAACACCGGATGCATTGCGGGAATGGGAGAAGAATGCCCATTCGTGTTCTTCTCTTCGTATAAAGATTCGATCGCAACCAAAGATCTTCTCGACTAGAAGTGTTTTTGGTGGCTTCTGCGTACGGTACGCGATACGTGTCAAGGCTTCAGGTTCGATGCACGACAACGTAATCATTTCAAGTGATCCGATCGTTATATATTTTTTCTGCGATGCTAGTAATCGTTATTCGTGAGTTGTGTATATGTAATAATGTATACAAATTACGGAGTACGGTATAAGTACGAAGGGGTCACGGTTTGCGATCTCGCTCGATGCAGAACGATGAGAAACTAAATTTACTGGAAATCATCCAAGTTCTATATTGTTAGTCGTGGCTGTCTGTGGTTGTTGTAGCACGTGTTTTATGTAAAATGTTGATATGCACAGAAAGCTAAAAAACATTAAATGCGATATTAAAGAGGAGTAAGCGGACATTTTGGTGAGATACAGCGTAATCTAGAGGAGAAATAACTGCATCACAAAAAGGTGAAAAGATGAGTGGTTTAAGATCGTTTGCGTCTGTTATGAATGGGAACTTTTTTTTTGTACATTTGTAGATTCGAATAATGCAGTCATTGATTATGAACAAGTTTGTAATCATAATGATTTCTAATACACCGAACTAAATATATGCTGCGATTTTTACTAAAATTTCATTTGAAATGTTTATTTGCTGTCGATATTTCTAATACACTTTCTTACTATTACAAAATAGCTTGTAATAAATCCACAACTCTATACTGCATTGAATTATTTAAGCCGTCGGTCTATACGTGGTGTTTCGAATCGGGACGATCGATTGAAATCTAAAACTCGAATTTCCAAGACTCGAGTACTGAGAATTACGCGCCCCCCGACTTCCGTGCTGCGCTGTGACGTACCATTTTGCGAGCGACGATAGAGTGCGTGGTGTTTGGACAAGGCCGAAGCTCCCTACAGCGTCCTACGTAGGAACGAGTGCGCGCAACCTCCGATAGGGTCGTACCGGGCTTGAGCCACAATCCAGACGGCTTAGCCCGTCGGCAGAGCGTGCCTATTTCTAAATTCACGTCATTTGACGTCATATATTTATTCTGCTTGAATTCAGCATTTCCAGCCATCATAATTTAGTATAACATTTTAACGCCTCGTTTATGTGAAATGAGGAAATCAATATATTACAATTTTATTAAGTCGGCCTCATCTATGAGAAGTGTTTTACAATTTAATTGTTAGATGTTCATAGCATTGGTCTGAATGGATAAATTTTATTTTCGTGTCACGTAGCTTGTAGAAGTGAATATTCAGTAATTTATTCACCAGTTTCCATTACTCGGTCATTTTAACGACTAAGGTTTAAGTTGACACTCGGGAGGACATTACGAATTAAAACAAGGTCTTAACCATTGTATAAAACATATCGTCTGTCTGTTTATCCGTTTGTGCGCCGATAGCTCGATCGATATGGTTTGATTCACATGATTTTTTTTTATATTACAAAAACACTTGTTTGGTCGGATTTTAGTACATACTAAGTAACCTAGGGTTTCAAGAATAACGATTTTAAAAGAAATCCCGCCACTGAGCTTAGAGCTGGACAACTACTGGTCTGATTCTCTTTTTGATACGAAAATACGTTATCTGGACAGGTTTTAGTATAGGTATTTTAGTATTTGTTCGCGATTTCGCTCTTATGCAGATGAAGGAATTCACTACTGTTTACTCGAGTGGAACCGCGCGCTGAATCAGTATCGCGATCAGGGGCGGGGACGATATTGTTTTGTAATAAAATAATTTTGCCGTAACACGTGTGTTTTTTTAGGTATGAGGGTATGCGTCTGTGATCATTTGATTAGAATAAAATCGAGAAAGATATTGGAATAGTTACCGAAAGAGGGACGGAAAACAAAATCGGGCTCTTAGCCACAGTTGGCGGCGTCATCGTCCGGTAAGAATGTCTTAACGAGGGCGAAGCCGCGGGCGAAAGTTAGTTTAAATGTAACGAATGGTCTCGTCGAATACTTCAAAAGCTAAACACGTTAAAATACGTTGTTTTAACTTCACGATTGGCAGTTGACTTAAGGTAATCGTTATAGATGTTTGACATTTGTGACGTTAAGTTATTGTCGCAAACGTCAATATCTCTTAAGATTACCGATATTTTGCCACGTTTAGTTTATATCTTTGACAAGTTAGCAGTTGACTATTGCAAATAAGAGTTTGGAGCACACTGCTGCTGTAGTCGCCGGACGCGCACAATTCCCGCGTCGGTGGCGACGGTCGGCGCGTCGGGCCGGCCTCGGCGTTGAGGACCCGAGCCGCTCGAGCTGAATAAAACAGATAGTCGGAGGGCCTACGTCAGTCGTGGGTTGATTGATACGTGACAATCGTTTGCGAGCAATGGCAATATAGTCTACGTGCGTATTCCGTGTTGCATATCACAGAAACAACTATCTATATTACATTTTTTATATCTCATCGATGAACTATGTATTTAATCTAAACTGCGTTTCGTACAAAGTTAAACAACGGTTATGTGTAATGTCTATTCGTTAGTAATAGCATTAACAAATTACTGCCAGCAGCTCTTCGTATCGAAACCTGCCTGTCGCACACGCATGTTGTTAGCAAATCGGGATTTTTAATTTATATTACACTGTTTTAATTATAATATTAAATGTAGACTGTAGTTGGACAGTACAAAATGAGTTTAACCGAAACCACAGATATTCGTGTTGCGAATTGAATACACGTATTTAAATAACTTTTCTTTTTTTAAACATATTTATTTTTATTATTCACCACTCCGTTCCCTCACATAATCAGACAAATTCATGAATAATCGCTAATGCTCGATTGATACGCGAATCGCTCCCTAGGCGGACATTTTAGATTACTAGTGCTCCAAATCTAGATTAGTTGTTGATGAATAATAAGTCTGCCGCACGGTGCCGCAACAGTTTTCCAAAGAACAAAATTAATTATGATGATGCCGTCAGAAAGATTGTGTGTCTGATTAGAACCGAGTCCGTCGGGTATTCGTGTAGACAAGGAAGTAGGCAATCGGCACACGGCAGTGAAACTCAATCAGCTGTCCGTGAGGTCGGGACGCGTAATGATGTCCCTTTATCGATAGAAGATAACGTAAAAATTATCTATCGATTTCCGAAATGATTGTGAAAACCTACCAAAACCAGAATATCGAACTGATTTTATACATGTTTATGAGTGATTAGTAGGTACCGTATGTGTATTGTCATCATCGTTAAGTCATCATTTTCTCAATCATTAATTGATATCATCGACTTGGACTATGTTAAGTTTCATAATTTTCGTGGAATTTGTATAATGTAATATTGAAATTATTGCGTTTGTATTCATAACTTTATGGTAATAGTTTATCAATTATCGTTTTATTTATATATATTATTTTTATTTAATTACAAAGCACTATTTTTTTTTAATTTAAATTACGATTAATTAAAAATATTCCCTTATACAAATTTTTTACCTTACTCAAATTCACATAAAAGTAAATTTACCTTTTTACTATCTGACACTTGGTTGACAATATTTATATTGGTTTTGATTTCGGAATTATTACTCCAAAACGGAACTGGTTCATAAGTGTACATAACATTTTTAACTAATCTGTCAAAATTTTGTACTTATCTACTTTTGACTTTTTGTAAAAACTGCTATGTCTACGTTAAGTTGAGTCTAACATATAAACTTGGGCGTAATTATAATGAATCCAAATGTATTTTGACTTAAAAATGCTTATTATTATCAACATTATATATAATTTTTGATTATGTTTATTTTTTATTGTGTTTAGTTTTGGTTATGTTTATTCATCAAAGAAATATAGTAAAACACCGTAATTATACGTTTCAAAATAAAAAATCCGTGTCATGCACAATGATACTCGTTATTTCTCTACATTTCGCGAATTTTAGAAGCATGTAGACATCGACTCGGCTTACATTTTAAGCTTTAAACGGTAAAGTTCGCTCTCTATGTTTTGCTTTCGCATATCACATTTTTCATGCGATTTGCGAAAGCGACAGCGCCTAAATAAATTTCACTAGACAAAAAAAAAATTAAAGTGATAATAGAAAATTCACAAACTTTGGTAGCTATTTGAACGTTTTAGGCGTCTTTCAAGGTAGAATCCTACGTCGTTACCGTAATCTGTTAGCTAAACGGGGCGTTAAGCCGCGACCCGTGTTACGTTGCAATCCGGTTACGGAGTAATCTAAAGGTCGAACCTTAAATTGAAGCATCGCCTTGGTAATCAATTGTTATGGCTTTAGTGAGTTACAGTAAATAGATTAAATTATATTCTTATTTAACCTTTAATCTTGGTTTGGTAACTGGTTTTGTATTGGCCCTTTTTTTGATATCGGGATTCCGATACGTTTCGATGTATTGAGTTTCATTGTTTACGAAAGAAAACATTTCGAAATAACAAGTCTGTATAGTCTATGATCCGATATTAAAAGAATGTACCCTGATCTATTGATTAAATTAATATAATGCTTTAAAGGTAGATAACAATATTATAAATTTATAAGAACAATATCTGCCCCTGAAATCCTGCTGCTATGAACATTAATTACTTTTTTTTTATGTACTCTGCAAATAATTTCACGGTAACTGCCACTTATAAATATATATAGAATTTTGTAAACTTTACATACGTGTTAATATTTCTTAATTAATGGACGACAGAAATAAGTTCGGTTTATCTACCTGCTTACACCTGGTTACAGGTAGCCGTAGCAGCCATAAAGGTCGCCGCCTATTGTAACAAGGCGTAAAACATCATATTCGAAAGTTTTGAACTTGCGATGTGCAATTAACATAAGAAGAAAAAAGTAATAATTAATTAATTATAGTAGCAGCGAGACTACGGATATTCTTATCATACAATTGTAATATTGTTATCCGCCTTTAAAATATTATTTGATCCAATCAACAGATGAGGGTACTTTTTTTTTAATGCCTGATCATAGACTAATAAACCGGTATTTATTCCCTTATTTCCAATCTGAAAGTTTCACGTTTTCCACAATATAGTACATGCATGTAATGGAATTTTCAATGGAAACATTAATGTCGATTTAATGGCCGTACACATACACATTTAACGGGATAGTCTTTTTTCGTTACACCCGCGTTGCGTGTGCGGGCAATCAATTTCTTTGTCGTTTTATCGTTGGAACTTCCATGAGCGGCAAACGGTAATTTAGATGAAAATGATAGACGCTCGATGATGCCTACGTGGTGTAATAGTGCGCGGACACTATCCATTCATCAGTCTAACCGTTTCCAAGTTTTGAAGGTTTTTGTGGTCTTTCGAAACCTTCAGCCTTTCAAAGCTTACGTTGAAATATGAATCATTTTATCTCCTGCAAGTACACACAGAATTAACAAGTGTATTACGTTCGCTTGCATAGATCTTTCCAATTTTTGTAGAAAACGATCCCTGGATATCGTATTTGCGTACATATAATTTATGAATAAATCGACTACCAGAAGGAGTGTCGATCGAAAGGTAAAATTCGGAGGCCTGCCATAATTAAATTTGTAATAATCGTTTATTACAATTCTTTAAAAATGAACTCTTAATAAGACCGTAATTGAATCATTTATATGTCTAGGCGCCTCAGAACGGAATAGAAAGGAAAAATCGCCTGCCGGGACAAAACTTTCAGCACTAGAATTTTAATGTGCGAACTTGTTGTAGGCACACCCGTGGCAAGTCGACGACGGCGTCCGATCAAAGGGAATTCTAGTGGAGCGCTTCCGAGATTTAATATATTCGACAGCTCATTTAGGGGTGAATTAATATTATGCGAAATTTTTTTTTTTTCGTATGCCATATATCAAATAGATACAATTTGGTAGTCGGTTGTATGCACGCATACAACATTCTACCGGTCGCGACAACGGGGGCGACGTGCCTTGGGGGAGCACTGGAGCGTTTGCATTGATAGTATTTGCACGCAAAAAATTATGGTCAGAGATCTTGAATTTCCATGCTGAAAATAATTATTATTCATTAATGTAAATTTTATTTATGAAATACCGAACAATAGAGATAATTTTAAACGATAGTAGATAGTTCGACAATTATATTTTGACTGTTTTATTTAAGGATCACTTATTTTATCAATTTTTTGATTATCAGTGTTATTTTTTAAATGATAATGAAAAAATGCAAGATACTATGATCGTTTAAATTACTCATTAGACGAAGTATCTTTTATAGAGTATTGAAAAGATAATACAAAATTAGGATTGAATCATAAACATCCTTACAAAATACACGTAAATTTCCGTTTTTCATATGCTGTAAAAAGATAACAAAGAATCTTTAATGGTCCTTATGTTGCTTTTAAATATTTTTTTTATTTCATATGTAATCTAATTTAATAAAATTATAATTAAATAATGTTTGATGTTAAATATTATATTCTTTTATAATTAAATATTCAAACCACACAAATATTATCAAAATCGAAAAAATCAAAGTGCTCAAAAAGTGCCGCTTTAATATTACACATATTTTTAACCAGTTTTATCTTAAAATGAACGATGGCGACGACCGCCCTCTTTATTGCTTCATTTCGCATTTACACAGTTGAAATATACGCCACTCGCACTTGTAATCTCCGAGAGAATTAGCATGATTTGCGCCGGCTCATCTTAATTACAGGACCGGCTTCAAAGGAAGGACTTCGATCGCGCGAATCACTGTGTTTTTTATAATTTGTTACACAAACCGTATACGAGCGTTAATCAAATCTGCTTCGGTGGTTTATCAAAATAATTAATGCAACCCTTATCAATATAATTAGGGTGTGTAAAACAGCATTTTTTTTCTATCCATACACGGTTGTAATATGAAAATTGACGTAAATATTCAGTTTCACGACCTACGTTTTGGCCAACTTGAACACGTTTCGCGTGCGAATATGGATACGAATAAAAAATTAGACGGGTAATAAAATTACATGGAATGTATACTCATGTTGAAAAAAAAAATATATATACTCGCGAATTAAGTTCGCATGTTGGAAAACCTGGAAAAAGCAGGTCTATTTATAGGTCCAACTTGGCTGATCGTTGTGCTTGAAGGCCGCTATCACGCATCATGGCGTTTTGTTCGTTTAATATTAAACAATCGGTTTCATGGGAATAAGGATTGGCAGTAAACTTCGCTTTTTTTTGTAAGAAATCCTGTGATATTGACTTGATTTTTGACCTTGTCTTCAAACCTCTCTTTATTATTATAATTTAAGACAGTAGCGAGGGTAGTTTAAGGTTCTCTCCAATATTGTCACCTCGTTGTGATCTAAGGTGAGCATCTGCTTATTTCTGCACACCATAACAAAGAGGAAATTTAATCCTGGATATTTTAGAGTCATCATTGATACACGTAAAGGAAGCTAAATCCTTCTTAACGCTTGTTAAAAATGTTTGTTCCGAATGTCCAAATTATCCATGGCCTTAAATCTTTTTCATTGTTTTGCATGTTTATTATATTTTACCGTTTGAATACGCGTTTTATCCGCGCGAGTTTTGATTCCGTGTCCGTTGCGATGTATATGAACGTGTTGGATATTTAGTAGCTTTTTTTTTTGTTTTCCTAATTGCTTATTCCATTTTTATTTTATCTGTTACGTTTTGTCATCAAATATAATCCCCCAGGATTTCTAACAAACTGCATTTTATATTCGAGACATGAAATTCTTTCTATTGCGATTGCTAATTCTCGACAAACTTCCAGTTTTCACAAATTTTACAAAAAAATTTTCCCGTGTATTTAAACGGAAACTCGTTGTTTTTTCATCTTAGACGTGATCGGTTTTTTTATTCATAATTCAATTTAACGACGGCCAACGGAAAACAACGATAAAAGAAAACTTGGTCTTTCAAGACAATTTAATCGAAGTTTGTATTTTGGACATTGAATCTATCTAAAAGCCCGTTATCGGTGATTTTGGTAACCGTACACTTTTGTATTCGTGACAATTTGTGTAAAGGAAAGACAATGGGATCGTGTTGTATTAGAAAGCGAACGGATGGCTTTGAAACTGGATGAATTTCAATGTAATTGATTTTTTGACAGACGATATTATATTTAAAATCGCTTGTTATTCATTAAAATTTGATACTCGTCCTACTGACGTTTGGGACAGTAGTTCAATTTATTTGTCTTCAATTATGTTTTCTTTAAATCAATAATAACGTTAATAATTTATTATTATTTCTTTGCGATAATAACATTTTATTTATTTTTTATTTTTAAAAATGTGATTTATATTTGCTATAATTTTGGGATATTAAGATATTGTTTGGAATTCGTTTAATTTTTTTCCGTGTTTATAGTTATCTTATTATTTTTTATCAAATCTAAATTTATAGAAACTGTCAAATAAGATGTTTAGGTATTCAAGTTTCTCCGGAGTATCAGGTTTTAATTATATTCAATAATTCTCGCGACTACGCAGGAATTATTTGAATGAATTTCGGAAACTTAAATTAATCATTTTAATTTTAAATTCACTTTCACCTAAGAACCTTATTTATTTTGCATATTTCACTGAAATTTTTACCACATCATTTTTTCCAATCCGAATTGCCTTTTATCTATTAAAATATGTAATTTTTGTTTGATACTTCTCATAACATCATATTTTCTTATACTCATCGCAACCATCGTGCTTAATTTTCTTGGATTATATTAGTTTTAACATGTATTTATATTATGAAACCGCCTATTCCCTAGAAGGATAGGCAAATACCACAGATCTTCACGTAAACGTGTTTCGCGTCCCCCTCTTGCTTCGCCGACATCCGTCAACTGTTCATGCAAACTCTGTCAATTTGGGACGCTTAAAATTTGACCCTTTTGAAATATCGCCCTAATTTTGTCTGTATAATATTTTCTAGGACGATCCTTGCCGACGTTTCCATCGCACACATTCGCTCTATGGATTTTCAATATCAGTCTACTCTCGTTCTTCCTTTCCAGATGGCCAAATCGGCGTAACGTATCTTTTTCTGGTCACTACGTCTTTGAAAGCACCGTTCTCTATTTTCATTATTTCTATATTTATTTTTCACAGACAGTCCATACCTTTTAAAAAAGTTCGCGAATATATTGCTTTCATACTATCTGTGAACAGTTTAAAACAATCGTGTTGCTGTCGAGTCCGTAGGTCGTACGTATCTTCGGGACGGCATATCTCGCGGTCGCGTACCAAAACGTGTTCGAATCTACATCGATATATACTATGCGTCGTCATAGTATACAAAGAGAAATAATCGATATCAGATATGCGAATGCTGCGGCGCATCACTGGCCGGCGCGGGCGTGCGGAGCGGCGCGCATCGATCGCGCCGCTGCTCCGGGCGCGACCCATATCCGGACGCCGGCGGGCGCGAGGTGTCGGCCGGACGCCGGGCGGGACGCGGGCTCTACGTGTTGCCGTAGAGGGCGCTCAGAACTGAAGCTTACAGTTGGTTGATTACACAGAACAAAATACTCGGTTCTAGTAATAGGGTAAATATGATTTGAGTACCTACGAGCCAGTGAAGTACTTGTGGTGGGTACATTCTTCGTCTTCAGTAGATACTTCCGACGTCGTTTCTGATGTGTCTACCACATTTTTGTTACAAAAATATAAAAATCGTCTTTGACCGCCCTTTTTTCTTTAGAAGAAACCGAGGCATTGGATTATGTTTAAAGTTGTTCGCTTTGATACGCCGTTTCATTGTGAATAGTAGCGCGTGCGGCGGCAACGCTTGTCTTCGTGACGTAATTTTCGCGTTACGACGACGCAGACTCTAACATTTTAAGATAACATAATTGATACGTGAAGCGGATACGGGTACGATGACGGCTATTTCTTTATCGTACAGAACGTAAAATACCGTAAATAAACTTTGTATTAACATGTCGCTCTGGTCACAACCCTGATGCGTAATCGTGCGTGATAGTATAACATTGTGATCCATATCATCCCAGTGTAAAGACTTACAATATGTACAGCGTAACAATAGCAAATAAAATTTAATTGTTTGCCCTAACTTGAGAATTATCTAAAGATTTGTTCCAAACATTTCTCTACACATGTATGTAATACATGAACAGTGCACACCTACTATACCGTTTGTGTACATGAACATTGTAACGTAATATCCTAAACCTGCGTACGGACAGCGCTAATCATCGTTTGCAGCACCCCTCAACTCGAGACATACGTGGCAAATTATTTGACCAGCGAATGCCCATGGTCACGACCATGACACACAGTAGACATCGTCGCGAGAAAACGTGCGGTTCGCAGTCGCCGCATACATAAATAATTCTTTCGATTATACGTAAAAAGATATGTCATCCTATTTGGTGGGTTAAAAGACTTCCGAAAAAGTTTTATTTCAATATGGCAACACATTTTTTTAACGTTATCACATTCGAAAAACATAACTTAAATTTTATAAGAAAGATTTTAATGGCCTACTAAATTTAATGGAGCTTATTGTGAAAAAGAAAAGATATTGAGACACATTTACCTACTCCCTTTTAAACCTTTTATTTTTATTGTAATATTTGTTTAATATTTCGTACCCCACAATAAACGATTGCTTTCATACGATTTTTCATACGTTTCTCACGAAGCATTAGCATCTTCCGTGACGTTTGTGTGCAGCGAGGCAAACGGCCGTCCTCACGTGACGCAAATCGCACTGACGCTCTTCGATCGAGCCCGATTTACCGACGTCTCGTGGGTCGCCGCGAGCGTGCACTGCGCAAGTCTCGCTACGGATATGTGTATACGCACACGCTCAGCGACGCACGCCTCGCGATGTTCGTACGCCGCTCACTGGTTGCGTACGGGCGTACCTACGCCCTTCGCATAAATTGCAACGAATATTGGGATTTAAGAATATACTCAATAATAACGTAGATCAAATACGTATATCAAGTGTGGTCTGAGCAAAGTGATAGAGTTTATAACTTGCTTTTTTTTCCTTCTTAAACTATTTTACCTTGTTTTAGAAGGTCCCTATATCGTTTTTACAGTATTTGATTCGCAGTAGCGATTAGCCGTCTTTTAGTGGGATAATTACTCTAATAAATACGTATATACAACTCGTATAACATCCCATCGGCGGACGCGAGTCTGCTCTGACGATAGCGCGCTAACTCATACTGTATTCGCGCTGGCCCGTGCAAGTTGGCGACTTGACACATGTCCTTAGAGATTGTGGTCTATCTTCTCCGGCTTGCATGTTCAATCGCGATGTCTTCTCTCATTGTCAATGCGAGCGACGAGGGGACTCCCGCTCTGCATACGAGTTACAAGAAAAGAACGTTCAGTACCTCAACTTCATTGGGGTTCAAACTCTGGTGCCTGTGCCTATAAGATCATCATCGGAGTTCAAACTCTCAGTGCCTATATAGAACCATCATTGGGGTTCGTACTCGCCGTGCCTAAGATTATCATCTTAGTTTGAAGTGGCAGTGTCTAAGCTCATTACCTAGGTTCAATTTTACAACGCCTAAGATAACCATGGAGGTTCAAATTCGTCACCGGCGCGCGCGCTCCATCACCTTACATTGACAACTGCAGTGACGGCCGATTCGGTATAAAAACATTGTCATACGTTCGCATCGAGAAGTGAGTTCCGACGTATTAGGTGAGGTGATTTCACAGTCGGCGTGCGTGGTCGACTCATAGTCTATTTTCGCCCAGTACCTAACAATAGTACGTATATATATTTGTGTTGTTGCTATAAATAGAGGCCCGTTACGTAAACGCTGCACGTGACTCGACACGGCCGTCCGGGGGTGAAACGTACGACGCGGACGTTTTCATATCGCAATGGAGTGTGACTATCGCGCGGTGTTCGCCGAGGGCCGGGCGTCCGCCGCGGCCGTCGGCGCCGTCGTCGGCTAGGAGGAGGCGCCGAGGAGATGGGGGTCAAAGGCAGATTTCTGGTAAATAATTCGTTTGTTCTTCTATGTCTGTTACGGTGTCTGTGTCAGTATTTTATTTATTATTTTAGTTACGGATCGTGGTAGTTTTTACCAGTAATACATTTATAGGAAAATAGTTGAATGTTACTATCTGTGGTAGTTTTAATGTGTTATCAATCTGCAATTATCCTTAGATCGTATATCTGATCGCATAATCAGAATATTCGCTAAACGTTACGCAATGTATCTAGAAAGAATCCGACTAGAACATTTCTAATTTTACCTAAACTTTTATTAAATAGATTAATGAATGAATTTATATGTAGAGTGTTTTAAAAATTACCACGTATCAAAATATTAAAATGACTATTTATATAGAACTCATATAAAACTATTTATATTACTAAGTATGCACAGTTTCGACTCCTTTTCTCACGGTATGCGAGACGTACAAATTGTCTTTATGAACCGTGGTGCACAAAATAACACTAGTTTAAAATCAGTACAAGCAAACGACTATCTTATCTATATATGTAGTATCATCATTACATATTAATCAAGTTAATATTACATGCATATATTTAATATACGTAAAAAATGTAAACACCTTCACATTGCTATTGGATTGTTGCGTTGTCATGTTTTGGATGATGGTATCGTCCAATAGGGTATTAGGTACGAGAACCATTCTTTGAATTACGTGCTTTATACGAAATCTACTTTTTGTAACTCAAAAAGTGTGTTTTATTTATATATTCTTTTGGAAAAGATAGAAATTGTAGTTTTCAATGATTTTACGCTGTATCTTTTTGTCCAAATGTGCATACTGATATTCGACATCAGTGATTTGTAGTATTCTTTTTCTTTTTCTAGGTGGGAGTTTCAAGTACTTGTATATCTTTATGTATGTTTAAAAAATTTAGTTTTAGTTTTTCAAAAAAATGAGTGAAACGCAGAGAAAGTTTAAAAAATAGTCGCTAATTGATAATTGTATTACGATAGGTTTGAAAGTAATTCGATCTTTTGGAAATAATATTTTTTCGTGAGAAATAATAAAAATGAGTACGGATAATTTAGAAATTGTTCCCTGCTAAAGTGGTGTAATATGAATATTGCATTTTGGTTTCATTTCATGTCTCATAAGCTAAGGATAATTAAAAAAAAATCTCTGCTACCACCCATGTTAGCGGCTTTTATCTGTATGAGATAATTCATATCTTTAATACATAATAATGAAATACGTTGACAATTTATTAAAGCCGCACAAAGGTCGGCCAATCTCGCGGTAAACGACTCGAGTCCGTTCCCGTCGCGGCTTTCGCGGTCTAATAACGTACCGCTAACGGTTTTGCTTGTCACCCGGTGACGTTATTGAAGTGTATAGATCTGTGTTGCTTGCAAATGAATTGTTGGTTCGCGCGTCTTTTATTGGCCTATTGCTCGTAAATGCCGGAATTGTTTATAAATTTAAATGAATCATCATCGAGGGCGCAACACGAATGCGCTTTCTCAACGAGTTCCTTTCTCGAAGGTGCGGTGCGCGTCGATCGCCACGCTTGGCAGGCAGTTAACAATGAAGTTGAATATTTTGCCAGATTTTGAAATCTCCCATCCGAATGAGTGATAAATTCGATCATATTGTACGTATTTCAAGAGTTATGTATAACCTAATAAATAAAGGTATTTTTGAATTTTGCAACACAAGTGCTCGCTTGTCGTCAATCGGTGTGAGCTAAGGTGGGTCAGTTCACTCGCAATCGGTGATATGATGTCGTGACGTTAAAATGTGACTAAAGAGTATTTTCCGACATACGACATTCCGTACGTTCTGTGATAGTCTAACTTTATGGTATAAGAGCTAGCAACGTCGGGAAAACAAGAATTTCAGGTCAGCTGAGTTATTGATATGTCGACTCTCTTGCTCTTTGAGTTAGGGTCTGGGCTGTCTGGCCGGCGGTGGCGGTTGCGTTTACCTGTGCGCATCCTATCTGTACAGGTAATGATACTAACTTTTCAAATCATTTTAAGAAGGTTCATTTTTAATATTTTAATTTTAGATAAGCTTAACAAACATCCATCTCTTATTGCCAGACATTTTTGTCATTGCTAACAATGAGCCAGACGCCAATTTTGTTTTATTTTTATGAATTAAAAATTCAAAGTATTTCAGTTTGCCTGTAATTTTAATATTATGTTGTTTAAGTATGAAAAGACCTAAAATTAATTTGCCAGGCACTAATTCAGTTGTTAAACCGTGTATTAGAACGACAAAGTCCTGAAAATTCGTATAGTATGATACTATTGGATAAAGAGAAACAATTGCAGAATAAATTGCTGAGAACGAGATAGAAAAAACCCTAATTAGACAAGGTGATTAAAAAATATTTAAATAATTTGATTTATAATCATTTTTAATATTTGGCTAATACACGGTTTAACAACAAAATTAGTGTCTGGCAAATTAATTTTAGGTCTTTTCATACTTAATCAGGTTACTAAAGTTATATTTGTAGGAATGCCAGCTCTTGTCTGCGGTCTCTCTCGTGGTGATATAAAGTAAGCTCTTACATCTCGTTATTCATCGGTACATCCCGATTGCCAACCCGGTACCGTTCCCGCTTCGATTTTCGATTTCACTTCCAAGACGGTGAACCACATGTTCTTAATTTAGAAACGATTGTAGCGGCACACCCGGAAAAAATATTTCATGTTCGTTTCCATACACAGGACAATTATTTTGAGATCGTTCATACAGATAGATTAAACTGTAAAAATAAACGAACAAGCCGTTTAACTTCTGTATTTGTATTTTAATAAATTCTTCTCATGGAATCTAGAACTTAACGTTGAGAAAATACGAGACCGTTCGCCGAGTTTCGTCCGGTGGTAATTCGGAGCGATCCAGTCGCATAACTCGGCGTTGCGGCGGCCCGGGATTCTTAGAAACTACGGACGACCGAAAAGTTTCGAGTGGCGCCTCCCTTGGCCGGCTCGCGTTTTCATTATCCACGGACTATTCCACTCGGCCGGCGCGTTAGACACTGGCGCCGGCGCCAGCGGCGCACAGCGGCCGGCCGAAATCTCTTCAGAAGAGCGAACTAGAAAGAAGAACGGGCGTAAAGCTCTAACTCCGCATTGGTTAAAGAGAAAACCACTGAATTGAAGCAAAAGAAGTATATAATAATAAAAATAAATATTTTATTAACGCTCAAAGCGGACAACAGTATAGAGCCTGAAACTGTTAAATAGCAATTGTAACATTTTTTCAAAGTTATTTGATACATTTAACGATACTATATATAACATAACAATTTTTTTCTCTACAAAATCAATCAGATAGCAAGTTTCTAAGCGTACATTTTACAATTAAGTGGTTATCCTGGATTTGTTGGAGACAAGCGCCTAAGTGGGGTATAGAGTACCTGCATTATAGGTCACCAGGATCGGTATTAATATATCAGTAATTCGTAAATAATCTTTCTTTTACACTTTTTCGTGGTCGGGTATTGTTGTCAATCATAATACGAGGGGCGGCTGATAAGTCCGCGGCCTAAGGCATTAAATGAAAGAAAAGTACGAGTATTTTATTTTTATTTTTCAATATAGTCTCCCTCAAGCGAAATACATTTTTCACGTCTGGTGTATAACGCCTTCAAACCGCCCAAAAAATATTCCTTCAAAATGGCTTTCTACAGCCATCTTCATTTGATTGTCATCAACAAATCTACGACCACGTAACTCCTTTTTTAAATTGGAAAAAAGGAAATAGTCGCTGGGAGCTAGGGTGGGTGGTCAATTTTCGAGAAGCCCGTGTCCTTCAGGGCCTGTCTCGAAACCCGCGCCGTGTGGACAGATGCATTGTCTTGTAAAAACAGCACTCCGCGCGATAACTTCCCACGTCGCTTCTGTACGACTGCCTCTCGTGCCTGAGCCAATAAATTCGCGTAATATTGGCCATTCATAGTAGTCCCCTTTGGCAAGTAATCAATTAGTAAAACACCTTCACTATCCCAAAAAATTGTCGCCATAAGCTTCGATGCCGACTTTTGAACCTTGAATTTCTTCGGCGGCCTTTCTCCTTTTTCTTCCATTGCATGGACTCCTGTTTAGATTCCGGATCGTATTGACGAACCCAGGTTTCATCCACGGTTACAATTCGGTCGCAAATTTCGTCTATATTATCCCCGACTAACTCCAAAATCCTTACTTGTCTGAAGTCGCCGCTGCTTGTCAAACGGCGTTAGCATTTTGGTACCCAACGCGCACTGATTTTTCTCATATTCATATGCTCGTGTATAATTTCTCCAACTCGTTTTTACTAATCTGCAACTCTTCAGCTATCTGCCATAATTTTATTCTTCGGTCGGCCAGTACTAATTTTCGATTTTTCGAACATTTTCCTCCGTCACTACCGTCACAAGACGCCCTGGGCGAGGATCATCTTCACAGCTCTCCCGTTCTTGTTGAAATGAGCGAGCCCATTTTTTGACCATCGTATACGAAGGCGCAGATTCCTGAAGAACTGATACAATGTCTTCAAAAATTTCTTTGGGCGTTTTTCCTTTCTTTACGAAGTACTTTATTACGGCGCGATGTTCAATATTACTGAGATTTGACGATTCGGCTGACATGATGGCGTTTGTGCTTCGACAGATAATTTGTTAATGACTTTAATAACGAAAGGAAGCTATATTTATACTAACAAGAAGTGTCGCAATTAGTGGTAATAGTTGTGAAATAATGAATCATCGCTAAGTACCTTGGGCCGCAGACTTATCAGCCGCCCCTCGTACGTGTATGCCAAATAGTTATTATATGTTAAAAGAGAAAAATCATAATAACAATACATACTTTTTGTGGACATGAAAGCTATTCACGACTATTTCTGCTCTATAATTCCACGTTTTTTATCAACTAACATCCATTGAACAAGGCCGCCGGCTCCGCGTCGTGCTCTGCCCACGCGGACCGTTGGTGCTCCGTCAGCGGCCGCGCGCCCTCGGGCGATGTCGGAGCGAGCGTCTTGTCTATTACCCATGATTATATTTAATTTAATTCTTATATTAAATTTATGAGATAGTTACTTTGCTGAGGCACAAATTAACGAGATATAGTTTTTAAAAGATTAAGGAAATATCTTGTACCAATATTATCGCAATTCAGAGGCAAACTAACGATAATTTTTCCCTTTAGAATTGTACCCATATACCTAGCAATCTATTAGCGGTCTTGCGAAATATAAAACATCATATTCACAATCGGAAACAAAATTGGAACTAGAATCTTAGTGTGGAACAATGGAACCGAAACTGATATTGAGAATAGGGTCGGGACCAGCATCATCGACGGCAAGATCGCTTGACATATAAAGTCAAAGAATTTAGTCTACATCCACGCTAGCGGGTAGCTATTAGTTCCTCTGCAAATGCTTGCTTTTAAAACATTATTTAAAGTTTCATTTATTTATTGTTTTTTAATGTTGTAAGTTGTCTAATTTACTTTACTCCCTAACGGCTCAGCCCACTACCTTTAAAAACGATTCCAGAAAGCGCTTTTCCACTTTTCTCCTTTAATGTATTCCGATAAATCGCTGCCGGTTTTTGCCATACAGTTTATCAGCAAGCCCTATTAGATGCTAATTTAACCGTTCATCTAAATACATTTCACGTTCCCGCACGTTGTGCAATCATTTCTTATTTCGGGTAATGCAAAGACACTCGCCACAGGGCGGCGTCGACCGACATTACTGAGCCGCCGCCCCGCCGCTACACGCGGAAAAGCGGCGCACGTGCACTAGCTTCGTCGTATCTATACACGATAGAGGTCGGGTGTGTAGTCCACCGCGACACACGGAAGAGCTGCACACGGTATAACGTCACCGTTACACACGCGCAGCCCGCTCGGATACAGCTTAGAACGTACGCATGCCGTGTGAGGCTGTATTACGACGTGCGCGCGGCGGAGAGGGCACAGCGCAGATTGCGGGCCTACACGAGTGGCAAATTGTCTCTATTGCTAAAACTGCTACCGCATTGACGTGTCGCATATTCGTTATCAAAATTTAAATTTTCGCTTCTTTAGACCACTTAACGTTTCCCTAGCTAAAACTATACCGAATCAAAACCTTATCGCGACACACTTGAATGGGAAAACCGACCAACAGCGGAATATGTCGACACGCGCCGGCGAAATACGTGCGCGTAATGAAACCGCACGCCACAGAATGGATATCCACAGAAGTTTTGACATTTTCGAATGTACGCGCTACCGTTACTACCGATGCCACTGTTACGGAAAGCTGTATTTCTGTTACATCTATTCACGTTCACAGTTTGTTTCGCGAAAGTCCTAAAGCGTTATCTGCACAACGTTCCCTTTGCGCATTTTAAATGGAATTAAACCGTCAAGTTCGGAGGAAAATCGAAATTAAAACATTATAAGCCGACTCCCGGCCGTAGGTTAACTTCTTACCTAATCAGAGCGGGCGACGGCGTGCTTCTCGTCTTTTGGGAGTTACGGGTTACAGTGTACAAGTTCCCCTCCCTTAATTACGCTTTTTCTTTACTTACCCTTACTCTAGCCCGTTCATATCCGTTCAGAAACATTACAATTGTCGATTTCGATACAAGTTATGCACTCTTCTGCAAACCGGTCGCTTTATTCCTGTGGCGGTCGAACAAAAGGGTATTATCGCCACCTGCCGTACTTGTAAACGGAATGTTAATTGTAGTTCGTCGAGGTACATTATTACGACGATAACCGATATATTAAATCTGTGATTGCTATTTGAAGGATTTTCATTGTTTTAGACACACGTTTAAGTTCTTATACAACATATTTTGAACTTAAAAGTAACAACAACATTCTACGACAAGTGGTTCACTTAATCTCCATCATTAATTTACTCCCACGTTGCATATAAAAATTGACGTAATCGTATATTTTTCACTATTTTTTTTTACAAATTCAAAGCGACATTATGGAAATTTGTCTTAACTCACCCCTAGTTTTTAAACCAACTGAGGTGGGTGATTTTCGAATTGAAATGATTCCGAAAAAATACCGGACGACAGTGAAATTTGTAGCTCTCAGAAGCTTCGACTGTTTACACTTCCGCTGTTGGATCGACGTGAGCTGGAGTCGGCTCGGTCAAGACGTCCCGCGGCAGCCGCTGCGCTCGCGTTTTATTTCTAACGTTGACGACAGTCCCCGGATTGTAATCCGAGTGAGCTATGCGCGAAATAAGGGAATGAGAAGGAATTGAAAAGATAACTATACATTTTATTACCTCTCGTAAAAGTGCGTGTACATGATAAATTTAAAGCTTATAGAGATTATTGTACGTTTTCTGTTTTCGTTTTCGTCTCCGAAATGAAAACCGCAACAGTGCTCCTTCGCAATCCATTTTAGTACCGGGATATACGAGGTCGTCGGCGGGCGTCTACGTTCACGGCGTCAGAAACGTATGACGTTTATTTCGACTGTGAAAACTCGTCTGTCCGTAGTACGAGCTCTAATAAAACTTGTTTAATGCAGTTTTAAGTTTGTCGTCGTACAAATAAAAAAAAAACTATCTTACGATGCGAAACACTACCACTAGATGTATAATTGAGCAGTTAACGCCATCGAATTCAGAAGCGGCCGCCGCCCCGACTGAGGCGGGCGGCGGCCGGGCGTACGGCGGAAACTAGAAAGCGCGCTGTGATGACGGGCTCTTTTCTTTTCCATCGCCTAGAGATCGGACACGAAAGTGTCGCACGACCGCGGCCGGTCTACGCGCCTGCGTCGGCGTCGCGCCGTTACAACATAAGTGTGGACAGAAACGTTCCGGCGTCCGTGTCAGTTTCTGGGCGACTTCTCAATGTATTTTAGTGCTGCACGTGAGCAACTGATGTATCTACACATGTATACGGGGGTGTCTCGGAAATGGCTCCTACGATTTGTATGTACATTTGTACTTTGGTAAGGATCTGCTTTTGAAGTTTGTCTATATAGGAAGTTTGTCTACGAGGCGCAATGCTGTGAAAGAAACGTTTTTCTGAACATTGCTTTATAGCGTCATCTCGTAGACTTGTCATAACTGCGTTGTTGTCGTACTAATCGTACAGTAACAACGCAATAACCGTTTTGTAGACGCCGGGGTATCAGTAGGCGCAAGGTAACGTTTTCATCAACAGATAGCACTACACGATATTATCAACGTGAGAGCAGATAGCGAACCATATTGCATAATATGTTATATATAGTGTTTAAATGTTTTTTGTTGGATATGAACCTAATCTCCTTTCCCTGGGGAAAGTTATAATTTTTCCCACGGCAAATACAAAAGACGTCGAGCAAAGCTCGGTTGCACGAGCATTTTTACATGATAAATATAAAAATACCGAAGAAAAAATTTGGTTGCCTGTAAAGTCGGTATACGGGCGAAAGTTTTTACGTGACAACGACTTTGAATGGTAAAATCATTTTAATGTGAATATTCATTCGTATAGTAGGAAGAAGGATGAAATAATAGTAACAATTTAAAACATTTATTTATACAAAGAATTATATTTAAAACATTAATTTATACAAAGAATCTCGCACTGAATTTCATATTAACAAAATTTTATTTTTACCTTTACACATACATACGTATTTATATACAAATATACATACAATAACTTGCAATACATTTGCAAGCTATGCACTAATTCTCTAGTGCTGCGCGCGCGGCAGACCGATCATAGTTGAGTGGGAGAGAGACGCAAGGCATTCGGCGGGCCTCTCTCTCGTTCGGTGACTCATCGTTACGTTACCGAGCGTTACACTTTTTCATAAGTGACTCCCAGCCGCAACCTAATTTAAGACGTTGTCACGTCAAAAATTGTATTTTCGTGTTCAACACTTTGCTATTATTATCTGTAAGATTAACTAAAGTTTGGGAAGTATTGAATAGTACGTTTGTAACTTAGCAAATGCGTAAAGGCGTATTCTTTTTTATGTGTTAGTAAAAAGTAAATGATTGGAAATTATCCTTTAGAAGTATATAATAAATTATGTGAAGCTCTTTGTCGCAATAATTAAGGTTCCTTTCTTATTTTATATGTGTACATCCATTTTGTTTTAGTTGTTTATTCGGGTTCACTCCTTAAGAATAGATTTTCATATATAGCTCGCCGTATGCAAATTAGATGGGGCGCGAAATCGAGTGTTAACAAAAAGTGAAGTAGTTGTCATGATGCCCTCCCGCGCAACGTATTCGCGCATTTTATATTGAACGAGTTGCTGATTAGTAGATATTTTATTTTTAAGTATATAATTTGAGCTTTTAATGTATACGGTGATAAATGTTGTCGCCATTGTCATCAATCGCTTAATGTGAAGTCTTGGAGTTTGAAAGTTTGATCATGTGACATGATATTTGTAATATATTTCATCATTTTAATATATTTAATAAATGTGAATAAGTCTATGTATATACATAATTTTATTGTTATCGGAGATGCGTCTATTTAATTATTTGCCTATTGTATATATTCTAAATTATTACATATATCGCGTTTTATTTTTAACAATGTATGGGAATATTCCCATGCATTGTTAAAAATAAAACGCGATATATGTAATAATAACATATTTTCTCTTTGAGAATATATAGTCTCAAAGAGAAAGTATGTGTAAAGAGTAAACTCCAATCGCACATCCAAACTGACCCGCATCATTTTTTGCTTTTTTATATATTTATACATACATACATTAACTTAGGCCGTGCACGACGGTAACACACATAATACAACATGGTTTTCATTTGATTGTTTCAGGTAAGCAGACTCGGGAAAAGGTAATCGAACGTGAAATCCGTTGACCGATATCGGAGCTGACGCGGCCCCGAGCGGACGGGCGTCTGACACCGCTTACGGACGGATCGGGCGGGCGTGTTTCGACCGATTCCAATTGAATTAATTCATTTCGAATACGGCTCGATGTCAGAATGCTAAAGAAAAAAGTGGTCGTTTTCAGTGTAAAAGAAATGTTGGCTGAAAGAAGCACGAAAGATGATTTCCAAGTGGGAAATGATAGAATTAGGGTATAGGGTAAGGTAATATTTAAAAACACATTATAATTCAGGTACTTATCTGTGTGCTGGAACTACGGTGGATATATTTTTCCATGAGGATTAAAACGCAAACATGCGCCTATAAATTTGATATTCAAAAACTGGAATATTTGCTTGAAAGTTGATTAGATTCTCTTAACATTTCCGGATTGTTGTCATTGAACGCACAAAGCTGAAAATATTTTGAAGGCTACATTTTAGAATTCAGAAACGGTTTTCATTTTTTTTCGCACCCGAAGTCTTATAAATTTCTTTTATGATTTCCTTCACGATCGCTACGTTTTGGCAAGTGTCTATTGTAAGATAGTTGGGCGTTCCTTTTTTGGTTTGTCGACGTCGCATCGCACTATATTCGTGAAAATCATACATGGACCGGTTTCATTTCTCTCCCCCGTCTGTCTGTCCGTAGGTGCGTATACAGAGATGATTCTGCCGTCAGATCGGTTAACGGCGAACGAGAAAGGTCGAGGCCGTTATCAGTTTTTTTTTTTGCCCGACGACGTATTTCACCGGGTTTAATAAACCCAACGGAGGTATTAATTTTAACGCTCGTCCAATAGGCCGTTAACCAAGCAGGCGATATAGGTATATTCTAAATACAAAATGAAAGGAATTTGGGTCCTTAGTAGTAGGTGCTTATAATAATTTTTTAACCTACTTCAAAATTAAATAGGAGGAGGTTCTCAATTCGACTGTATTTTTTTTAATGTTTGTTACCTCAGAACTTTCGACTGGATGAACCGATTTTGATAGTTCTTTTTTCATTTGAAAGCTGATGCTTACCGTGTAGTCCTATTATAATTTGGTTCAGTTCTGACAATGGCATCCATGAGAAAATCATATAAATCTTAAATTTGCATTAAGTATGTGCGCGACAAGTGGACGAATAACTCGATATCCATATTTGAATCACCTATCGTAATGCTGTTATAGTTAAGTCATTGTCGTAGTGGAATATGATCAATGGAACTCCTTAACAGCTTACAGTAAGAATGCAATCTATGAGCAGCAAGTTTAGCAGATCTACCCATATTCAAACAAAATAGTTAGTACCTATACTTTAGATTCACTAAAAATCAAAAAATAAACAAAAAATTTTACAAAAAAAAACCGACTTCAAAACAAAACCTATTCCAAAACTAATTAATATGCACTAAAAAGTAAAAAAAAATTGTCTATTCTTCTACAACTTCATAATCTACTTACTTTTTCTACTCGTCAATATGTAGGTACGATCTATGTGTTTACCACGCAAGAAGGTAGCTAGGTACCTACGCACTTCAAATTTAACTCAACACATACCTATTAATAACAAACTATGATCAAAATATTTTTTAGAGTTCTCCTAAGTGAGATGAAATGTAAAATATTAGACTACTTAAAAGTCAATCAAATCATTACGATAATATAATGTAGTTACAATTATTGTTATTTTTGGAGTCGGTGTCTATTGCTGGATATATTGTAGTGTTTCCTTGGCCGATTCTTTACTATCGATAATGAATATATCAAGAAATTTTTAGAAGATTCGTATTGTAGTCTCATCATATGAATATTGTGCGCTACAATGTTTATTAAATATGTCGAGGCTTTGTTCATAATTAAAAAAAATCGTCTAACTATAACAAGATTAATTGTGTCGGAATTCTGTAGAATTGTTAGATAGGTACGGTAATAAACAATTGAACCGTGATGTGATGTATTCACAAAATTATCTAAGTAACCAAATTTTATAAAGTATTTTTAATTATACTAGCTAAATATTTGATGAATTTTAATTGTAGAGTGTAGCGAAAAAAAAAGAATCTATTCCTGAACACCTACGCGCGTTAATCCGCTGGCTGAACGCGGCGGTACGAGATTACATTTTCTCGACGTGGAATATTATTTTCTCTGAAACAGTCCCTTTTGACGGCCCTTTTCAAAAGGTTTTATGAAACTTTGTCGCAAATACACATCTACGATTCTACAGAGATTAAAATAGGCTAAGTGGTGTATTTGATTGTTCCGAAGAGCAGTTATTACTTTTGCAATGCTCTAAACTCTCAATTTCAATAATTAATTAATTGCTAATTGTTAAAGTTAAAAGATAAACGCGTCAAAATATCGGCAATTTTATATATTATAGATATTGGCATTTGTGACATTGAACTTCAGTGCCAATATCTCTAACAGCGGAGTGTTTCAAAATCAGTATTTGACTACGAATTTTAATTCTTAAACACAGTATAAATTTATTTCAAAATTTGGCAAAACTGTCAAAATTCGTTGCTTTAAAAAATTACTTGTTGAAGTTAAATGTTAACTGCCAGGTCGCCGTTAATTACGCGTACATGACTCATGTTTCCGAAATGGATTGCGAGGAATAATCCCGGTTAATTGATGTCTGTTGACTATATATTATAAAGAAAATAATGAAATCGAAACTTAAATATATCGATTATGTGTATAACGTCGATGTTACAAATGACAAAACGGCGGTTTTGAAAGTTAACTTAGCGTTTGGAGGTGGTCCCACGCACCTCCAACATCAACTCTGAGATTACCCGTTAACTGTTACCAGATAATTAGTGCAAATGAGAGTCTGAAGCACACCGCTGTCGTTATGATCACTCTAAAAAATAATAAGAGCTTAGAAAACGTATTTGGTGGAACCTGAACACGGATCAAGTTTTGTATTATCACTATTTTGACATGCGTTGTCCCGATTTTTGAACAAAAATTAAAACATCTTCGGCCGAAATGAGAAAGCACCTAGCAAACGAGAGTCTGACCATCGCGATATTTGATATTCGTGTCCCCGGACGACGCCGCCGCCGGCCGCCGACCGAGCGTTCGGTCGCGTCGACTCGATATCAACCCTCGATGACCTACGAGTTTCGGTCTCATTGTCGAGATAATGCGTCATCATTTTTAATGACCTGCAAACAAAATATTGAAAACCTACAAAAGACTATCTTGCCACTGAGATGTCTAGTCGTGTCATAGATGTTCACCTATATTTTTATTTCAGTCATAAATGGTTGGACTAACGTCATCAATATATGAAAGAAGCTCAAAGGAAATATTTTAGTCAAACAAAGTATACGATAGAAACGAGCGAGTACGCTATCCGGAGCGCTTTGAATTGGTTAAAATATCTACATCCATTTAATAAAATACACACACGTGTCCGTATAATGACAACTGTATTAGCGTGATATTAAAGAATAGCTAATGCGACAAAAGTTTCGAATAAAATTCATCATTTTTGTCGTTTCATCATGGTCTATAGTCATACCGCTCGTAGAGTCGCCGTGAAGTTCCTGTAATATATGATTTTTTCTCGGAAACACTCGATTAGTTACAGGGGGCGCCCTCCGCGCACGATAGGCGCGAGCGGGTATCCCGCCCTTAATCGTCACGCGCTATCGCCTCCGCCGTATTTATAGCCCGGGTTTTAAAACCCCTTTCTCGTATCTCTACACGTCCATGGTCCTTGTATGTGATCTGCTCTCAGTTATATTTTGAACCTCCGACGCACCGGTGGCTAGATATTTGCTTTTTTTTTGTCGAAAAATTATAATCGTAATATAACGAGTGCTTCATCCGCGATCCGAGTGCTGTGAAGTGGTTTTAAATCTTTAATGATCCGCCATAAATTTATTATATTGTTTATAGTTTTAATTAATTACATGGAACGTACGTATATTGTCCAGTGAATACAAATTTTGCAGTTGACTTGTAATATATTCTAAAAGCATTAAAAAAGTATAAAATTTACGACAGTTCCAAAAATTGTATCGGTCTTCATGACAATATAGATAAATGTGACGAACACGGGTTTATTGATATTATTTATGGTCGACTGCTATTTTTTAATAATTGTTTCCTGTTGAAAATGACGCATTAATTATATTTTTTTATTGATAACGAGAAGCCTTATACAAATTTCTTCTGTTGAACCATCAACCGTAATTGGCCAAAGGCTGATCGTTAAGATAAAATTGTGAGAGATGGAACGAAAAACAGCCAGTATTACTTTTGAAGATTAATTCGTGCTTATCGGTGTCTAAGATAATACAAAGGGACGGATCGGTTTAAACTTTACAGTCCACTTAAGAATTTATATTATTTTCTTAAAGCGAAGTAAAAAGTAATTCATACAATCTTCATTTATTCGTAAACTTAAAAACTTGCCGATTCTTAGAATGCGATTAAAAATATCAGCAACAGACGGCCTTTTGGATATGAAATAGCGTAGGCAAAAATTTTCATAAATGCTCAGGGCTTGGGCGTAGACGGTCGCAGTTTAGGTGCTCTGTTGTGAGATAAACTTTTGCACAGAACGTAGCGAGTGCGTCACATTTGTGCTTCGGCAAATCGAATAAGTCACAGGACATACGAAACCGGCGACGTAATATGTGAACATGGTTCGTCGACAACTAGGGCGGTCTCAAATCCAATGCTGTGCAGTCGCGGTCACGTAAGCGGTACAATGTCGCGATGGCGTCATTTTATTGACATATTCGTTGCGCGAGAGGTTAATTATTTCGTCGTATCGAGATCGGGTTTATTTATTTGTCAAAAGAAATGGGCGCCCTAGACCCATATTGGAAGTTGTTACATGTTTGCTTGTTCAACATTATTTTAGAGAATCGAATAAAAATATATGTCGTTCTCGAAATATCGAGTTTATTCTGGGTACGTTTTTTACTGTAGTCAGCTATTATCGGTCGGCGAAAGGTTTATTACGCGCTGCCCATGCGCCGAGTTGGTAAAAGTACGCTTGATTCAAGTTTCTCGGCTTGTGTGCTCGTGTCGCTCTGATGGAGTTTGTGTGTGTGCATATAACTTTATGATATTTGATGGCCGTTTGAATTATTAGTGTTTCTTGGAAAAAATGAGGTAATAAACTGTTCAACTGTAAAACTTTAAGACCGTGCAGGGAGTCTCTTTTTTCTAAGAAGTTTCCGATACACGCGTAGCGAATGACGGTCCGACGGCTAACCGCCGCCGGTGGAGCAAAAAGTAGACTTCGAATAGAGCGGTCATTTTAATTAACCATATTAAATAACCACCATTGAAGTAACCATAACCATTTAATTAATCAGTCATATACTTTCTACGATCGCGATCCGACGAAACAGGAAGAAAAGAGAGTCTTGAATAATTCATGGCCTCCGCTCGTCACGAGCATTATTGCCATTACAAGAGCTCAGGAGAAAAATTATTTGTCTCGTTTCGTATTCATTCCGGACTGCCGTTCACGCCGATGGTGTTTCTTGTCCCGACGCGGTACTATTTTCCGAAAGCGTCATTTCTGTGACCTCCGTTTCGTCCGCACTAGCTGGACGCTTCTAGGCGTTCGGCGTAAAACGTAGCGTGACGCTGCTTTATGTGAACACCGTAACGAAAGTTGTCATCGATGTCGGATATTGTCTTGTCGTGTCGTCGCCGATAAAATCGTGAAGAATCGAATCGATCGTCTCTGTCGCGTGTCGGAAGCTTTAATCGATTGTAATAAGCGAAGGTTATGTAACGTCGATTCGTGTAATGTGACATCAGCCGATCGAGGTCTGGAGATACGAAATTTCGGTGGCCAAGGCGACGGACGGACCGGAAGCTCGTATACGATTCCGGTCGACTTATCGATTCTGCTCGAGGCCGGTTTTCGTGTCTTGAATTTTTTATCTGATTACGCGATCGACTCACCACCGCGGGTATGGATTGAACGCCACCCCGCGCCGACGTCACTCGGCGGGAGGTTGCGCCGAAGGTTGTTGGGTCCCGTCGCGTGACGCAATCGGCGGTGGTGGCATTTCGTCTTCCAGTTGAATTTTTCAGTCGTCATTTCGTCGGGGTCACGTAACGTTAGTTCTGCGTTGGCCCACTACGTAGAACATGGACGTTGCCTTGCGGCATTTTCTGGCATAACCGACATGAACGCAGATTTTACAAATAGCTTAAATTTTGTTTTCATTACACTATGTTGTAAAATTTAGAATGAATATTTTTAATTTGGTATAGAGTTATACATACACATTTTTATGATATCAACCCCATACTCTCGAAGGTTACATATTCGATTTAATAATTTGCTGTAGTCGGTTTTCATATATTGATGAATATTTAGAAACACACGGTGGAAGTGAGATAGCTTAGTTACTTTTGCCCGACGACAGAGTGACGTGAACGGTTTGTCATATTTATTTAAATTCGTAAAGTTTTTCAATTTTACTTCAAAATAATAAGAATATGTACCTAAATAATGGAGCGTAAAGCTCTTTCACTATTTTTTGTCATCTTTATTATTATTACTATCCAGTATTGTATTTTCTGTCGTATGATGCAATTGACATCTGTAAGTTACGTAAAACGACCGTTAGGCGCGCTGCTTAAGCGCTCATCATGCGAACGTTAGTAGACGCGAACGATACGGTAATAGCTCAAGTAATCATTGATAACTCGCACTCGACCCTCTATAAGTGAAACGGGAGCGAGACTATTAGAGTCAGCGATTTGTCAGCCTCGTGCTCCGTTGTATTCGACCGACGACCGTGCGGTGCTGTTCGTCGACCGCGAGTGGGCTGATGCGGTCGCGGCCGTCGACGGCCGATCTCGGTGCGTCTCCTCAACGGCAGGATTGTCGTTTCACACGCTATTTACCGTCACGATCGCCGACAACGATCGTGGTGAATGTACGAGTAGGGCGCATTGTCTCGTTACTTTCGGGCGTAGGTAGTAACATTAAAATGGTTTGCGATGTTTTTTGAATCGTTTTACCGATATTTCCACTGTTAGTAACAAACACGAAAATATTGTTCTTATGTTTGGGTCGATCGCGTCTTAGCGTAACGATAATGAAACTATTGTATTACGTTAACGTACGAGTTACTGGCGAACCGTGATACGATACCAGATATCGGATGACGTCGTATGTGTGATGTAATTTTCGTGTACGAGGAACGGCACTGTTCCTAACTAAGGTCACGTTTAAACATGCGAAGCAGAGGTAACGCAAGCTGCGGTCCGTTCCGATACGATCTCAAATATAAACGTTGCCGAGATAACTGCTCCGTTAATACTGTCGATTAAAGTCTAAACACGAGCTGACTGTGACGTCATATTTCGTGTTGCTAACTTTGCCGCCGCGAAAACGGTGTTGTCGCCTGAGGCGGCTTTCACAAGTTGACTTTGAATTTGATAAGTATCTACATGACTATATTGATTGTTGTTATACATCAAAACAATCATCCCGTCTGGCTAACATAATAACTTAATAGAGGCCACGAGTAATTGCGAACTAGTACGGAAACGATACTATAGACATCAAAAGAGATTATATGTTGAATTGATGTATCGTCGTATATCGTCAACGTTATCTTAATATTACTAAGTTTCGGTCCCATTATTTCCCAACAATATATATAGATTTTATTATTTTCTAGATTTAATTTAAATATTTTTACGTTCGTGTTTATCTTTCTTTTCCTTTCCTTCAATATTATTACAGTTTATAAAGATCAATACGTTTTTGGGTAACAGTTATTTTTTTTACAATATCTTGTCAATGTACATTCTCACAGAATATGGACGTGAAGTAGCAGCTTCGGATGTTTCACTTCGTCCAGTAACCCCCTCGACATCTTTCATAAAGCTGATTCCCATCCATTATCTATGCCCTCCCAAGAAATCGGCAACGCACTGGTGATTCCGAATGTCCATGGGTGACGGTGACATCTTCTCTCTGGATGGCTCGCCTTCTCGTTTTCCCCTCGAGAATGCTATAAAAAAAAAGAAATCTAGTTAATTTTAATCTTGAAAATGGTTGGCCATACTAGTGATAGTGTTCATGGCGCATTCACTCGACTACAGGATGATTACGTTTCTACTTCACTTTAATTGAACGGCCTAATCCGAGAAATGCATTTGAAATTGACTCGACTCTGAATCGACATCGTATCGAGTTAGCATGATTTAATTACTGAATACAATATTGAGATGACCCATTTTGAGAATTTGTAATCTCGATGTCTAGCTAGCTACCTTATTCTTACTTCTGTCGTATATCCTGTGATGCCTCTATTTCTTGTAAACCTTTTTTGTGGAAAATTGAAAATCCCTCGGTTTAATGAAGTCAAAAAAATTGCTGAGTACATTTTTGTTGCTGCTACCTTTGCTTGGGTTTTTAATTCGTAATAACAAAACAAATACCAGGGAATGTATTTAATTTGCGTAAATAAAGACTACAAACAACAAAAAGATAATATTTTTTCTCTTTTGTTGCGTTAGAGAAATAAATCGTGTGTCCCCAAAGCAACTTTATTTATTCAAATGAGTACAATATGTGAATAAAAAACTTCGGTATTGAACGTAACGGCTACTGTACTAGATGTTTTAGACGATTTTCCCCGAAACTTTCATTTTTCTGTCGTGCGGATTTAAAGAAGTTTAATAGGAAGTTTAATTCTTTTTTATTTTCAGTTTTTTTTTCTTTTGTTATGAAACATTAAACAGATTATGTTTTCATATAAACAATAAACGTGTGGTTATGTAAATTAAAAATTCTATCTAACGTAGTAAACTTTTCAAGTTTTTTTTTTGTAGGGAGTCCTTGTGGGGACCGGGTTAAGGTGCAAAATATATATTTCAAAATGTTCTTTGTAGTAGTTTAAAAAATCTTCGGGATCCTTTCGTGATGATGCTCTCGTGACTCGAAACTCTTCAAGGTTGAATTCTTCGTGGAATTTAGTACCAAATATTCATATTAGCCATGTTCGGTAGATACCACGACTTAGCGTAACTGCTTTGTATCGCAATTGTATTATGCACAAAGTCATATCTGACGCTATAGTAGAATAGATTTCATGTATGCCAGCGCCAGATTTGGTACGATTTTACATCTTTGATTAATTAATATGAGTTTTGTATAGGTATGTATATTTTTTAGAGACGTCGTGTTACAGAATTTTAATGAAAATAATAACAGTCCATTTTTTTTCTATTTCTACGATTCATTTTCTTTTGCCTCGTTTCTGTTTTCACTTTGTTGTAGGGATGGGTATTTGAAATAATTGCTGAAAGGAAGCTTATCGAAACCTTTATAAAACGTAGCGAAAAACTTGGTTGCTTATTGCGAATATTTTAGCCTCAATACGTACTCCTCGGCCAACCGGGGCGGTTCTAACGAGGCGCTCTCGTATCTGAGGGCGCGGCCGGTTCGAGGGCTCTTTGGCAAGGCACGCCCTGCGCCGAGGACCGGGAGCATCACTAGATCAAAGACCCTCGTGCCCTACCTTTACGCGTATCTCTTATGCGCTCGCTCTCGGCCAACGCGTCTGATAATAAACATGCAATCGAACAGGTTATTATTTTTTACGTTTCCTTATTTAATAAGCTTCTTTATTTTTTTTCATACGATAGGAATATTATGCACGTAAGTCGTAAACCGCTTCAAAAAGCACAGAATGTCTAGAGTATTGTATCCTCTTTCGGAAGGGCGGCCGGTCCCAGCTGGCGTTATGTCAGTCCTTAAACCCGGTCGAGGTTGCCGAGCGGTTTGACCCCATTTCGAGTTGGTTTAAGGTCGGTCACCCGCTTTACAGACGTAGGCGGTCTCGTGACCGAAGTACTGCTCGCACTTTGGAATGGGCAAAAGTACCACCAACTAAACTTATATCTGCGTCACTGTAATTTTACGAACTACGTCGAACGATCTCAACACAAACATTCGGATCTTGATCTTAACGACTTTGATAGGACACAGCTTCGACCGTCTCTGACACGCTCCGGTCATTGCGATGTACGATCGTCTTCAGCATCAAATTTCTGTTCCGACTTTGGTACCAACTCGATTCGATATCCTCTCGGTTTCGAGTTCCCTTCTACAACAAATGGCTGCGTGCCCGTCGGCGTGTTCGTCGTCGATCGCGTTCCTATAAAGGTATATGTAGAGAGGGTAATTTCGTTCGAAATTCGGGTAAATTTCATGTTAGAAGGACGGGATTCCCTGAATTACTTAAACCTGTTCATTCGCGCAAAGGCGAAAGTAACAAATCTCGAGATTCGTGAGAAACACTGTAAGCTGAAATTTTATAATTCTATAAATTCACTTACAATTTATAAAATGTTGTATAAAATTATTATATTATGAATTTAATTGGATTCATAGCTTTGAAGTTATTGAATAATTAAAAATTTCGTTTGTAAAGGAATTGCGTCATTCGACAAAAGCGGCCGGTTCGATTCGATATGGTTTTATATTATAATTGAATTTCAGTAATTGCACGGAGAAACAGTGAATTGAGCGAGCTGAAATTTACATATTTCTGTTGTGCTATTTTAATAGGACAATCGTTCTGGCCGCCGCTTCGACGATGGTGCTAGATAACAAAGCCTTTTGTGCCTTTGCTCGTCGGCGCCGGCGGTGCGCGGACGCAGCGCACCGTGTCGTGTCGCTGGTTGGACGCGCGGTCGCCGACCCCCCAGCTATGATTTCATGTTTCCACTATGAATTTACAATTAGTTGTGATATCGATTGATTTAAAGTTTGATTGATTCAATTCTAGTGTAGAGAAACCCATAATATTACATTTTAAGTTCTAGTTTAGCTCATCATAAATCGCATAAAAATTTCTAGCTAAACAACAGTTCTAAGGTATTATTAAGATAAGATTTTCATACAATTTATTCCAATAAAATGCAGAGCTTGTTGATTTCGTAAAGCGTCAATAATCTACACACACAAACAGCTTAAAAGTTCTTGGAAAATGTGAAATGACGTTACGTACAAAAATTCAGCGAATATTTGTTATAATTTATATTGTCTCACTGTTTTGTTTAAGAATGGTGTATGCAGCTATGGAATAGTTATGTGAATTGTGTGAGCAGAATGTACTTTTATTGGCTATATCAAAATTGTTACAAGAATAAATTTCAGTTCATGTAAGAATACTTTGATCGAACGTACTTTTTATTTTAATACTTAGATATTTCATTTTTTGAACGCACAATGCAGATCGCACCGACCTCACACCTCGATACTTGATTTTTAACGTTCAAATTTAAAAACAAAGTCTAGCACGGCGCGCCGCCTTTGTGGGCGGTAACTCGCGAACGTCTACTGAAATATTCATAGATACGACCGGGCAGAGCCTTAAAATACATGTACACCGTTCTATGTACGGAATCGCCTAAGACGTACGTCCTACTTGGGTATTGTAATTATACTGAACTCTTATTGCTACAGTTCCATAAATGTTGAGATCGAATCAACCCTTGAGGTCAAGTATAGTGATGGGGTAGATCCAGTTGCGCATGCGCACAGCGATTAAGTTAAAACTTTTATGGACAAGAAAAAAATAAACCTTTACACGTCAACGTAATAAGTATACTTGCCGTGCATACGCAAACGACCGTTCACGCCTTTGAAATTGAGACCACGATCGAGCTTAGGGCACGGAGTGTAGGTGGCGATTCGTTCTTCATTGCGACGATGTGCATTCTTCGTTGCATTGTACGCACGCGTCTAGCTGCACGAGGTGGGGCGACAGATCTGTCAACATTTCGTTGTGATTCCTAGCTATCGGTGTCGGTGTAAAGACCCGGCGACGATACTACAAGTCGGGAAGTAGAAACCTTGCGTCTACGTACTCCTCAACAGCGGCCGATCTTTCGAGTCGGTTTTGTAAGTCTTTTTTCACAGTCGGTATATCTCCGTCCGTTTCCGCCCCAGCGCTCGTAAAATACCGGAACGTATTATCGGCTAGAGGCGGGAGTCGTACGTCCAGAGACATAATATTTTTATCGCCGACTCGTCCACTATTCGCCACCATTGTTTGTGCGGGTCGTTGACCCGGCGCACGCCTTCGTCGGCGGCGGTACCCGGACGAAGCGATGGAGTCGGCGAAGCGAATTACGTTCCGCCGGGACGTAAACTATGCTGACTGTGTTGCTGCGAGCACCTATCGAGCACTTCTAGAAAAATGTGCCGAAAGAAAGCCTACGTGAGTCGCCGGGTAAAAGATTAGAAATTCGAAAGATAGTGTTACAGCGGTTGGCATAGAAAATTTGCCCTTCGAAAATCGTGAAATGTGTATAATTAGGAAAGTTAAGTGTTCCGAAATTGCCTTCATTGAAACATTTTTTTTATTATACTTGGACTTAGATGAAAATGATATCTTTGGCCCGACAATGCATGTTAAAGTATCAACGAGTTACACCTTCAGTTAAAAACGCAACTCGTAATTGTAAAAGTCATTGTCAAACGGTAATAGTAAATATCTTAGTACACACACGCAACTCTCTGATCCCGAACTAAGCATCGAGGCTTGTATTACGGATATCGGCTAGTCAATACAATACATTAACATATACTTTTTTGTCTCGTAAATGCATATATATGCATAATAAATAGAAACACCCAGACTCAAGACAAACATTAAGTTTTAATAGAATAAATGTTTGTTTTGTTCGGGAACCGAACCTACGCTCTCGAAGCAGCAGGTAGCGTCCAGTACCCACTGCGCCAATCAGACGCTCATCTTACGGTTATTTTTTTTTGTCTTTTGATGCAACACCCTGTTGTTGTTTCGCTTTCTTATATGTTTTGTCAAAAGCTTTTAGCGCAAAACGCCAAAATTTTTTGAAATGTTTGACGACGACGTTTGACGACCATGACGACTCGCCGGGGATAAGGTTACTGCTTGTATTATGTGCACTTTTAAGGGGAGTAACGCTCTCTACATACGTGCGCCGCCTCCGCCGCGATCGCCTGCTAAGCGGCAGTTTCGTATTAACGTGCCTTCTGTTTAAAGCTCAGCACTGCCAATTAACTGGGTTAAAGTTCGCGATTGCGGTTACCGGGCGGGTGTTCTGAATCCAGCTCCTTCGCCGATAGGTTAATATATTGAGGTCTATGTCTTTGAAATAGCTATACGGAAGGTTTAAAAGTAAATGTTTATTTAAAAAAAAAAAAATGTCGTTTACAGTTGTTCCATTAGTCATTTTAATACGTTTTGGGTAGGAGCTGCGTATTACCTCGGTCATTCCATCATTCAAACAATGATTACTTCAAACCCTTAGAGATTATTGAACATTAAAATACATCCAGCAGAAAAATGTAATGGATATAGTTTAAAATATTGACAGTTACAATTTTTTTTTTCGATTTAAAAGATTCCAGTTATCACCATTGATACAAATTAAACAAAGTCACGAAATTGTCTTAAACGCTAATGTTTTAGACGCCACAGTCGCCAAAAAACTATTCATTGTATTTTGAAGTGTTCTTACGTCGGCTTTTCGATTTTAAACAATTTCATACAAATAAATTATCATATCATATATTATTACGTATTAATACAATAAGGTTTGAGATATTTGCTTCCCTTTTTTAAAAGAATACACTCAGTTATTATGTATCAATTTCAATTATTAACAAATTAATTACCGTTTTTGTTTCCGCAAAATAATTTATTACAAACATAATATATATAGAAATCTACATTATATACACATCTGGCGACGAAATAAAATATAAAACACTTTTGCGTGGCGTCGCTTCTACTCAATATTTATGATGATTGTGTCACGAAATGATCTTTTTAAAAAAAAACTTTTCTACGTCCCTCTCCGAGTATATAAATTTAATATAATTAAGAGAAAAAATTAATAACGGACGAAAAGCTATAAAAAAATATATACTTTATGCGAATTATTGTCACGGATCCGACTTCTGTTAGAATATGACGCATTGTTATTTTTTTCGCCTACAAAGTGTCTGTCATTGTATATTGCATATAAATTCGTCAACGCCAGCGCGCTGGACAAGTGGACAGCCCGCACAATTCGCTTCTGTGTAAACCGTTTTTGGTGACGTGCCTCTTGAACGTCGATCTGAGCGAGTGGACTGCATGTACCTGGAGTGCTTGCCATCGGTGATTTAGAGGTCTATTTGGAATTACATCGTTTAAAATATATCCGTTGGTAATGTAAAATATTAGGATTTACATTGTAAATATAACAGGCTTTGTAAATATAACAGGCTTTAAGTAATGAGAAGTGTCATTGGCACAGCAATTTTTGTTGCCCAGATGTAGTTATTGTGCTTATGTTAAAGCTTATCAAATCTACAGTTTTAGAGTACGTGATGTCTAAAATATTATTAATAAAGTAACAAATACTAGCATCACGAATAAGTGTAACCACCGTCAGCTGTTACAGTATTTAACTTACCAATGCTACTTTCCTATAGACTTCTTACATTTAAAGGGCCATTTGAATATTTTATTCTTTATCACAAATAAATAATATTCTCCGTGACAACGATAATTTCGAAATTTATACCATAAAATTCGACTGAATATTGGAAAGCGCGACCCTGCGGGTGCGCGCGCACCCTAGGCACAGGAACCGGGCGAAGGCTCGGCGCGCAGACGGTCGGTAAGCCGGAGTGAACACTGCGCGAAACTGCACACACGGTAACACATTACGCTAAGCGGGGTCCGGGGGACTGGACCGAAGGCGACCGATCACGACGACGAACCGACCGGAATTTTGAACACGCTCGATGAAATGGCACGGACTAAAAGCCCTTGAACCATGATACGGCCCTGTCGTGAGCGCTGAGGCTTCTACATTTTCGTGGAACGTGGCCTGATCGGCGTGGACATGCCGCCGACAGCGACTGCTCTATGGATACCCCGCGAACGGACGCCTCGTACGAAGTCAACGGAGCGCTCTGGCGCGGATGGGGCACGCGGTGGGTCGCCCGGAGGCGCGGGGGACGCACCATACCGTAGACCATTGAAGGTTGTACTGATGGGGGATCCCGACTTCTATAAGCCCTTCGACCTTGATCTAAATGAAGTGGGATGCAGGTGGCGCCTTGTACGAGACGGCCGAAAACAGTAGAGGGTTAGGGTGGTTTTCCGACCATGTCGATAGAAAGAACAAGGGAAAGAAAAGGGCAATCGATAGTATATTGGTTCTTAATTCACTACAGAATTCTAAATAATATATATTTCGAGGCACTCGGACCCAGGCAGTAAGCACAGCATACTCGTTTATGACAACTACAAACCGATAACTACGAGTCATTTTTTTGCAACATTTTACAATTTTGACATATAACAAATCAGAATAAATCATCGTAAAAGATATTAAGAATTTATTATTATACTGACTAAAGCAAACACAGCGGACAAAATCGATCTAGTGCGTTATGCCTAAACGTAACTGGCAACAGCGACGCGTGAGACCAAAGTTTCTTTTTAGAAATATTGCTAATACGCGCTTTGTAATTCTATTATTTCAATTTCCTTGATTATCGCCAATCGACAATTTTTTATGGTGGAACTTTTTTACAGTCGGGAATTTTCATATTTATTTATTTATTTTTGTTTGATACCCTGTATAGTGACTTTTCAAACAGACGTTGTTGCTACTTTAACATCTACTTCTTATTCGTTAGTATTTGAATTCGTTTTCGGGCCACGAATAGTTGTTTGCGTGCGTCGATTCTTTAAAAGGCTTACAACTGACAGACGCCGAAATAATCTAATAAATGTCCGGTTTTATCAAATTTATAAGCTCCTATTCCCCGCATACATAATTTAAAAGCTTTATCATTTTTTTTTCTGCTAGAATAATAATGTAACACTTTAATACTGATCGAATATGCTAATGAAATTCCCATCAATTGACAAAAAAAAAAATTGGTTTACAAAATCCAATCATGTTTCCCCTGACGCCTGCGAGCGCTCATTTTACGGCTCACGTCTCGTATGTACAGTTTTAATGTATCAAAATGCTCCCTCACGTCGCCGATGTCGTGATAAATCGCCGTGACGTGACGTGACGGACGGCTATCCTCCTGATCGTGCATAAGGGACGCGACCTTTATACTAGTCGGGACAACGTAGAGTCAGCTGAATTCGTAAATACATAGTTTGCACCTCTATGATATCAGTCTAAGATCCGGCATTACAAAAATGTGGCAGACATTGCTCTCATATACTTGTAATATTGTTATCCGCCTTTAAAACATTATTTGATTCAATTAACAGGTGAGGGTAGATTTTTTCTAATGCCCGATCTTAGACTATATTGATTGTGTGAAGTGAACAACAAATGATTGCACATTAAATTAATGATTTCTCCTTTAAATCTCTCCTCGTTCAACAGAACGGGTTATGTAATTTTTATTTACATCCTGTGTCCCATCCTTGTTTATGTTATATATATGATAAAAATTCTTTGGAAATTGGATAACAAAAATACATAGATGTTTAATTTTCAAAAGTCACAACGTTTCGTTGGTATTTATTTCCAACTTCTTCAGATGCTCTATAATAATAAATTATTACATTACATAAGTCAAATCTTATCCTTTTTTATTATAAAGCAAGAGTAAAATCAAACAATGTTAAAATAGTTACTTTTAAAGTTACATCCTCGTTAAAATATTTCGGTGATGTGTCAAGTTATTCTATTATAATTTTAAGATGAAATAGACATATCGTATACAAACATTACTTCAACAAATTTCCATGCTTATTTCTTAGTCACTTATTTCCGATAAAACCAATAAAACATTCGTTAAACAATTGCATATGTGTCAAGCATAAGTATGAACAAATGACAGACTAAATGTTATCTCAACACAGCGTAAAACATTAGACCACCTGAAGAAGTTGCAAACAAACTTCGACGAAACGTTGTGACTTATGAAAAGTAAATATCTACCTATCTTTATTACCCAAGTTCCCCCGTAAATTTTTGTTGTATATATAACAAAATTTTTATGTTATATAATATCCGCCCGCTTCGCTGGGTGTAAATTATCGTTCAGCAATAATTGTTTTTTTTTATGATTCGAATATGCCTGTAATTTAGCTCGCGAATACATAGAATGTTTCCTTTCATTTTTAATGTTAGCTATTATCGCTGTCAATTCAGTCTCGTTATCGATGTCAATTCAATTGTATTATAAGTCAATGAGTAATAAGTCCAATTATAAGTCGATGTCGGTTTATAGTATAAATACTCTATTACCGTCCTCAAACGGTTCAGTGTCGAACGGTCAAAAGTCCTATACAAATACTTTAATAATTCTTATGTGATGCCCGGACAAAAAAGCAACACATTAAATAAAGGATGATCGGTTTTGTACCCTTCATTGCATCGAATTTGAAAATCTGTGCTTGTATATACGTAGCCACTGATATGACAAGATTGAACGTATGTCTCGGATTTGAGTCAAAATTCAGAAAAAACACATTCGGCTCACCGACCGGAACATTACGAAGACACGTATGCGTATTATCTGTGACCCTTATTGCCTATGTCGTTAGTTAGCGCGTGACTTCCACGAATCGAGCGCCGTGACATCACTTGACTTATCTCGATGTCTCTTTGGACTCTTGTCTTGTCGTTTTCGATTTAGATACGGCGAAGTGTCGGTCGGATACGCGCGCGCGCGCCTTCGGGGAACGTCGAGCCGAACGACCGGCCGGGAGGGTAATTCAAAAGTCTGTGGTACTCGCCTAACTCCGATTTCAGGATCTGCTCAATTTTAAACCGAAACTATGGTTTTTTATGTGAATCCCGATGAAATTTATGATCTTTCTTTCTGATTATGAAGTAGAAGTAAGAAAATATTTAAACTGAACTTTATTTTACTTTTTTGTAAGTCCTTTTATGAACTAAATATCCGAGTCTTAAGTTAAAAGTGGTACAATTTTATCGACTTTCCATTAAATCGATCTCGGAACGTGAAGCGATATATTTACGGCGTACAGTTTGATAAGCGTGTATTTATTTTTGTTGTTTTATATGAATATTTTGAACTTGTCTTTCCAATTTAGCATTACGAGACTTTTGTTATTACATTTTTTTTTTGTTTTAAATAATTTCAATTTACAGCATTAATAACAAAATGACCTTCTACATTTAATAAAATATATAAAGAGTTCAGTAAATTTATATTTAAGTACACCTGCAAAGTTATGAATTAAATAAGTGTCGAATAATATTGATTTTATTAAACTGGCATACCCGTCGCTTCATCTCTATTTCATTAATTAAAATTTATATTCAGCACTTATACTTTAAACTAACTCATAATGTTACTACACGGACGTCTAAATATTTACGAAAATTCAATGCATACAAATATTGTGATGAAGTGAGTGGAAAATTCAGTGTATTGGTGAAAGTGGAAAATCAAAAAACTAAATAAAAATCTGAATATTCAATTTAGTGAAATAAAAGCCTAAAAAAGAAAAGTTTTGTTTGACTTATCAAACATTTTCTATTACAAACTTAACCAAAATTCTAAATTAAACATCAATTGAGGAATTTAGAAGGCGAGGTTCTAAGCAGTCGTCACCATAAATCCACGAAGTATGCGCCCGCGCACACCGACCCTACTGCCGGTCGCGTTCATAACGCGGCTTTGGCGCAAGAGGCGGAGGACCATACGGCCCAACACATACTACGGGGTTGTATAGTATGATTACCGTTCATGGCTATCTGCTGTGTGTATTTTTAAAGCGAAGATTCTTTACGCAGACTATTAGGTATGAGTGAAATGGGAATAAACGTCACGGCACGCAACATGATATTCCGCTGCAACGCGCGTGACTGTGGACGAGTTTCTCATAAAAGGATTCCTTTACCGAAATACCATATATTTAGTTTTGAAATCTCATGAAAACTACATCTATTCCTTTTATGATGCATGCGTAAGAACCTTCGCTTCTACTGTACGCCCACTCACGAGATGAGACACCCATATGTTGTGTTTTTCTCTTCATATACTTTTGTTAATGTTTTTTTTTTTAATTATATGTACTTTAGTGGCTTGGATGTTCTCTTTTATATGCTGTTATGGTTTTAAATGTATTACGCCAAAGAAATTATTTGTGTAGAATAAAAACAATATTATTTGTATGGCTTGCCTCGTGTCTTGTGCGTATACGAACTCGATATGTCCAGTGAATCACATATTATCTTGAGGCATAATTATTAGTAGTTTTTATTGTTTTTTAACAGGCGATGATTATTTGGATATAACCTACTTACAAAGGGGTGAATATACGAATTGCAAAAAAGAAATGTTATTTATGCATGTTCTGATGAATTTCAAAAAAGTGGTAAAGGCAAGTTGTGGTCAACTCGGCTGCAGCATGGTAATGGACCGTCTCGACCGGTAAGACACCCTTATTGAACACACTCGAGGAGTAGCAGTTGTCCATAGTTAAGTTTCGTTCAACGAGTGAGCGTTCCAATGGGGGCACTGCACCCTCCATCAAATATCCTATTCTCACCCAAGAGGGCGACAATGCGCTGGTCACTCCTCTGAGGTTTCCAATGTCCATGGGCGGCGATACTTTATCCTTTATTATTGTTGATTGTCGTGTATTTGGTTAAAACATAGTTACATGCGTGTCCGTTTACATTCATTGTTTACGAAATCTAAATCTCTGCCTAAATCTGTAATCTGAAAATTTGGAACGGCAGCAATTTCATAATGAAAATTCGCTAGAAGTACATGTGGGATAGACGAGAAAAGAACTAATTAATGATTAAGGTAAGGACTTATAACCTATACCTATAACCCAAAAGGCAATTTCAATACTTTTGATTTTTTGCATTGACTGACCATTATGCAAAGGAAAAATGTCAAGGAGAAAATGTTACATTGTTGATAGCAATTATGAAATTGTAAATTATTTGTATTTGAATAGGATTAAAAAACTGTGAATGCTCAGAAAGTATCGAGGCAATTTTATGATACGATTGAAATTAAATTGAACGTTCTGTAAATATGAATAGTTTAAAAGGTTTAAAAAAAACCCAAAAGATTTTGAATGAATAATCCATTTATTGTTTCAAACACAATTCCGATAAACGGCGTGTTCTCGACGCAACAAAGGCCTTTATCAAAAGCTTTCTCGCTGTTGAGGGTCACATGCATGTGACGAGAGGTCATTGAACCACGTAACGTATTATTATCCTAAATTGACTCGCATCCTTAGAACGAATTTACGTCAATCAGTGCCATAATTAATGTTAAATATGTTTCTTGCAAATGAATGTGAATGATAAAGACTATACGAGTACTCGTTATGTTTTATTAAATTTTTTCTTAAAAATAAAGAAGTAAGAGCGAATACATCTTTAACAATGCAACAATAGTATTGGTCTCAAACTGGTAAGGACATCCGATTTTCGTTTTATGAACGACATTAGCAGAGTGGTGGGATTTTAGCATACATTTTTGTTTGTATGCATTGTGATGTGTCTGTTACGCACACAACGTGCGTACACTATAGACATTCATCTCTGTTGAAACGTATTCGTATGTCGCCGCAAAGCACGTCGTTGTCGGGTCTCAATCACACCTTACAGTCGACGTAAATTCCCCCGCAACCTTTTTTGTTTCGGATCGAAGAGCTCGGACCTAAGCCGTCGGTGTTGGTTCGATGCGGACGAAGTGTGCCTACGAACGTCGCCCATGCTATGGTACGACGATTGGGACCGAAAGCTTGACGTGTTCGCCGATGCACTGAAGCGTAGTTCGATTTGACTTTGATTAAAAACTCATTTTAATTTGCCGATTTGCCTCTAGTTAGGATGTAATCAGGTGTTTTTTAGTTCGAAAGCGACATTCTTAACCCCTAATCCACCACCTCCGTTATACATATACCCGGGTATATGTCGGGCAAGCCGTTCATCGCTGCGATATGAAAAGAGGATTTTTTGATACAGTCCTCCCTCGAGCCCCATAAAACCTATCCGTCGAGAAGTTTAGTAACGGAGTCGTCCGCCCGAGCGTCAAACTCGAGTCACGATCCGCCCGGAGCGCACGTCTGACGCGGTGCCCGGTCGCCGGATACCACACATTCGAACGACTGGTAATGCCTTTAGGACGATGGGCTTTTTTAAAAACCCGCATTTTTTTTTATCGTTAATTCGATGACATTGTAATAAAAAATTTTAACGACAACGGACTGCACCCAGCGTTGTCATTGATATTCGGAGACAATGAAAAAATTGATAAATTTAATAAAGCTTATATTACAGCGAAATTTTGTTTACTGAATGATTCGTATCATTATTTATTTTTATTTGATATATTTTTTTACTTAGCAACATCGCGTAAATGTCGCTAAACTCAGAAGTGTATTAATATTGCGTATAAGTAGATCCAACTTATATGTTGTACTCAAAATTCAAAGTACCTTTCATTGATTTAGCTTAGCCTGCGAATAAAGAGCGGCAATTAGCGGCATTGTTCGTTTTAAGGATTATGTAAAACAATTACTTATTCGTGAAACAAAATAAAGTAATACTTATTCCCATATTTGAGCATTTAGTCTGTAAAAATACAATTGATTTTTTTACAATTTCAAAAATGCTCTTATATTTTAATAAAAATACCTTTAACGTTAGAAAGTAATTCTTATAAAATTGTGATGCGGTACAAGATGAGCAACCCCGTTTGCTTATTCAATCACAATCTTTTCACCGGATAATAATAGAGCTATTAAAAGAAATTACTTCACGAATCCGTGTAGTCTGTGGTGAATTTTGTTATATTTGTTTGAAAAACATCGCTGCTGTTCCGAGCACGCCATTTCAACTTCTAATTTATGCGTACGTTTGCGTATTTCCTTGACCTTTTGATGTGGATTTCTTCTTCGATCTTTTTTCACTGATAATCCTGAATTTTCTTTGACAGTCCCGATCGCCGCTTATGCGTGGCCAGGCAAAGGGGCTCGTTTCGGATCACGATTTTTCTGTGGATATGAAATCAAATGCTTGCCTTATATGTTGAAAGATGTACTGAGTTGTTTAGTTGTTATTATTTTTAATCACATGGTTTGTTAAATCCGTATTTTGATTTCGATATGTTAAGGATTTAAATGGATATGATATAACAACGTAACGCTTTTTTCATTAATTCTATCTAGTTGAAGTATCTTTACTATCGAAATGTAAACATTGTACCCAAAATTTCTAGTATTTATCAAATTGCGCGCGGTCGTTATGAAGTGTCCTATTAGAAATGTTTTTTTCCTTCTTTACAACATATTTTTTTTATTCATCCATGAGGTGAAGCCGGGCCGATTCTCAAAGTAGCTATTTCCAAAAATAATATCGACAGCATTACTTGAAATATGTAAAACTAAATAGTAGTATATTATAATGTGAACATGAGAAAGTTATGTTACAGTTATCATCGTAACACAAACAGCGCGTTATATCAGAGCTTCGCTCGTGTACTGGAACTTATTGACTAACATAGAGAAGAACCTGAGGGTTCGTATCGAACAATTAATTCGTCGCGACCTTCGACTTGTAACCTGTTGTACGAAAGCTGCTTGTACACTACGCGTTCTATTGTGTGTTCACCCCCTACGGTACCTCCTTCCCCTAGCCATCTATACCTTCATGGGTTGAGTGTTGCGCAGTCGTAGTCATCCCGGTCCGTGTTGGCTGTTCCTTTGAAAAGACGCCGTGGAGGTGAAACGGGCGAGCCTCTTTAATAACCTTTCGGTCTATGCGAATGTATTGAGCGTGTATAAAAATTAATGTCCTCAAAAGTATATCCTGATGCGATAACTCTTGTGAAGGTATGATTCTGTTGGCGGATGCTATGTTAAGGTGAAAAAGATGCACTAATTTCACACAAAGCCGCTGCCATCAATTAAATATTGGGCTATCGAATAAACATATGTAGAACATAATGCAATTTTTCCAATAGTAGTTTTCACTATATTATCAATCAAAAGTTCGATTTTGCTAAGCGCAAATAATACTTGGATTTGTTGGGCGTGTAAGACATACCACGTGTGTGAACGTTGTTCAGCTATTGTACGCCAACAAAATGCATGACACTCTTGTAGACATCCCGAAACAAGAAATGGACAAGCTGATCATTGAAAAGAAGAAACTCCAAAGAAATTTAAAAGTATCTTTATCGGATGTCCTACGTTTGTCTTAGTAGAACAGGCAGCGCGCGAGGCTTCGTCCGCTCCATTTATCGTATGCCGACTGATTACCGACCGACACGCCATCTCTAGTCTTATATATAGATGAGAGATTTTGCGCTATCGTTTACTATGGCAGAGTTTCGTGCGTTGTACTATACGTGGAAAATATATAGCCATGCATATATGCTTAATATTAATAGTCTGAAAGGTGAATGTCCAATTTTCTATGAGATATAGAGTCACTTTCTTATTGCCTATTTCGAAAATAGTAAACCATTTAGAACGTTAATAGAAACCTTATAGTCCGTGCGCAAGGCAGGAAGCTTGGAATTTATGAAAGGACTGTGTTTTAGTCACCACTTGTCAACGGTGACTGCATCATCGCTCTACTTGTGTAAATAATCAGCGTTCATTTTGATTCTCGGCTTTTCAACCCATCCAAAGGAATTAAATTTTCAAATAATACCCCCGGACACGATCTCGTGTTCGATCGTATCGAGATGATTCCGAACGGCGGCCGAAATTAAATAACCGATCTCTCACCCGCCACCTGCGCGCCCTCAAATAATAACGGGGAGAGGCGCGCCTGAAATATTCATGAAAATCGATCGCCTCGCGACGAGAGACCAGCGTCGGTGAAGGTTACCGCGGCGAACGCCGGCCGCGCTGCTGTTACATCCTTTGTTAACGTCGAAAACTAAATATTGCACGACTCGTAACGCGAAGCGTTCGAGTTGTGCTCCACTCTCGGCTTGTCAAGGTCGAGCAATTTTCTGGACCTAAATTGTCCCTATTATGCATTACGTTTAAATGTGTCTCCTTTGTTTTGTATTTTTCTCTCCATCTAACCTTTTAACACACTTCATCTAACCGTATCTGGGTCCATAATGTGATAATCGTTATTTCGGTCATTGGACGTCCACTGCTGGACATAGCTTCCACCCCTAGATTTCCATGATGTACGGTTTCTGGGCCGCCTGTAACGGACGGTGACCTGCGACCCCGACAATGTCGTCAGTCCACTGGATGGGAGGTGGTTCCACCTCGACGTCCACTGCGACGTCCAGTTCGTGATCGACACTTGAGAATCTTTCTCCTCCAGTCTACGAGTGGTGTGTCCGCCCATTGCCACTTCAATTTACTGATTCTGTGAGCTACGTAGGTCACTCTGGTTCTTCTAAGTATTTCTTCGTTTCGAATTTTATTTCACAGAAAGGGTCGGAAGAAAATCTTTCCATTATATGTTGAGTAACTTTGAGGTTGTTTATAAAACAATTAGTAAAAGGTCACGTCTGTCACCTGTTTACATTATCGCTGGCAGCATGCATTATTCAAAGACTTTTGAGCAATAAGGTATATGGGACTTTAAGATACCTCGTAATTTTCCGAACGCCGTCCAGCCGAGCCGAATTCTTCATGTCATCTCTTTATTGATGGGATAATTGAAGACTCCCATTTGAAGTTTTTTTCTTCAAACTTCAAAATTCTAAAGTATTTTCTAAAAGTTGTAACAATTCTTATTAAAAGGTGCAAAAAAGAATACATCTCCCTTAATATGGTTTCTTGAATCTATCATAAATTATCTGGTAGCCAAGATGATCTTTGCGTTTTTTTTACAATAGGCTATAGGCAAATTACAAATTACAATAGGTAAAAAGTTTCAGTACACAAGACCCAAGCCGCTGTTTCACTTAGATCGCTAAAACAAAAACTCCCCCTAGGCCATATCCATTTTTACAAGTCTAGAGTTTCTAAATTGTACCTTTGCTCTTTTTTTTTCTAAGCTTACATTATAACCTCATATTCGTTCCGCCGCCGCCCTATCCAACTCAAACACCGAGATGTTGGCGTTCGCCGCCGTGTGCTCTGAGTCTGTAGGCGTTTACGTAGATCCCTTAGAGAATATAAATTTTGCTCGGGCCGTAGGCAAATTAGCCTCCAGCGTATAAAGTGCTTTATAGACGTATTCAGACTCTTGTAGCGTACCATTACTAAGTTTTTTTTTTTTTTGTGGAAGTAGCTAGTGAATACAAGAATTGTTTTTTAATAATATAAACTCACGCATATTTCCCAGAAGGGTAGGCAGAGACTATAGATTTCCACGCGGTACGATCTTTGCATATCTCTCTTGCCTCACTGACGTAACACTAATCTTTTCATGCAAGCTTTCCGTTTCGGGTCTTTAAAATTCAACCCCTTTTAATATGCCATTAATTGATATATGTAGGATTTTCTAGGGCAATCCTTGCTGACCTTTCTATCACACAAATTCGCTCTATAAATTTGTGTAGAAAAAGGTATGTTGCAGTGGTTTCGCCATCTGAAAAGAATGAAAGTAGACTGACAAAACAATAAAAAGACTCTACATTTTATTGTAGTAATAAAATAAAATAAACCACTTCAATAAAAATTTCATATCTAAAAAAATGTTCACAATATTCACATTGTTTCATTAGAGTATAAATTGCCAAATTCATTATTCACAGTTTCCATGAGAGGAAAAAGTTTTCTAAATTGCTCTTTACAACTTAAAGGCTGTCATACTTTTCTCTTCATTGTTCTGGAATGGTAAAATATTTTTATATAAATTACTTGTAGATCTTTCCTGTGGCATTGCCGGCCTGGATTTAGAATAGTTTTTTCATCTTTTTTATAACTATCCCATTTTCAGTACATCGTAAAATACTATAGTTAAAGCTACCGGCTATAGTAACATTTATATCATTAAGAGCCACCATACAGTGAGTTGTGATAATTTTATTGCATCTAACAGTCAGCAGCTAACCAGGAATCCTGGGGTTCATCTGTTTCATTGGGCTTGTGTATTTTCATCTTTTTACCAGATTTTGAGTAATAGAAGACATCAATTTTTCTTTAAGAAAGTGTATACTTGTCACTTGCATCAATCTAATACTGAAAGGCTAGGTATTATAATAATTTTATTTTAATAATACCAGGATAGAAACAGACGAATATATGTTTTAAGCAATAATAAGGTAAAATATACATTTTAAAGTTAACACCTCTATTAAATCATAGGGTATAGGAGATATTTAATTTGACAGCAGATTAAGTGGGTTAGTTTATCCCTGCCGTACGTGAGGGCGCTTGCGACCTCCACGCACGCGTTGTCTGTGGTGCGGAGGGTCTAGACGTGTCTGTGATCTTACTTAATTACTGGAATTTATCTTAGTTTATCTTTGGCTTATTGTCTGGCGTTGGCGTGCGTTATTAGTAACGTTACCTTCTTTATTTTCAGGTGGCAAAATATAAAGTATAATAGATAATGCTATCATAAAAAGAATTCCAAGTGTTGATTCTGAACAAGTGTTTGTGTTTTTCGATGTCTGCGTTTAAGTATAGTCTACCACTGTTTAATCCTAACAATGGTATTGAGTTATGACAATGTGCCTGAATAAGAAAACGCAAATCCACAAAACATGCGACAATGCAGGAAAAAATAATACTCCGACATCCGCACATGACCGATGTTTAAAGTGCGTTACACACTATGGAGATACTATAAAATATAAATTATCGTCAACCTATCACTTATCCTACTATTAAATGGCCTAAAATTCAGAAGATATCCAAATATATCAAAATATATATTGTCGAGATACATGGCTAGACTGATCTTAGGATAAATAAAATTCAGTTCTTATGTCCGCTTAATATTTCAAAACAGAAACAACAATTTTTTTGTTGTCTCTATTGTAAAACAGTTTATTTGTAATGTGTGAAATACAAAAAAGTGCTACGTAGCGCTTAAAGTACTGATATGCTGGTCAATAAAACAGCTAAACCTTTATGTATATGCTAAATGCTGTTGCAAACGTAAACAAATGCCTTTTGCGCTTTTTAATTCTAGATACGACACGAATATCGAATTTATTGTCCAATAATCATCAGATGAGCGGAGTTGTGTAGATGATTTATCAGTAGAAGGTAAGTAACGTGCTTTATTAAAAAAAAAAAACAACTAAACAGCCGGTATAAGGAACGAAACTGGTGATTGTCAAAACGGCTTCTGATGGAAAAACTTATTAGCGATGTATTATCGTACGTTAATGTGTAGTTCATATAATAATATATAAAATACTATAATACATATACAGTTTCCGATGTGTGTGACACGCTTAAGATTACCATAATTGTGTCCATAAATATTCTTCATCGGGTAGAAAACGGCATTTTTAATAATATTTGAAATGTGTGACAAAGCTGTTTAGGCGGAATAGTCAAGGTGTTGCTTTCGAATCACAATTTGAATGATTCAATTCTTGATGATAGGTGCATTTTATTTTTTAAATTGGAATTTGAATTAAATCAAATTAAACCGCCGACTGCGAAGAGCGAGTTAAGTCTTTGGTCTTGGCCGTTGTCACCGCCCTCATTTGCGAAAGAGTGCTTCGTAGCTATTCTGTAAACGATTATAGAACTTATTAACCTGTATGAGTTTTAAGTAGTCGATTAGACCCACTGAGTACTATAAAATATAGAGGTCAAACTTCAATTGAAATATCTTAAACATTATATGTAAAACTCCGGTTCGCGCATTTTGCAAAAAAGGGATGCATGACAGAAGAAGTTTGATACCTTATAATTTACGTATTTATTTTTTTAATTCATTTTTGCCTTCAAGATCGGCCTGTAAATTGATCTTACGTTCTCGTACTTTGTGATTTTTGTTTATACACGAATTAAAAGATTTTTTCGGTCATAAGAATGTATTGAGCATGTACAACGGGAAATTATTATTCCTGTATTTGTGTTAACATGTAGTATAAGTGATATGAATATTTTTACTTTAGAAATTAATTTGTAAATATTATTTCTTTTTATTGAGTCAAAAATATTTCGTATATTCTGTAATAAGAGTATAAAACTCCTGTGCCACGGCTTATAAGACGTGTGTCTAACCCGCAGAGCGCGTCGGAGTCGTCGGCGGGCGGCGGCGCGGCGGGCGGCGGCGCGCGCGTCTCCTCGCGCTCGCGGGCCTCCGAGGAACCCCACATCGGTACGTGTTTCTGGACTTTTTTCTCCAAAAGAAATTACTCTATGATTAGGAGTTCAGTAAAAAAATCAGAATTATGATATATCCTTTAAAAAATCGGGATTTTTTGGGGTTTATTATTTTTCTGTTAAAATTAGAAAATAATCTATGTGTTATGAATATGATTCGTTGTTATGACGTGTAATATAAAATCTATTTTTCATTTCTCCGTACCTCATTAAATATTTCTGAACGTACAAAAGCGTAGAACTTTGACCTTTCGACGAGCAATCGTTTGGAGATGGTTTTAGGCTGTAATTTTTTTTTATTCTCTACGCACTTCGCCATTTCTTTGTAATTCACTTACAAATACTATCACACCACCGCCGGTTGACCGCTAGTGCTGTATAAATTGAATATCCGATCAATAATTACACATTTTGGTCTGAATATTAATGTACGTCTTTTCCAAACATAAAAGAAACGATTTTCCAATACATGGATCTTGCTGAATCAGACAAGCGTTATCACGATATATTTCATAGACTAGACACCGTATATATTTGAGTGATAATCGTAAGAGCATGTTTTTATTTTTCGTCAGACATTTTCCTTCAAATATTACGGAACCTATTAAATGTTTTTTGGATTACCCAGCCTAACTCTAAAAACTTGTGCCACATCTCGATATCGCCTCTTGTCATGGGAGTTGTTCACGGAGTCACGTGGATTATGAGAATTGGCCAATTATTGCATTTATCCAAACACAGGTGTGAGGTATGAAAATTGAATTTTCCAGTTAAGTTACTTTTGCGAGAGTAAATGGGAAAATAAATAAAAAATGAAAATTTTTTTGTAGTATCATGTAGGGTGTCAATCGTGAAGACAGATGGAGTCACATAAGATAATTTTATTTATTAAATAAAAATTGTACGTTATGAAAATAACCACAGTTTAATTTAATTGAATTCTTTTCATAGATGTTTTTTTATAAAATAGCGATTATATTTTAAAAAATTTTGTAATTTACAGGACTTTTATCATTATTATTTTTTTAATTTTTCGATACATAACTGCTTTCAGGCAAGTACAAGTTGCTGAAAACGATAGGCAAAGGCAACTTCGCGAAAGTGAAACTGGCGAAGCATGTCCCCACCGGCAAGGAGGTCGCCATCAAGATCATAGACAAGACTCAACTCAATCCCGGCTCGCTGCAGAAACTCTTCAGGGAGGTGGGTCGGGCCACTTTCATCAAATTTTCTGTCGTTGTCAAGGATTCGACTTCTGTCGACTTTAAAGCTATAGAACGTTCTGTTTATGTTCAAATATTTATAACAACACTGCTTTTTTTTTAAATATCGAATTTGCAAAAAAAAATCACTTATCAAGACCATTATATATATGTACCTACTTAACAACCTTAATCATGTGGTAAATTAATTGTTGTTGTTTTATTTTACTGCTGCAGGTCCGCATAATGAAAATGTTAGACCATCCAAACATAGTGAAACTATTCCAAGTCATCGAAACGGAGAAAACCTTGTACTTGGTTATGGAGTATGCTTCTGGAGGCGAGGTAACAGTTACTGTCTGTTATGGGTTTTGTTTCAGAATATGATAAGAGTTCTACTCTCATCATTTCATTAAAAGCAATTATCATTAGTTTTTTACGTGTACTGTTCAATCGTAGGTTATTTTTCTATCAAGTCTTTAATTTTCTTAATTCAGTTTTTTTGCTACGTACATGTATATTAAAGTAACTTCAAGTTCACCCTGAATTTCATTATCAAAACAGTAGAGTTTTACGAATAAAATATTGTTTTATCTAAATTTACTAAAGTTCGTTTAAATCGCATAAAGTTATCTCGGTCTATATTAGTGTTTCTCTCTTCATGTTATATTTTCTAAATCGTATAATTTAAAGGAAACTGTAAATTATGGTAGTACCAAAAAGTGTTGCATCTTCTAGGTGTTCGATTATCTGGTGCTGCACGGGCGCATGAAGGAGAAGGAGGCGAGAGCGAAGTTCCGCCAGATCGTATCCGCTGTCCAGTACTGCCACCAGAAGCGAATCATACACAGGGATCTTAAGGTGAACCGATACACGATAGTACCGCGACTGCCACATCTGGTGTGCCTAACTTTTTAGTGTTTAACATTATGACCATACCGTGCACACGTTAAGCCATAGGTCCCATATACTAGCAGATCTTAATCCACGCTGGGTCAGAGTGGGGGAGCTTTAAGTCCCAAGTCTTAGAATCCGAAATAAGAGATTGTTCTAAGAGTATGCCTTAGGAATGGGATTATATAAAAAAAGGAATCGAACTGAATGAGTACAATTTAATTTATAATTTATATAGTAACAAGGTTAATATAATGGCTGTTTCTAGTAGATATTAGAAGTGATAGCATCAATATTAAGTGTTGCAAATGAACATATAATTTCTGTCACTTATAATCTTACGAGCATCTAAATCGTGGCACCTTTGTAAATGATGTTAAAAACAGCAATGAAATCAAATAGACCGATGCCTTAAGTTTGTCAAAGTTATTTTTGACATTTAACTTTTTTTTCTTTGTCTGCTATATTTTGCATCAGAAATATTTTTTCACTGGATAATACTGTACTTTGCGCACGTACCGCGGGCATAAGTCTTTTTATCTTCGTTAGTTTTTTTCCATACATTTGCATTCACGCAAGAAATTTATTGTTGATTTCGGCATATACTTATTTGTTTTGATTGAATACCTTTTCTTTTTTATTAATAAGAGACATATGGTTCTGCTCCATTTTCAGGCTGAAAATTTGCTGTTGGACGGCGAGATGAACATAAAAATAGCAGATTTCGGTTTTTCCAATGAGTTTACGCCCGGAGCCAAACTGGACACGTTCTGCGGGAGCCCGCCCTACGCCGCCCCAGAGCTGTTTCAGGGTAAAGGACTTTTTAGCTGATTAGGTCCTAATAAGACGAAATTTTTTTATGAATATTTTTGCTGTAATTATCACTAACGAAGTGATATTATGTATTATTAAACGAGATTGCTGCAGTGATGTCTTTGTAGTAAATATTCTTTTGAAGTGGGAATATCAGAAGTTTATTGAACATCAATATTGAGATTTTCATTTATATATATATGGAATCGGTCAGAGTCGGATATTGAAGGTGTCTCATAAGTACTGGCGGTTTTCATATCTGAAAGTCCATACACTTCTTTTTATATTTGTCATAATTTGTTAAACTAACGATAAGACTAGTTCTATGAAGAGTACGACTGTTTTTATATTTTTTCAATGTTACTCTTTGTTTTAATAAATGGGGGAAAACCTTTTGATACTAAAACGTATGGAGTCCGATAAATATGAAATTTCTGTATTGTTCAGACACGGAACAGATAGACAAAAACAAAACTTTATAGCAACCGTGGCAGCGAGGAAAATGTGTAAAATCGAAGAAGAAAATACAGTCAATGAGCGAAGAGCGCACCGTTGGTGAATCGTTTTAGTAGTGGAGATTTAACTTTGGTGGACCATTCGCGCTCTGGTCGACCATCTTGAAAACCCTTAAATATTATAGGCATTTATGGTGTGTTCAAGCTCTTTTTTTGTAATTGTTGCAAATTTTTGGGTATTGTAGTTATCATATCATGCTGTCGAGCTGATGATAGAGGCCGTTCAGCGATAATACTGCGATTTGTCACCAGAAAAACTACTCTTCATGCCTATTAGTAGAACCTAGTTAATTTGTGGAATAATGAGACCACAGAGGAAGCAGTAGAAAATTAATCTAGTACCACCACTCGCCTATTATCGGACTCCCTTGAACTTTCTAATGACACCTTACGTCGCCATTTAAAAGCATCGGGTAAGAACCGTAAGTTGTCGAATAATGAATGCCACACGAATTGTATGAGATTCAAGCGAAACATCGCGAAACATCTCCTAGCTCTGCCGAAAGACGATAAACCGAAAACGGGCGCTCTAACAACATGACAATGCTAGGCCATATACTGCGAAAATTAAACGGGATAAGATCGAAAAACTTGGTGGTATTGCACTTCTCTCATATCCATCAGTCCGGCCGGACCTTGCACGGTGAGCCTACTATTTATTCAGATCCATGGCAAAGCTCTGTCGTGGAAAAAAAAATTTAGTTCAAAGGAGATGAAAATGCAGTGCGGTGATTCCTTCCATCTTAAGCAATAGGAATATTTGTACCAAGGTCTTGAAGAGCTTATTGAACGTTGCTTTAAGACCATAGAATTTGATGGGCTATATTTTGAATATTAAGCCTTTCCTTTTGTAAACAAATTTAATTTCATAAACAAAATGAATATTAAAAAACGACATTAATTATGCGACAACTTAAATATAATTGGAACAATTTGCTGTCAATCATATTTTTTTATGTTCTCACTAGGGTAATAATGTTATCCGAGACTGTGGCTACTTATTATATGATAAGTAGTATAATAGTATGAGAAGTCTAAAAGAAAATGCATCCTCAGGTAAAAAATACGACGGACCCGAGGTCGACGTGTGGTCCTTGGGCGTGATACTGTACACGCTCGTGTCGGGATCGCTGCCCTTCGACGGCTCGACTCTGCGGGAGCTGAGGGAGAGGGTGCTCCGCGGGAAGTACAGGTCAGCTTCACGTTCTACTATTGTCTATGGCGAGTAAACGAGACGCCGGTCGATCGACCATAGGTTTGGTCATTAGTCTCGAAATGAAAAATTCGATAGTTTTAAATGACGTCTCATTCATTGTATTTTTGGTATCGTCAAGATTAATATATATCTGTTAATCAATCTGAAAGCGTTTCCATTGTTGAAGTTTTTTTTTTGTACAAATGTAATATTCAACGTAAAATGTACCAACCGGTCGTGATATAAGGTGCGATGAGTGGCTCTAGTTAGCAAGTTGATAAATATTACTCATCGAGAAATATTAGTATCTTATAGTAATAGATCTGCGGGATGCTATTTATCTAATCATAGGAGCGTTCTGAATGAAAAAAAAACTATCTTTGAAATCAATAGACATTCAAAACTGTTTTTTATTTGTCTTTATTTGAAAATCCTTTACTGGTCACCAGAACAATTACTAAGCGTTTTAGTTTTTGAGGCAGGTTTTACTTGATCGCTACGCTGGACATGTAAAATACTAATATCTATTACAAAATTTAATTCCGAACTTGCAGAATACCATTTTATATGTCGACGGACTGCGAGAACCTACTCAAGAAATTTCTCGTACTGAACCCAGCGAAAAGGGCTTCTCTCGAGAGCATCATGAGGGACAAATGGATGAACACGGGCTACGAGGATGACGAGCTCCGGCCCTACGTCGAACCGCAGCAGGATTTTAAGGATCACAAACGGATAGGTAAGGTTTACGTTATCAAGACAAATCTAGACCAGTACCGCTTGGGGTCGTTATTGAACTAGTAATAAACCTGTGCTTGTAATAACAAGGGTATTAGCGGTTTGGGAATTCTTTTACTATTGAAATATACATCCCGGAAACTGAATAGCTACATCTATTTAAAGTAAAATAAATATCAATAATCACATTGAAACCAAGTATAGGAAATATGTCATAGGTACAGTTGAAGTAATATATCAATAAGCGATGAAATTATGGAATATGTTGCTTAATGTATTTATTTTGTATATTTCATTTCTTTTAGTGATTGGAATGATTGTGATTTTATAAAAAACTGACATGTGAGTTATATACATTTTGAGATTATTTAATTAAGAAAAATCATGATCTGGCATAATATTATAAAATTACTGAAAAGTAAATAGAGTAATTGATATTCACCAAAGTTTGTATATTTTTGTTTTTTTTTTGTACACTGTTAAGAAAATGATGAGATACCAAGCATATATAATTGAAATTAAATCCCTGTTCAAAAACAAATAATGAAATGTGCACCAGCACCATTGAAGGTGTATGATTAAATATTTTTTTACAATTCTATATAAAAAATGTGTTTGCAGTGTTTTATTAAAATTAAATAGGTCCCAAAATAATTCATCAGTAGTAAATTATTGGTTCATATAATAACAAAAAATATAGAATGAGGGTGGTTTATAGAAAATTACTAATTTTCAATAACCCACTTATCTTCAATGGGAAAATTAATGTAATAATAGTGCAACTGGCAATGTTGAAAGTAAATAAATAAATTACGTGTCGCTGTTACCAACATCCCCGCCAAATAAGGTGAGTCAGGATTCCTGGGGCCTTTGATGTGTTGAGTTATATGATGAATATATAATATGTGTTATATAAATATAATTATGTATTTGAGGCGGCTTAGAAAAAAAATATGGCCTACCCTTATTTATACACTTTAAAAGAAAGATTAAACCTATTAGGCGCATATATTACCTAGTATGTTTATTTTAGTCAATGTCGGACATCCACTGTTAGACGATTCCTCTAGATCTCCACGACACAAGCGCCCTCTGTCCAGTTGTAACCAATTATTCCTTAACAGATGGTCAGTTCACTTGGTGGGGTGCTGTCAGATATTTCACAGCAGCATTGATAAAATTACTGTCAATGTGATATGTGATTCGTATGTTCACATTATAGTAGTATAAAATGAAATGTGATAAATTGGTAATTTTACACTGTATGTGATGCTCTTTTAAATCAATACAATAATATCTAGAATTTGACACTAGACTTCAGGACGCTCTTATATCTCTAGTTTTCCATTCAATTTCTCCTTGTCTGTCTGTTTCAAAGTATTGTAACATATATTATTTTCTATGATTTGGTTACTTTTTTATTTTCATATTCCTTTGTGTTAAATAATATGTACAGTTATATAAAAAATTATAGATATATATAAATATATATATATTTTTGACAATTTTTTTCACGCTCCATCGATATCGGCACAGCGCAAGTTGGTATGTGACGAACGCGCATATATACACTATGTATTATAGACTATATGTATTAAGTGTATGTGCTGTGTAGTATGTAGTAGTATTAAGTATAAATACAATGGTTGGAGAATATATAATTGGTCACAGACAATGTGCGTTTGTGCTCTTCATAGATCGTTTATTTTTTTTTCTTTTATATGTGCATGGTCTAGTTATAATTACAGCGATATATTACTTTTTTATGCTGAGGCATGCATCTATTAAAATGTCGTACGTGTTTCTAACTGGCTTTATTTAGCTGTCATTAACAGTTTTTATTTTTCATTTCAGAGGCGTTAGTCTGTCTCGGTTACAACCGGCAAGAAATAGAATATTCGCTCTCTGAAGCAAAATACGACGACGTGTTCGCTACTTATCTGCTTTTGGGCAGGAAAAGCACAGACGTTAGTATAATACATATTATAATACGTATTAGTTTGGGGAAAAAGGTTTTTTCGTATTTCATTAGTAAAGTTGCAGTAAAATCTCTTTGGTTGTGCTGTTTGTATCTGGATATTTTCGATACCATTCAATAGATAACACTTAAGAAGAAAAATGAAAAGTAAAAACGGTGCCCTGCCATTTTTCTATTGTTTTCCTACCCACCAAAGCGAGTGGAATCTAATACAGAAATTCGATACATTTTGAAGTTTTATTACAAAAAAAGGAAAAATGCGACACAGGCCGCAAAATAAATTTGTGACATTTATGGACCTAATGCAGTGTCGGTAATGATAGTATAAAACTGGTTCACTGATCACTGGTAATGAATAATAAATTAACTACGACAAAAACGTGCGAAAAAGATCATGGTCAAAAAGCAAGTAAGCTCCACAGACTAGCGAAATCCAGATTAACTCGCAATAAGTTGATGCTATGTGTACGGTGGGATTGGAAGGGCATTATTCATTATGAGCTTTTACCGCCTAAGGAAATCAACAATACGTATTTCTACTACCAATAGCTGATGAAACTCAAGCAAGAAGTAGAGAAAAACTTGATCAACAGAAAGGGCATGGTTTTTTCACCATGATAACGCCCAGACCATTACACACATATTTATCCACTCAGCAAATATTGAGAGAGTTTAGTTGGGAGGAGTTAATGCATTCACCATATAGCCCTGACCTTCCACCCTCAGATTTTTATTTATTTGAGTCTCTTCAGAATTTTTTAGCTAGTGTTAGGTTAACATCAAAAGTGGACTGCTAAGACGACTTGTTGTAGTTTTTTGATCAGAAATCCCAAAATTTCTGCAGTAGTGGGATTATGTCACTACCTACAAAATGGCAACAAGTTTTTGAATAAAATGACATCTGTATTATAATTAAATGTAAATAAAATCTGAGAAAAATTATTTTGAATTTGTATATAAAATATTAACTTTTCCCCGCCCTTTATTTCAGAATGATTGTATTTTTAACAGATTTTGATCTAATAAAATCTTACAACTTGTAAGTAGCTTTATATAGACTAGAATTGAGTAATTTATTTTTTTTTTAATTTAAAATACATGTAGCAAAACATTTTCGCGAATCAAGCATTGCCGTATTGTTGTGAAACTCGTTATACTTATTTAAACTTAAGTAAGTTGGTCGTGCGTGATTCGACAGCCGGAGTCGGATGGCAGCAGATCGGGCTCGTCGCTGTCGCTGCGTAACACGGCGGCGCCGGGCGGGCCCACGCAGCCCGGCGCTACCAACGCCCACGCCGCAGGTACGTGGACCTCGTATTGTACACGTGTCATTGGGTCTTTCCATTTATGGATCGACGCCTGAAGATTGCGGCGCCGGTTGGCAGAGTGAGCGAATTCTCGCTGTCTCTTCATGCGGCATATGAATAACGTTTTATCGTATAATCTCTTGTGATTATTAGTAATTTATTATATTTTACCGATAATTAAATAGAAATATGACGTGATAAAGTCTAATAAATGTAATTAATACGACTTGAATGTGCGGTTATGTTTAGAGTTAATTTTACATACAATAATATTTTAATGGTGACTCGAATTGATCGTTATCGAAGATATTTTATTGAAAAAAAGATTATAAATTAATGACTAATAGTAATAATTATCTATTTCCCTTGTAGCTATATTTCATGTAGACGAAATATAAGAATTAGTGACATTAGGCAAAGAAATAGTTAAAGTCAAGGCATTAACACATTTTAATGATCAAACGTCATATAAATACGCGTATAATGTAAAATACAGCTTAAAGGCTTTTTGTAGTAGTTCAGAAGATACTTAGCATAATCTCATGCTTTATCATTAAATGTTTTAATAATGGGAATATTCATTTCTATGCTTTCTCCTATATTATTATTTATGTATATGTGTAAAGTTGGGAATTTTGATTATGTGTATAAACTGCTTTTATTGGGTAATCATTTATTTTATTTGGAAAAATAATGATTTACGCAGGCATTATCATCACAGCAGTTGTTGATGTATATGTGATAAGAATTTATTATAGATTAACGTGAATATTTTAGTAATAATAAATATGTCTATGATAGATTTAAAAACGAGATAGGTCTATAAATATATTTTTTAATGTATAACCATTTTATTACATATTGTTTAAATAAATGTATGTATATATAATGTATACTTAAATATGTGATTAGTTATAAATGAATATGTCCAGATAAAATTATTGAACAATGTAGATAACATAATTTAAAAGTATATTGTTCCATGAACCTTTCTTAAACTATATTTACAATTTTGTTGATGTGGGTAACACGTGACACTCTTCAAGACCCATCACACAAAATCGGATAAATTCAACACTTACGATGAATTTTGGACTGACATGACTCTTGAGATAAATCGTTGTCTTGTCGCGTGTGATCGCGTCTTTTGAATGTTGACTATTCAAATAGAATTATCGCTTTTGGTGGATCTTCAATTTGTTGCCTGTTTGGTTGAACAAGGACCACCACACACATAAATCAATGAACAATCATAATATATGCGTTTATATTATTATTTATACCTACCACACTAAACTAATAAAATCGTAATAGTTTTTCTCAAAGCTCACAATAAAACGGGGCTTAGTATTAAGAAATTATTAGTAATTAATTACATCGATTTCCGTTGCGATCGTTCATTGGATCACGTGCGCAGGCGGCTGGTCGGCGAACTCCAATTGTGAATCGACCGTCGTACGATTATGAAATTTCATTTACATCGATGGCGCTTCAATAAGTTATTTCTAGCGATCGATCCCAAAATTAGAGAATGTATAGTAAATTAGTTAAATCATCTCCCCTTTTTTTCGACTCTATTCAATTTAGGTTTTTAAAATTCCGCTAAAAAGTCATAAATTTATTTCTCTATTATAATACATAGTCCCTTATGTATTGTGTTTAGGGGAGTTTTTGTAATAAATGTACATATATAAATATTTAAATATCATGGATTAGTTTTGGGATCGGTTGTGTAAACGCCGAGGTCGAGGTCAGTTAGCACGGTGGGGGAACGGATGTGGCAGGCGCGGGCGCGGGCACGGGCGTGAGTGGCGGCGCCGGCGGCGGCGCGGGCTCGCCCTCGCACCGCGGCGTGCAGCGCTCCATATCGGCCACCACGCGGCCCCAGGCCTCGCGGCGCGCTTCCTCCGGTGCCGAGGGACTGCGGCCGCAAGGTGCGACCGAATTCAGTTCGAAACGAATAGAATATACACACATATACACTTATTGCACCACACACGTTATTAATGCTAACCGATTATGCTTCACGACGGTCATCTCTTGTACTGAAATGTTAAAAAAAATTCTTGAGAAATAGTTTTAAAAATCTGGTTGCTAAAACTTTGGGATATATATTATCAGACAGATTTAAAAGTGTTAAAACCATCCAATATTTATTTTATTTTAACTTTCAAAGATAAAAACTTTGTTAAATAAAGATCTTTCTGTCTGCGATAAGTTTTTAAATGGGGATAAAACTTTGATTTTAATGGTTGCCATAAACTACGAAAAGAATTTACCAGAAACTTTGATTATTTCGTTTTACAAAATGACTAGAATCGCATAGCATTTACAGGATACTTTTTATTAACTTCGTTTATTTTATTAATTTCATCGATAGAATCAAAAATAAATTATCTGTAATCGTTTTATAAGAAAAAAAAACGATACGAAGTTTGATAGAATGTAAATAGTACATTTTTTACATTTACAAAATCAACATAAAAACAATTTGACCATCCAGTTGAACCATATCAAACAGTGACATAATATTGTATTATTCACAACATGTTTGTGATCTGTTTTGTCTACGATTTGTAAATAAAAATATATACATTATCTATCAGCTTTATAATTATTTATGTTGGGCTTCTGTTGTGTGATAGTACATCATTTATTTATAATAATGCAGCTTTGGGTGAGAATAAACCGCTTATATTATTTAGTGAGGTTGAATAACTCTGTCGCTTATTGAATAATGGTATATATTAACAGTAAATCAATTCTTTTTTAACTACTTTTCATTCCATACATGTGTTTTGAATTCAAGCAACCTCCACTCATGTGTAATTTGTGTGTGACAGGAGGAACGCAGACTGTTGTCCTACAAAACGGCAATTCTTAAGCAATCTTATCAAACGAAGACTATTCTTAAAATTCCATTTCAACGTTATAGTTGTACATAACTGCGTGATGATATATTATCGATTGATAATGAATACGTCGACGTGTGAGCGTGTTCTACCGTCTCTACATCCCGATGACGGTGCGCATCTGTATTATCCTTGGATTTGTGTTACTCATTGTTCTTTTTTTCTCGCGCGACAGGCGCCAACGCGAACACGACCGCCAACAACACTCAGTCCACGACTTCTACGACGACCACTTCGAATTTTAAGCGGCAGGTCAGTTTTCCATAAGAAACCGGTTGAATTAATTCAGGTTCCATTGTTCGTGATATGACGTGTCGGTAATGGTAAGGGTAAATCGGCCACATCAGCAGCCTTAGGTGTTATGAGGCAATTTATTCTATGTCACAGAAGTGCATAGAGAACTGTAAAAAAATATATATATTAATATTTTAGTGTAAATTCCTGGTGTTGAGACCTCTTCTATTACCCCCTTATAATAAAAATTCAATTTTCAATTGTATTTTGAAATTGCGTATGCAAAAGGGACCTTTTGGTAAAAGCGAATTTGAAAGTCATGGAAGAGGTGCTGAAACTTGCATCTTTTACATCTGTTTAATACACAGACATACATAAATATATTATTAAAATAATGTGAAATAAATTAATATAGTAAAAAATTATTTAACTGTAATGTCATTAATAAAATTGTAATAAAAGAATATTATAGAAATTTGGGTTAATAGGAATAAGAGGTTATTAAAATATTTTGGGAAGAAAACCGGTATAATAGTTACTGTTGACGATGTTTTTAAAAGAGCATTAAAGTAGAAGCAAGTACTGAATTTATTTGTTCATGAAATATAAATCATCACTTGAATCCACATTGCAAGTTGAAATTCTTTATAGATCTTCCAATTGTCGTAACATTCGAATCGAATTATCGAGTTGAGAAATCGACTGAACGCAACTAACGCACCTTTTCTTTTTTATTTTAGCTATCTCCTTCGACAAACGACGCTTTGGACATTAACCTTTCAAATTTTTCCAGAACACGATCGATTCCGCCACCATCAAAGAGAACACGGCGCGGATCGCTCAGATGCAGGTGGGTTGCAGTAAGATGCTTTACCTGAATCATTGTTGTTGGCCGCGCGCCGGCTACTTCGCTCCTCTTAATATTATCGGCGCCGTACACCCGCGACACCTTCTGTAATCGGTCTCATCTTAGCTTCGGCGTATTTAGAAAGGCGTACGATAAAAAGGAAAATGTATCGTGCATAGTCGACGCATATCGACTACACTCTATATGCCTCGAAAGTCTAATTGACGCTACGTACAGTCGATGCGTCGGCCGCTGACAGAGCGGTCGCCTTAGTCGAAACTAGGGCTGCTTTTGTGGTTATAATCGATCGATTTATGCTTCTCGGATATTCGTTCTTTGAAGTAAAAACTAAAAGTAGTTCTTCACTTTTCAAAAAAATATTATTATTTCACATTTTAAAATGTGTTATTTCTTCCTCATTCCATTTGTTTTTTGTGTTATTACATTATCTGATAAACATTTTTTTTATACATCGAAATGGTATGTGCTCCAGCATTGGAAGCATAATTTGATTCTATAGAACATTTGCACTATTTTAAAATATCTCGAGTTGCATTACACTATTAAATGAATGAAAGATATATAAATCCTATCATAGTACCACGCATGTTAGATAATGTGAAAAAATTCATGAGACAGAATTTTTAAAAAATTGACAACATTCTGAATGATTCTGTTTAAGTGTGTTGTGAAAGATATATTTCCATAGAAGAGATGTCTTGATAGAAATCATAACTACTATATATAGCTTAGAAAATGGTAAATGTAATAGGAAAGTGATGCTTTGATTTTATTACCTCACTCAGTAAATATCAAAAAACCTATTAGGTGGTGATATCATTTTACACACACACATACAGAAAAAGTGAGTAATGAAGTTAAATTTTCTGAGTGATTTTCATTTTACTAATTACAGGTGCAAAGTTCTACAAGGCCGACAAGTGCTCAACCCAAATTAGAGCCGAGTGAGTATCAAAACCCATGTTGTCATCATTTTGAGGCATGCATTTAGTAAAAATTATTTTCATTACATTAGTTCCATTGACATTGACAGTGAGTCAATGTATGTGTTCACAATGTTTTTTTAATTTTTAAATTTATTTAGATGAAATGGTAGGTAATAGGCAGTAGTCTTGGGGTTAGACAACAAAGTTCTAACTGTGACTTACCGTGACTTAACATGAAACAAAATGACACTAAAAAATTGTAGTAAAACAATAAGAATTCAAACATAGCAAATGAGCAGAAGAAAATTGAACAGTACTGGTAAGTCGATAGTACTATGGTATAGCACCCATGGCTGAGGACAGCACTATAGTTAACAATATTGCTATTAACTTTTAAAAAGTCGATGGATCATTAGTAATGAGTTAGAAAAAGCTTTCATTGTATTTTTAGTCTATGATTGTAAGATAAAAACCATTGAATTGAAAATCTATTCTCGCCATATGTTCTTTTGATTCAAAACATGTACATCATTACATTAACATGTATCATTTTCACCATGTATGTGATAGGAACTATAGATAGATAGTTGTAACATTGTTTAAAAATGTGGAAAAAAATGTTTCCAAATGGTCTAAAATAACATGCATCAAACAGGATCGCGCACGCTGACGAGTTCGTCGCAAAGGCGGTCGACGGCGCCGTACGAACCGGCGGCGCCTGCGCCCCAAGCTAAACTGTCACCCCCTCATAACGTCACCACGTGAGTATACGTATTTCGATAAACCTCTCTTCGTTTGGCATCCAGTACGTACCACTCGAAAAAATAAGTGAAAGATCAACAGCTTAGTTGTAATTCAATTCTCACCCCTTTGTTTAATGACAAATGGCTAATTTTTTTTGTATTTACCTGTGAAAAACTACAAGAAACCGGGCTATTTCAAATCTGTTTCCTACTTGTGCTACAGCATTATGTGTCTATGGCAATATCCTGAATCCTATTTCGCTTACAATACTTTCATTTTATGCTAATACATGAAACAAAACTGTTAATGGAATCTAAATATTCGATGAAATCGGCTTATTAAAATTATTAAATAGGTACAAGGTAACAACAGCGATGATATTTGTGTATGCATGATTAAATTCTATTTACATGAATGCATTGGAAAGATATCGGCTAAAATATACAAATGGATATGGTAAATGCGTGCATGTATGTCTTTATAGGTGGTATACTAAATGAACTTTCAAGAAATTCTATTCCTTTACATTATAGAAATGAAAAAAAAAAATGTATATATTGACTAACTGCATGTCGATATCTTCTTTCCTTTACAACGCTTACATATGGAAACGGAAACAGCACTGTCGCTCAATCACACGACACGAAAAACGGTGGCGGCGGGGGCGGTGCGCCCGCCGACGGCAGTGCCGCTCCGGCCGGGGCGGCCAACGGTGCCGGCGGCATCGGCGCCGCAGGGAAGGGGCACGTGAAAAGCGCATCGATATCGAGTGGGTCGGGCGCACCGCCGGCGGCGGCGCTCGGCGACCAGCCGGCCGCGCAGAACGCGTCCGCGCACAACGTGACCGCGCACGCGCAGCCGCGGACTAGGTACACGCGAAACGTTTCACGTGCTGCTACGATTTCAATTTTACAAACGCGTGCCAATATAGAACCATACTTTTAGTCTCTGTACGTGCGTTTTACATCCCCATAGCTTTCTAATTATAATGTTAAGATTAAAGTAGCGACAAAGATTTTTTTTGCTTCAGGATATTTATAGGGTAGTACGCGGTTATAGATATAAGCAAAAGTAAGAAATAAAAGGATGCTTTATAAAATTAAATATTATAGTTTAATGCAGAATAATTAACTTTTAAGAATTTTAATAAATTATTTTATATCTCTTAAGTGGTAAAGTCGATATACATTGTCATGCTTTTTTTGCTAGGAGTATCAACGTTTATATTGAGCATATTATGTGATAAATCATTAAAATCATGAGTTATACTAAGCAGTAAATGTTTTTTTTCTAGTACAATTCAAAAGTGAGATATTAGTCTAGAGTATAATTTTATTTTTACAATACTGATGATGAGAAAGAATTTCTTCAAGCATAATAAAAAAAATTTAATTGTATCTTTATGAAGCTGACTTTGTAAATAAATTTTATGTGATATAAAATTCTAATGTAGAAATGTGCAAAATGAGTTCTGTGTAATAATGACTAGATTACTAAAAGAATTGAAAGAATTAAAATTATAATACATAACAGAATTACAGATAAATAAGAATTATGGACTATACTGTTTACGTAAGTAGACATGTCGTAAGGCTCGTGGAATGCAATGACACTATTCCTTATAGAGTGCCATAATTGCATGGCAGTCGCAAGCGTTAGAATTTTAGTTTCAGTTACATTGATGCTTTAGACAGACATTACTCTCAGTGCAGAGAAATTAAGAGGTCTGTTGATATTTTTACAAATGTAATCTGTATAACTATCGTAGCTATTTCTATACGCCAATGGTGCGATATCTTTCTAAAATATTTCGCATTAAGATTTTAGTCTGGTATGGAAGTCAATGCAATGGAAAGGCAAAAAGCATTTTATTTGAGCAATTTCTTTCATTAATTTTTTTTTTGTTTGCTTAGTATTGATGTTCATTCTTCTACGCCGACAGTGAGGCTCGTCCACGATAACAATCTAAGCATAACAACTAATGTACAAATTATGCCAACAGAGACCATTGACAAATAATGATTACGTCACTTCCCATGAAGTATGCAGTGGGCTTTGAATACGCCGGTCAATAGAGTGCCCTGTCGTATCCATTTCCTTATTAAGTTACTGAGCTACTATTTGTGACGACCAATATGTCTTATTCGAGTCTGTACTACTCGTCCTGCTCTGCTCGTATCGGCGATGTGGTGCCGTTTTCCATAAATTTGATAATGCATCCACAGCGGTCGACACACAAAATGTAATAGCGGGACAGTGTAACGTGCATATTTGACTATATCAAGCCATCCGAATAAATCGGTTTTTGTAAATGCTCCAGCACCGGCGATCACATCCACAAACTTGCGCAAATTAAACGGAGTATAAAATTTGTCGCTGTGCTTAACGTTTGCGGACTGTGAATAGACTTTGGACTCTATCGGAACCTGGACGGTGCTACATCGACTATCGCGATGTTGGTTTTATGATACTTTTATATTGATCGCATTTAATCGGTTTCAGTTCAGAATGAAGGCGCAAAACCGGTCCGTGAAATATCATCAATTTGACATTTCAATCCAGTATTGGATGACAATTTTGAACTTTAAATCAGTTGCTTAAAATAGTGAAAACGGTACGCATTTTCGATTCGTTGACGACATAGTTGTAATGTCGGAATCGTTGAAGGGCTTCGGCGTTATACTCTTGGATCAAGTTGACATGGTTAAAACTTAAATTATCTTGTATATGTTGGACCTGCTCAGATGATAGTTGAGAATTTTCCAATAGATGTTGTTAGCGAATAAGTCTGCTTGGACAATCCGTCTGATTAGGTAGATCCAACTTTTACAAGGAGGACTCGCAAAGGAGTCAGCTGTGATGAGAGGTGTTCGTATATGTTGCGTCTTTTTTTTCCCATCGTGCCTAAAGTATAGTATAACGCACGAAAGTTTGCCGCTGTGAAGTACATCAGAAAAGCGTCGCAATGGCGTAAAATAGGAACTCGGCGAAGAAGAAAGAAGGGTCTTGGAGCGTAATACCTGCGCAGTACATCATTCACAGGCAAATCAGAACGGCAAAATATCGTGCGTTGTACTGTACCTGCTAACTGAAATCTATGATTTTTATGAAAATTATGATCTACGAACGGGCGGTTTAAATCGAAAGCAAATTGATTTCCGCATATATGATTCCACAAGAACATACAGGCAATTATGTGTTATTCAACATTTTTAAACGACAAGTCTTTTCCGATTTTGAACTTTCTAATAGCTAATAAATAAAAAAATCTAATGACGGCTTTTTATCGATTATAGAAGGACACAATTTCAATGTGCCAGTTTTGTTTCGTAAAATTCGTGTCGCTACTTTTATCTTAACTACTGCAATTTATTTTATGTCTGTGTATTTTTTCATTCTATATTGCTGCTTTAAGTGAGCCTAATAAAATACACTTGCTGTAAGTTTTATTTCATCTGCATTATGTGAGATTACTAGTCTCTTAATATAGTTTGTGCTTAATTCTTATTGACGTAATAAAAATGTGAACACAGAAAAATATATTACATTTAGGTATAATATTCTGATTTTAGTAGTGAATATGTAATAATATAATTTTCCTGTTTGAGATAATACAAACACTTCAATATGCGACATCGTATATAATCAAAAGAAATCGTAGCTAGTACGTGGGCGCCGTTTCGTTCGCGTGACAATTTTGGATAACAACAAAGGCTTTGCATTTTTTCAAATAGAAGTTTTGATTCCAGTTTTTGTTTCTGTTTCATTTGGTCTTCGTTTATACAAACAAAAAAAATTGAGTTTTTAGTTGCAGAAACGATTTTAATGGTTTTTGCTATATGTTATACTGTTTTTTTTTTTTTTTTTTGTTACCAATGGCTTTTTAAACAATATTTGTAAGCTTATTTCATATGTATTATATTCATAATGCATACCTATTGCTTTGATATTTTCTTTTAGTTTTAATCTTTGTTTAAGTGCTTAAGGTAGCAAATCAGTACATTGAATTGTTAAAGTATTACTTAAATATCTGGTTTTTCTTTTTGAATGTTAACAACTGTAATATAAAATTAATAAAAGCTGACCCAGTCTTAAGAACAGAACAAAAATAAAATTTTATATTATTTTCAATATAGAACATGTACGTCCCGTATGATGTAAATAGTGACGATGTTCTACGTAATTTCTTACGATTTCCTTTGAGGGCGACCCTAAATAAATATAAAATAAATTCATAATTCTCTATCTTCAACTATTTCTGCGTAATAATTGAAGGGCCTCATTACGCGAACGTTTCGCATAAAATGCTAATATAAAATAATACTTTTTATTAATAGGTACGGCACAAGGCACGAAACTCTGCCGCTCTGAATTGCTTGCAAATGATGCGATGCGCAGGTTCAACGCTTCCAGACCCTTCATTCCTCTCCCCGCATTCCCATTTTATGGCATTGAGACGCTTTCGTGACTAACTTCGCAGCGGCAGATTTCTTGCGTTGTACTGTATTTCATATTATACGTATAAGAATTTCGTACGATTGCCCTTTAGTACTAATGTTTGTCGGTGTAGATTCATTACTTTTACTTAATCATATACATACGCAATATAGGTTATTATAAGTAAAGTTATTGACTAAAAGGAGGAGGAAATGGTAAAAAGAAGAGGGGCTAAGAGACTGAAACCCCCAATCAACCAACAAAAGTGATAGAACTGATAATTTCCATCATACTATAACATTTCTTAGTTTCTCTAAAGAATTTAATGAAACCTATCCCCTACCTCTGCTAAATTATTTGATTACTCTATATTGCTCCACTCGCGCTTCCGTCACATGCGTACCCATGTGTATCCATAATATGGCGGTTATTACCACCAGTTGATGCTGATGCCCCTTATGTATATTACGAGTGCACAAAGCTTACACACACAGTTTTTTAAGCTGAACTTCAGAGGATTTGACGATTTGTTGCTGTATCATGAATTGGTGAAATATTTTTCATTTTTTTTTTTTTGCTTTTGCATTGTTTCCTTGCACTTAATATGAATAATGTGTATAATAATCTGTGAAATATCTAAATGTAAATGTGCCCGAATGTAAATCATGATGACATTGGGTGTTGTTAGTGTTGTTTTATACTTTTGCCTAGACGAATACATTGTTACAGAATTAATATGCGACGTGAATTACTTAGATTGAAATGAAATGAAAAAAACATATTTATATATTTGATAAACCTGCATGTGTGTTGTCAATATCTTGTCAGATCTTTTTGAATAAGTTTCTTAATATGTTATGTATATGGTGTACAGACATAATAACAATTAAATTGTATAGTCACCTTGTGTTATGATTTTTTGGAACAAATCTGTTTGTTTGTTATTTAATTGACAATACCAATATTAATGTTTTTTTTTAGTTCATAATGTCATTATTACGAAAATTCAAGTCGAAGGATATTGTAATTATATTGTATTAATTGTTTACCAGAATCCTTTACGGAATCGTACTAATCGTAGACGACACAATGTTTTTCAGTGTGAACTCAACGATGACGTCGGTGAGCGGCGGCGGCGCGGCGCCCGCGCTGCGCGAGTTCTCCAACCCGTCGGCTTTCCCGCGCAACGTGCCCTCACGGTCTACCTTCCATTCGGGTAAGGATCAATTTTTCTAAGTTGTTTAGGTGCATTGTGTATAAGAGACGAGACCGCATTTTCAACTAGTCATAAAAATTGTGGGGAGCCGACCTAACACGCCCTTAGTTATAATATTTATAACCACATCATTTAAATATCAAAACTTAACGACTTTATAGAAAAGGGAATTTAGAAAAATAGAGAAATATTATACATGTTTTAATTTAATTACGCGCACGGCGCGGTGTACGCGAACATGTAAGCTTGCATATTTGATTCGTGTGACTGCGCGGCATTCTCTCGCATACTGACTATACTTATTGCGACTTATTTGACTTACTGTACCAACACAAGCTTTACAAATACATGGAGCCGCGCGCACTACGTAGATCGTACTCCGTAGAGAACTGCGGTTTCTGTTTATCCTACTGGGAAGTAAGCATGAGTTTATAAATTAAATAAACAGTTTAAATTCTGAGATATTTTTATTAATATTAACAAGATTTAACACATATTTTCAATTTGTAAACTAGTCTACTGTACCGTAAAAGGTACGATGATATGAGTATGTTTAGTAAATGCAATGAAAACAAACACATACCCGTAACATAGAGCGCTTACAGTTATTAAGAAGCATCGGTTTATTAAGGTGTAGAGTATGGTTCTATGGATCAAAAAATTGACCATGAAACAAATAATCGCGTGCAGGTCAGACTCGGTCCCGAGGCGCGAGCGCGGGCGGCGGCGGCGCGTACGGCGACGGCGGCTCGCCGCATCAGGCGCGGCCGTCCTTCTTTAGCAAGATCTCCTCGCGGTTTAGCAAACGGTAAGCTGCACTCCGCCAAGCATCTCACCGACCTTCAAACTCCTCCCCCCAACCCCCCACCCAAGGATAATACGTCATCGCTCCCACACTTAATTATCACTGACACTATATTCATGAGGGGCTGTTTTTACCTATTGTACATAATGTCATATTTAAAGTGACGTGTGAACTCGATACTTTATTTGGTGTTTCTAGAGAATCATCTGTTTTGCAATGAAACATTGAATGGGATGTATGGGCACATTCATACCGATATTAAAATACAAAAGCTTAGTGCAAGATTGCTACTAAAAATAATCTAACTTGAAATAGTAATTGTATTACAGCACAAAGTTGTAAATAAAACTACTCGATTTAGTTACTTGTAAGTTTTTGGTTTATCAGAAAAAAATAATGTTTCTATTTAAAAATATCTTATTCTGAATGTGTTCAGAAAACACTATGACGAAACACCACAAATATTAATTCATGTGCATGTCAATAAAATGCATACTATTCATATAATTTGTGTATGATAGCCACAGGTTTTCAGTTTATTTTTTATTTTTAACACATTCATAATTATATAGAAAGCCCCTTGTAAATATGGGATCAACAAAATATTAGACCGTTTATTTTAAGCCTTTTTTCTTTAATTAAATTAATATTTATCGCATTTCGCTGCTTATAAATATGTACAAGTACATACATTTATTATAAGTATGGGCTTTATATGTGGTGTTGGTAAAAAATATTCTCACATCATAGTTTTTGATGTGTTTAAATTGCCATAAGAGTCTGTTTTATAATTTTATGATGTTTATTTCTTTTTATCATAAAAGTTAAACAAAAACGGATAGTCTTCATGTATGACATTCATAAACATTTAATGAAACAGACGTTTATTGACAATGAAAATGTTTATAAATAATATAAACTGCTGTACAATGATTTCACTGCACCTTTACTATCACACCATTATTGCCTAAGTAGTTATCATTTTTCAAATTTTGAGGCACCTAGCGGGCTTGATTTTCTTTTTATTTTTAGAGCGTAAAGGACTTTAATTGAATTTTGTGAATTAAACAAAAAATACACATGAAAATGGCACATTATTTAAAAAAAATATTTTGATGCTGAGATTATTTATGACAATTTAATTAATTGTTCAGTTTCTCTGGTAGCATCAATAATGTGTATGATTTAACTCTACCCCAATGTAAAACTTGTAGAAATTGGATTCCGTAGCGATTTATACATGTTTATTTCACATTAGGAAACGAGATTATTTGCTTTCATATTCTTTTTTTTACTTTAAAATTAAAAATTGTTCTCTCATATCCCTCTTTCTGTTATTTGTATGTACGTTTCATAAAATGTCAACAAATTCCATACAATGTTTTTAGCAAATGATGTTAAGGTTTCGTTAGATAGAAAATTGTGCATTGTAAAATTTCAGTTTTCCCGGTTGTTGGGAAATCAAAGTTTTCACAGTTACAACTTCCGTTCTCAGTTTTATAATTAGAAATAGGTGTAGAGCTTATTTATATTTGAAATTTTGAAATCTCAGCTCAATTTAAAAAAGTGTAACTTTTTTTTTAAACACATTATCCTTATTTAACTTTGTCTTTCGCTAAGAGGCATTCTTAAGTTTATTTTTTTACTGACTCGTTCACGTTAGACAAGCGTTATACAAATAGATGGATGTACATAAAAACGGGTCGTCTTAATTTGCTATGGACTTTCATAAAATTACGATTATTAATAATACTCAAAGTAAAAACAATAGGCCTATACTTTGAATGAGTGCTCATTTTGCATTATATGATTAGCTGTATCTAACAATTTTCCATATAATAAAAGGCATAATATGTATAAAACTGTGATGTAATTAACATTAAAATTAACATGCACCATATTAAAAAATATATATAAAAAACTTATGAGGTGTTTATTATTAGATAAAAAAATATTTATTATATTTTCAATCAATATGCCTTTTGTTTGTTTAATTGTTTTCTTCTATAAATAACAGGTTGGAAGATTACTGCTTTTAGATCACTTTTTCTTTAAGTTATGTTATTTTATTCTTTAAAACATTAGCTTGCTTCAAAAAGGAATTTATTCCAGTAAATTAATGAAAAACTTTTACAAGCGAAAGGGTTGTGGAACTAGCCTTTAATAAGGTTTTTTTTGTTGTGTATGAAAGTTCCCAGATACGTTACAATATTTTTTTTTGTTTTATAAATAAATATACGTTCAAATTCAATAAGGGAGTGCACTATCTCGCTCTCAAGCAATAATAAAATTTGTGCATATTTGTGTTTTTTTTTTATGTATATAATATATATTTATACCTAATACATAGTGTTCATAACATATCTCCCATATATATATTTCCACATAAATGTTGTTGTGTCTAACCACGGTATAATACCTCACCATCAGTGGCAACATAGAACATATAATACTGCTCGTATTTGTGTTTTTGTCGTTACTTTCCATCTTTTTTTTGGTATTTGCTCAATGAGTCTCTCCCTCGACCGCTTCCATGCTCAAAGTTTTTGTATGTGACATATATTTTTTTACATAAACTTCTCTATCGCGTCATCATTGGGGATGCACGATGCTAAGAACTCCTCTATCTCCCTTAAAAAAAAATGTTTTGTACGTGCTCACATTTTTATATAAAATATATACTGGATTCTGTTTTTATTTTATTTGCTGTAATTTTCGTTTTTCTTTTTTTTTTTGTTCGTTCAAATCGGCTATGTACAGAAATGCGTTTTTACGGGACGGAGTTTATAGAAAAAGAAGTTAGTGATCAGTTGTAACTATTCCTTTCAATACTGGAATAACAGCCTTAAACTATAATATAATGTTTTATTATTATTCAAAGCATGTTGTTATTTTATTTTTTATAATATTTAAGAAGTCGTGAGAGTAGCTTAAATAAACAATTGTCGATTTTGACAAACGCCGATAGTCGTATACGCTTTAAGTGTTGTGCGTAGTGCTTCCCGCCCTTAGTTATTGAAGAAAAAATAAATAACAGAATGCACTTTACAGTCAATTTTGAAAATGGAGGCATTTTTTGTTTATGCCATCCAAATAATTAATCTGTTCATTGCGAATGCGTCGCACAGGGCGTCGTACAGGTCGACAGATCGTCTCTTCGTCCAGCGGTGTACGGATTGCAAATGGAGACGCTCTCGCATAATTCGTGCATCCCCCGTGATAGCGCCAAATTCAAAAAAAATATATATGCCTAAAAATCTTTCAGTTTCTTACTTGCGTTAATTAATCCACTTCGCGTTCAAAACTTACTTCACACTCATATAAATAAAATTAATTAGGTTCATATTCTTTTCTCTATTCGTGTAGTCCACAACCCTTTTTTTTTACTTTTTTTTTTTAATTGAATAAACGTTGCAACGTAACGGGTTCTTCGTACGTTACAATTGGCGAGTTTATTTGCGTTTTTCGTATCCACCTACAAATACAATAATTGATCATTGTCCGAGGGAGTTAGTGAGCGGTTTTTTAGTATTGTGCATCTTTTCGAAATAAAGAAAAAAAAATGAAAAAAAAAAAATAAGAGGAAAAAAAAGAACCGAGACGAAGCACGAAGCGTTGAGAGGCGACGACGATGGAACGGGGCTATACCCGGACACGTTCAGAACGCTCATCGAAGTGTCACGCATTGGTCGCAGGTTGAATCAGAACCCGTGAGCTAGCGCGCGAGCGGCGCCCCCCGGCGGCGCGGCCGTCCCGGAAGAGAGGATGGACAACTGACGTGTTTATAGTATATGTTTGTATTTCATGCGTGTCATTGTTTCATTACACACGGGACCGGTGATCGGTACAGTTTGTCGATTTGGAAAATGAAAAATGTCGCTCCTCCGCGACGAGATGGATAAGCAGAGAACTTAGACTAATTTCTGATATTCATTGCAAAAATGAATGCGTCCATGATGCAATATTATATTTTAATTAAAATACAAAAAAGTTTTCCGAATCCATTCTGCCAAGTACAGATCGAATTGTAGATATGACATTCGCTCGATGTTCGGAATGGTCTCGTTGTGAAAGGGACACGTTTGATCAATTCACGCTAGGAAACGATAAGTTTGAGGCGATTTATCGATATTTTTCACATCTTTATCCAATAAAAAAGCTTGCTTATTTGAAATTTACGAACAATACTCAAACGATTCTCTTTTGCTTAAATGACCGTTTAAAATTAACAAACTGGCCCAGTCTGTAGAGTCGATAGCCATTGTTCTCTACTGTATATAAGATAAGGAGGGTTATTTCGATGTGCTTTTCGAATTAAAGTTTGTATTTAGTCATTGCTTTTGTTATTTGTCATATATGAAAAAAAAAGGTGTTGACTGTTTTTGTGATATAAAGAAAACTGCGAAAATGTAGACTAAATTGAATTCTCGTTTTAAATTGTAGCTATCAGTCGGATTTTTACCTTTTCTTGCAGTCAAATTAAATGCAGTTTCATTTGTAACATTTCTCGATAACGCAAGCAGTGATTATTAGTTTCGTAATGCCAAGCATTTAATATTTCTGTATTTTCAAAATATCTGTATATTATTTAGTCGATAAGCTGTAATTGTATACCCATAATATAATGTTATATATTATTATTTGACATTCCAGGGTTCTATGTAACGAATGTTTTTTTTTTCCAGCACAAACATCTTTGTTTGTTGTCTATACCTATTTTACATATTATCTCGTATAATAGAGTTAAATATCCAAGACGATTTTTGAAACTACGACCATGAAGTCTTTATAAAGTGGTGTTTATGTCTTATAAGGATGAACTGTTGTTTGTAGAATTAAGTCGGTTATATTCAATGTTAAAAAGACCGATGTATTGTGTATAACTAAATTTTTATACTAACAGAATTTCCCATTAAATTGTCGATGATATAATTATATATTGTAGATTACGTAAAGTTCTATTAACAAGGAGTGTGTCGATATTAGTATTGGAAATGGGATTTCAGAATATTACAATTCTTCATCTTTCGTTTACACTCCAAAATGTACAATTCAACTGTAGTGACTGTGAATTAAAGAAATTTCGTCTCTGAAAGGGTATCACCTAAAAAAAGTCACAGGAAAAAAGCATAAAATTGGTTGACCACTTTTTAAATAAAAGCTTATTTATTGTTTATTGATACTCCGTTTTCATTAAAGTTCCATATCACGAACATAGTCGGATAATCTCTGAGCAATGTGTAAAATACTAAAATTTATAACACGTGATGATCCATGTATTTTTTATTTATATAATGGAGTGAGATTTGAATTAAGTAAATTTAGAGAGCGAAAATACATCTTTCCTATTTCTCGGTACAAATACTCGATAAGTGTTCCCGTTGTAGGTAACTAGTTTTTTACTTTTTACGGATTTATCTACGATTTATATAGGGCTTGTTTAAATAGTTTCTATCATTAGACCAGTGAGACTGGGCGGCAGGCGAATGCAAACATAATGTCATCGAGTCATGTTAAGGCAAAAGCTTTTACAGCTTTTAAACATTTTTACGCCTTTTCTAAAAAAAATTCAATTTTAATAAACTACAGCGCCGTGCTCATCTAAGCTTTTGTACTTCATATGTCATTGGCTTCCCATCCGGTTTTCCCCTTGAACAGATTTTTGACTGCTCACCCGAAGAAATCTCTAACTAATCACAGAATTCGTCTGTACTTTATATGTACCCGTTCGCTTTCGGTTAGTTCCACAGTCGTAAATCTTGTTGATTTTCTAAGCTACATCAATTCCTTTGCTATTTCTCTCATTACCTAACTAACCAACTCTAAACAGGTTCGTTTCGGATATCGCGGAAATTCGCCAGTTTCTAGATTTATCATATTCGGGACCTACATCATGGCGTCGTCAATCCCCACATCCATCCGTCCTCTCTAGTCTGATTGAATTCCGCCACAAGGTAGTTCTGGTACTTGATAAATTTTGTGCAAAATCACCACAGCCTATATACTATACTGTATTGAGTCGCGCAAACCGTTAATTTTATTTTTACGATTGCTCCATTCTGCTGTTCAATGAAAACGTAAATAAATGCATTCTCTGCTTCTCCCGTGTCAATCGGCAATTCACACAAAATGACGCGTCGCGGAAACAATGTTTATAAACGTAAGGCGAGTTTAAATTAATAAACAATTACTGTTTTCTTTATTAACTCGCGAACATTTGTACGTATCAAGGTATTCCACTAATAGTCTAATATTATCAAATGTGTACCTTCTTTAAATTTTTACCCTCATTAGCAACCTAAATGTTCAAAGAGTATAGAGTTCATTATATGAATACGATTTTAAAAGAGTAGGACAATTCTTTTATCTTTAATGGTTAACTATGCGTTTATAATTGAAAATTTTGTTAGACTACCACAATAGAAGGTAAAGTTATTGTACGTCAGTATGACGGAATAATATACATTTTGATGTAAGCCGAGGTTCAGAATAGGATACCCAAAAGCGGGACTTTATCCTCGGTACTGTTATTAAAAGGCTTTTCGTCCTGAGACCACTAGTAAAATATTTTCGTATTAAATGTATAAAATCTTTTCAAATCGATAAGTATATTTTAAAATTTGTACATATATTACGCGATCGTCTATACGCGATTCAATGTTATCGTGCGAGCGGATGGGTGTTTGTGTGTATTTATCATACTTTTTTTTTCTAAATTTCATATATATTTGTATTAGTGATTGTAATGTGTGTATATACGCAGAATTGGCAAAATTTAGTTTTGTATCTGAAAATATTCTCGATCCAACTTGATTTAGGCACCAAAAATTGAAACTCGAGCTCATTATTACTCTACCTGATCATTGAATTGTTGATAAACATTTTCGTTGAGACTCACTCATAAATTGTACATTTTATTGGAATGAAACTTTATCTAACACCTTTGTGTAGATGAATGAATTCCAAATTGTTATGGAAGAAATATAAATTCACTTAATCACCATGTGAAAGGTTAAAGAGAATAATAGAGATTATTAAGAAGACATGTGGCAAGTATGTATTTAAAAAATAAAAACATAAATAAATAACATATTTCAAAAACACAGTTTAACCATTGGGAGGATCTAATCAAACATAATGCTTAGTGAGTGGACAAATTGACCAGGCGTAGAGTCATCCTAGGCATTACAGTGTTATAATTATTTTTATTGTCGTAGTTGTTTTACTTAAAAACGTTTGTATTTCTATATGAAACATATTCTTAACATATATATATATATATATATATATATATATATATATATTTTAATGGTATAAAGTATTCAGTATTTTATGAACATATTTATGTATATCCTTACTATACCTATATTATACTCTATCTTCAGCAATCGTGGGCCGAGACAAGTGACAATACATTCCTATTCCTACAAATGTTACATGACCTATATTCGCCTCCAAAAATCTAATCTTTCGCTGTTATAGATCACATAACATTACATAAGTTATTATTAATTCCTACATGTGTCACTCTCAAATCTAAAAAATTAAAATTTAGTTTTGGGAGGCAAACATCAGACAAGACATAGCGTTAGCGTCTGTAGAAATAGAAACCACTTGCCGCTTGTCCGGGCCTGCAGATAAACGAAAATTTGTCATTGAACACAGTGTAATTAGTCATCTCTTTTGCTGTGTTTAAGGTCGGCCAATGTGTATCTAGAAATTCATTTCAATGCACTTCTAGAGTCGGTCTCGTATTTGAAATAGAACTGTAATAAGATTTAAGTCGGTTTGGGTGCTGATATAAAAACATGATGATATGTACGTTTTTTTACCTCCATGTGGTATTAAAAACTATAAATAACCGTTTAACAAAAAAGATACAGTGTTACGAAAAATTGACGATAATCCAAATAATCGATAGAGAAACTGAAAATTCATGTGAATTTACTTTTAGGGATATTATAGAATTAACTGCAATGGAAATGCAATAAAATAATTCTAAATAGGTATTTAGTTTAAGTATAGATAGATTTTTCATTTAGTGTTTTATATAATATATATATATATATATATTGGAATATTATTAATTTATTTAGTTTCCACATTAAAGAGGTTTAGCGAAGTATATAAAAGTATTTCAAAGAAACGTTTCAATCAGGATCTACATATTATTTTATATTTATAATAAAAAGATATATGTGTATATTTATGCAAGTGTATCGTCGTACTAGTAAAGGGAATTTAAGAGGCTTATAAATAAATAGTAAATATTTGTTTTTTTTTTTTTCATTTAACCTTCATTTTTGTGTTTGTGTGTATGATGTTTTCAAAAATATCCATATTTATATGCTGTTTGATCATTTTCTTTTTCATTGGTATATTCATTTATGATGCAATCAGTACGTGTGTTGCCAATTGTCTCCTAGAATATTTACTATAAACGACGATACTATTCGAGACAAATTGAAATATTTAAAAACAACTAAATTGTGGATAAATATTTGTAATGGCATCTTTTCATAGATGCTCAGCTGCAATTATGTTTTCGCTAAGCCAATTTAAAAGTTTTATCAAAATGTTGCATTATGCATTTTCAATAGTTTTGCATTTATTTACCTACAGCAACAATCTCCTATGAAACACGACATTAGCTTATATGCAAAAGAATTATATGCCGCAACATTTTATTTATAAACGATAATTATTTTTATTTTATTTTTTTTTATTTATAGGAAAACTATGAAGAAAGCCTTCATAGCTTTTCCACTATAAAATTCGGAAGTTTGTAATAGCTGTGAATGTTTTGCGCTTGTCGGAATAATCAAGTTTTCAATATCGACTCGTTGTTTTATTTTTGTCCCCTTCACGCTTCCTCGGCATCGTATCGACATCGGGTTTGAGGATAAATTTGTCCTCAACCTCAAATTTGAAGATAATCCACAACATCAATACAATGATCACGATGAATAAGAAGAGAACTTTATGTTACTTAACATAATTATAACATACAAATAATAATATATTACTGAAAAACACCACAAAAAAACTGAAAGAAATAAAAGGTGATTGCCTAAAATTGTGTGGAGTTTAGGCGCCTTTTCAGTGGTTGCGTGTAAACAAAAGATCGAGCAAAAATTAAGTGATTTAATAGCTGATTTTTATGTTTTAATACCAAAAATATATTACATTCTGTAATGAATGTATGAAAAGTAAAGCGTCTAAGAATAGGCAGTCTCTTTTGGTAAAGTTCAGTACCTCAGGGTTTAGTATGCGTGTGGTAACATACGTTTTTGTTTTACATTTATTTTTTTTTATTTAATTCGTTCCGAATTGTAACAGCTCGATAGAACGTGGCACAGCCAAAATTCGAATAATTATTTGTGAAAAGTTTTATTTAATTAAATTTGCTATTGACATTCGTTACGTTGCAACATTATTCGTGTCTTAAGCATAAAATTGAAACATACGTTTCACCAAAATTGAATACTACATTTATATTGAATACTACATAATACATTTAAGAATAGGTATTTTTCCCACTTTTCAATAATACCATCACGAATATATAATTCTGTCATGTTAAATGTTATAATATACTATTTCTGAATTCCTTTTATTGAGTTTACAAGTATTCCGAAATTCATTCATAATTTAAAAATAATTTTGAAACATTTGTGTAACCCATATAAAAGTAAATTGATATCTTCTTTTTTTATATAGAAAAGTGATATTTACTTAGATACTGATTTTCGGAATCATTTTTGCCTTATCATTCCAAGGCCATCGAAAAACTATTAGACATACACTGTGTACTGTTTATGAAATGGTAATAAATCGAATGATTTCAAATATTACTCTATCGCTACCGTCATATCTGTAGTGGTTAATATGAGTATGTTCCGTATCATTATCTATGAACGTAGCAAAGATAATGCATACAAAATGGAATATTCGCCTGGAGTTCTACAGTTTGGTTCTCGTTAGAATCACTTACATACCTTCGGATTTTTGTGACTCCTATATCTTCATTTTCTATGCATGCTGGGGCATGATATCACATACTTATTTAGAAAACTTTCTTAGCGGAATACACATAGATCGAAACAAAGTATGTAAATGCTGTAATTACATACATAATTTACAATACAGAAAGATGATGCAATAAGACCGAATGATACAATTTTTGTTTTGGTTGTACATACAAAATATATTGTCTTTCTCAATTTATACAGAACTAGCAAATAGTCCATTAAGAATCACTAAACTAAGAGTCAAACAAGTTCTGTCCATAAAAAAATAGCTCACCATGTTTCATAATAGATTTATTAAAAATTTGTGTGTATATTCTTTGCATTCACTTTAAATTATTTTCCTGATTTAGACTACTATAATTAAACATTAAAGCTTCTATATACTATTTTGATATATGTAAAGATAAGTTATGGAGTAAAAAATAAAGAAGTGGTGAATTGTAATTAATTTTAAGCATTCGGCTACACTTACTCATCGATTTTTGTGTATTTGTAAATAATCAATTAATGTTGAATACAAATTGTTTACAACCACTTCAATCGTAAGAATCCATTTTTTCCACGAAATTGCAATCCTTACGGATCACGTTTTTTAAAACAAAAATGGAATACGTAAATTTTTGTATACCTACAACAAATTCATTGGCTGTTTTCATGTCAATGAAAATTTTCATTGAATGCAATCATTTATTTCCAAATGAATGGCACGAGTTCATTATTATCGTATTGGTGTATACAACAGTCTGTCGGTGCTCGGCGAGGGCGGCGCGCGCGCTAAGCCGAGGATATTCTCGTCGCTGGACATACAGCGCAGGTATTGGGCCACGACCGCGACCTTTTTTTGATAGCCATCGCGGGCGGGGGGGAGAGGGGCTCCGTAGGCGGCGGGCTCACGGAGCCAGCGCTCTATGTGACCTCGGAGCTCAGGACCACCAGCGTATCTGAGATCTGGTCTTTTGTGAAACCACAGATAATCATAAGGGATAGATGTAAAGGAAAAGAAGTGACATATAAATATTATTAGGATTCCGTTCCCAAACGCGACCCTATTAGTAAGCCTCGGTTATCTGTCTGTTTGTCTTTCAGCAGACTGTATGCCACGAACGGTAATAAGTAGGAATTTGAAATTTTCACGGAGTATATATTTCTATTGTAACAAATTGCGTCGCGGTTTCCATATAACAACAAATAATAAAAGTAAAATAAATAAAAGGATTCCCCATAAAAAAATTGTTTTTTTTTTCGGCATATTTTGTTCAATCTTAATTTTCGTTTTCGTTCAAATCACTTGGTTTCTCATTAAATGTTTTCAGTAAGTACTTAACGTGTATTTACAGTGGTAAGGAACGCTTCGCGTGCACTTGGCTAAAGAAAAAAGTCGCAAATCAATATTTGTTTTCCTTGTTTATTGATCAAAAAGGAAATTTAATCCAATTACCTGCAAATCAACCTAGATCATTATCTGAATGCGAATAAAAAAAAAAAGAAAATCAGCTTCTTGTTTATGTCTGTTCACTATGAATATCTGTGTGTTGATCGTTCACGATCTCCAAAGAGTCAACGACGCCGGAACAGCTTGGTGGTGCTTAAAACTGGACGCGGTCGGGGAGCCGCGTAAAGCGACAAACGAAAGTGTAGATTACTCGAAGCCAGCGTGACTCGGTGGCTATAAATATTGAAAACCTCGAGCGCATAGATTTTTCTTTTACATTTCTTTTTTTTCGGAATCATCATTCAACTTAGTTAAAATTATCCACGGCGCTAAGGTCTATAGTATTACGAAAATTCGTTTTTGTTGGGTTTAGGTGAAGTGCGAAATTACAGTATTAAAATCTGCGTTTTTGTATGGACGTGACTGGAGTACGAAAACTTGGAGTTCGCCTATTTGTAACCATCGATTCGAGTAATCCACGCTTCGTGTAAGTTTGTTTCGTTTAAAAAATCCATTCATTAAAATATTTTTTTAAAAATCAGTTATAGTTTATCAGATAGTATGCATTAGAAATTTACATTTTAAATTGAATGGATTTTTTTCTCGGATTCAAAATAAATATAATATTCTTTATTACCGCACAGAAGAATAAACTGGTGAGGAATCAATTTTTATGTTTGGGTATTTTCATGTTTTGTTTTTAAATAACAGTATTGATTGCAAAGTTTCCACTAAAAATGTGTGTTTTTAATGCAAGCAACAATTCGGAATGTAGCAACGGCCTATGATACATTATCCATTGAAATGCAACTTCGAAGTAGTTGTTTAGGTTTTGTTTGACGAACTACTTATCGTTTATTTCTTGTAAACTTCTCTCTTAAAGCTGACGTATACGGCGGGTTTCACCAAAAGTAATACGTGAATGTCATCCCACAAGATTGGACAGATTTGCATTACCTGTCCAATCTTATATGACGGACTACGTTTTCCACTTCTGATGCAACCCGCCGATAGAGGTCGATGATTTCGTAAATGCAATGACTAACAGTTGGCTTTTTTTCCTACAGCTAATTCATCCGAATTGAAATTTTATAAGAAAGTATATTTATTATATGTATCCTGAAAGACGCACGATATTTAATTTGACAATTTTGTATTTCGATTATTTCATCAAAATGGTTACACATTTATAAATAATACCAATTATTTCTTGTTACATCATGAAAGTGTGTATAAGTAAGTACTTTACTGTTATTGGGAATATTGTATTTGTTGTTTAAGTACGTAAACCCATTAGACATGGTGAGTAAAAGTGAAATCAAAATAAGTATCAGTTAAAAAACAATGAACTATCAAAAATTATATGCTATCACTTTCATGCAAAACTGAGTTTAACACTATTCTATATGGTGCTAGTACACATTGGTCTCACTGAGTGCTAGTGCCTTCTCTGTCTAATGAGAAATTTAAAATACTTATTACTGGGGCTTTTTTATAGTTATTAATAAACCGTTTTTCTTGCACTCTTACTCAAATAAAAAAAAAAACTATAAATATTTTAAAGAACATAATAAGAATTGTAAACTACACTATTATCACGCGTAAGTTTATAACATATTGGTGTGATTCGAGACATATCCTAAAGCACATAAAAACAACGATAAATACACGATGTCGCATGCTGTATATCTTATGGTGCAATGTGACTAGACGAAACCAGTCGCGTAATTTGTTCCAGTTGCAACACTACAACTTGTTGTAGCTATCGGGATAACTTGAAGTTTTCAGAATATTCAGCCATATGAATGAACTTGACCGATTATCTTTGATTTTACCTCGTGGTGCCGTCGTTAAGTTGCGCACTAAGAAATCATACTGTGTACTCGCGGTTTATGATTTTATTTTTATAAATATTTGTGGTGTGTTTACGAGAATTAAAAATTGTTTTTTTTTTTTTTTTTTGCAAAAATTGAAATAAAGCGACTCTCGTTAGGGTAAAAAGACCTACCGATGAAATGGAAGTCTAAGAAGAAGTCTTATTGATGACTCCAAGTATTTAGTTTCTAACATCGCGTAATGTGCGATTGCAATATCATGTTCTTTTTGAAACTGAGTATCCAAATGGTACCTTCTTATATAATTTTATTACACGTGAAAGGTTTTGTTCCAGAACAAATTTGTTTTATTGTAAAATTCTTAAAGTGTATTTTAATCAAATATAAGCTGTCGTTTGACTGTGACAAATTGTTTGTTATCTAAACTAACCGGACATTGCATGGATTTGTTTTTAACATTTCTAACTTGTTGTTTATAAAATATTTATATGCATATTTTTTTAAGAAATACGTAAATATTATTAATCGTTTTTTTTTCTATTTTTTTTCGTAGATGTAGTTACACACTTTATTTTTTTGCTTGCTTGTGTGCTGTATGTTCACCTTTAGGTTGTGGTATGTGGCTCTGAATTCTCAAACTCAAATTTGTAATAATGTCATAACTTAAAATATCTACCCAAAAGTTACAAAATCGACTAGTGTGATTTTTTTTCTGGTATAATCTCTTTTCCGTTTACTATTATTTTGGTGTGTATGTATTGTACAGCCGCCCCAGCGTTCGTTTTATATGACTTACAGTTTCTTCCTACGCGAAGAATGGTAAAAGCAAACAGGGTACCAATAATTGAAAACTCACACTCGATTTTCTGTTATCTGTGGGTATACAATTGCAAGAGTCGGATTAGCAATCTAACTTTGGCAGAGATGGAGCTCGTTACACGTTGAGAGGACGATTTGACTTATCAATCGCTGGTTTGAGGTTGACAGTTGAGAGCCCCTCCCCTGGCCCCGTCCCCGGCCGCCCGTGGATCGGCTGTAGCATCCGTATGTTATGTTCTAGGCCCATCGATGGTACGACTCCGAAGCATGTCGTAGGAGCTAGTCCCCAAGCGATGCTCGGGTAATTATATTTTATTTTGCTTTATATTATTATTTTTCTTTGCGATCCGTGTAATTTTGTATGCTCATTTATTTTAAATAGCACCATCACATTTTAACTCGACGCCGCTAACACGCGTAGCTCGGTGTTCATCAAACACACGTACGCCATACAGATTATTATTATTATGAATTATGTCTCTGTGTGTATGATCGACTTTTATATTCAAAGTAAAATTTATCGTGATACAGGCAAGGCAACGAGGAGCAAGTGAAGCCGCGCTCCTTGCGTTTCACGTGGAGTATGAAGACGACCTCGTCCCGCGACCCCAACGAGATCATGGCCGAGATACGTAAAGTGTTGGACGCGAACAGCTGCGACTACGAACAGCGCGAACGATTTCTGCTGCTGTGCGTGCACGGTGACCCCAACGCCGACTCGCTGGTCCAGTGGGAGATCGAAGTGTGTAAGCTGCCTCGCCTGTCTCTCAACGGAGTGCGTTTCAAACGTATCTCCGGCACCAGCATCGGATTCAAGAACATCGCGTCCAAGATCGCGAACGAGCTCAAACTGTGACTGCCGCGAAGCCGCCGCCGGCCGCGCCGCGTCCCCGCGCCCCCGCCCCTCACTCCCTCGCCGGAGCGCAGCCCCACCACACCGTCTACCACGCCCTCCCCTACGCTGCCGAGCTCACCTTCACCCCCACCTCCCCCACCGCCACCTCCGCGCTCCGACAGCCTACGGCTATCGGCCGAAGACATGGTGTTAGTCGCCAACGGCGGCTTGCGCACGCCTTCCGGAGCCCTGGCACATTTCTTAGCAGCCTACAGCGAGTATTTGTTGCCCATACCGCCGCCGTCGGGGGTATCCCCTCGGTCGGCTCTCTCGCTGAGGGCTGACGAGGCGGAGCGCGAGAGGCGCGACACCCTCCAGAGGGAAGAGGAACGACGCGCGACCACACTGCGGCCGCGGCGGCGCCACCGCGAACACGACGCGCGCCCGCGGCACCGGCACAGCCCGCACTGCGACTGCTTGCCGCTCGAGCCTATACCGCCCCCGGAGACTTTCCATTTTTAAGTTGGATCCACTGATTAAGTTGAAATTACAATACGCACTCACGTGCCCGAAATTGTTTTTTTTTCTTTTTTTTTCAAATATTTAGTATCGATGATGTAGAATATTTTATGCAGACATATTTAAAAATTTTGTACGCCGCGATAAAGTTTAAGTTCGTATATTGCGTGTCGTGTTAGTATTTTGGACAGATATCTTGAAAATCATTGTTATAAATGAAGAAGTTTCAATGAAGTAATTGAATGTATCATGGCGGGGCGGAAACAGACCGATGTCGTGCCGCGCTACAGCGACAGCACACTATTTATTATGTCGATTGGTAGACGAAAGTCACTTACGTTCTTGTGCAATTCTTCGAATCTATGGTTTCTTAATAGAGACACCTGTATCTATATACTATAATACGAAATAATGTATATGTTAATTATGTCGGCTGTCATTGGTGAATTTCTACAAACTAAGAGGATTGGTGACCACGAATAATAACCATTTTTTATTCATAGCATTATGCACACAACGTTCCTGCCCATCATGGAACAGGTTCATCGAACGTTTAGAATATTCGTCAGAAGATAAACAACTCGCTATATGTTTTTATTATTATTATTAATAATATTTATAGAAAAGACAACAGTCACACCAGTAAAATTAGCGGAAACGTTTCGGTCGCATCACACAGCATCGTAAAAATATATAAAAGCGAGTGTTGCCAGCTCAACGCATACTAGGTACGTTAGATGTTAACGTTTTGTCGTATATCGGTATAATTCGTGTGTGTACGCATATCCTGTATTAATATAATATATGACACATTTATGCGATATCAATTGTATTGATACAATGCAGTAATTGGTCTTGCGAGTTGTACCTATTTAGAGATTGTCGTGTTTGCATCATGTGCTCTCGACTTGTGTTGATTTAGTTGAATTTTGTATATTTTTCTTAAATTTCAAAGTTTTAAAGAACTGCTAGAATTTCGCAATATTAGTGACGGTGATTTATTTAGTGTCCACTGTAATAACTCAATTTTATAGTACTGTATTTACCTAAAAATAAAATAAACTTTGGGTACTTTTATACTCAGTGTCCGTGAGCTCTGTAAGATTTTGGTTTCGACAGAATTTATTAATACTTTACGTGTGGAGTATGTATTGAAATACCATCCGCGGTCGCCGCCGTGTTCGTGCGTTCCCTTCGTAATAATCTAAGGCTGAATTATTAGAGAAAGTAATGTGAACTATATAAAATAACATGTATTCACGTCACTGCTCATAAACGGGACTGTTGGTGCGAGAGATCTATGGTTTAAATGGAACGATCTAGAAATTACTTTTTTTAAGGTTCATATAGAAACATATTAATATTCAATATTATTTCAGAACCAGGAAGAATCAGTCTTAAGACCTTATATCTCTTCCATATAGCGTTTTTAACTTTAAGCATATTTTAAAACAAATTTTAAAATGTGCATTATATTTGTATTATGAATTTGTATTTGTTCATTATAAAGAAAAAGGTATACGATATGTAGCTAGATTGTTTTTAAGTTGATAAACGAAGTTTTTACAAATACTTTTATCCGAGTATTTTGCATTGCACAGGTGTATTTGATAGTATTTTTTTATTACACAATTAGTTATCATTTTATTCTGTATCATGCAATGAATTAATCATAGGAAATAAAGTATATAAATCACACATCTGTATAGTTTTACGAACGGGCATAGCTCACTATATGAAATATAGATTAATTGGCGCATTTGTCAGTGTAAAATTTCAAATTCATAATATTTATAAACGGAGCACTCGAGCTTAAAATTATTGTAACGGTATATGTGAATCGTAATTTCTAGAATGGGATCATTTAAATAATAAAATGTGTGGCATATTAGTCGAATAAAACCTGGAGCACATCAGAAATTATTTAGCAAAATATAAAATTGTGATCGAAATTAAGGCAGTTACCGCGAGACTTGAAAGGATAAAAGTTGGCGTGTCGTACTCGCAAAAGGCGTGAGAACGGAACCGACAAGAGAAGTTGATTATCTCTATTTCTAGAAACAGGTACAGTGTTTCAAATGAGAAAGAGAAAAAAGTGAAAAAAAAATAATGCGTCGATTCGTTGCTTATAAGCGAAGTCTGACGAGTCTCTTGTTTACATTTACAATAGAAGATGGAACATGTCTATGGATAGGTGGGTTTCTACCGCTTTTCTCCGCCATTTTAGCGTTAACTTTTTTTTTGCTAGTTTTTATCCATTTACAATAAGCCTAAGGCTGTTATATAGGTTTTTCTTGTATTTTTGAGAACATTGATCTAATTTGCTTAACAGAACAAGTTAATACTTCCTAGAAGTTATTACAATAATTACACATAGCTGTCACTTCAAATCAGTACTGATTGGGTAAATACGGTCTTTATTTATCCTACATGGTTTAATTCAATAAATAATTTTTTCTTTGTTTAGTACATGCTTTATGTAATTTATTGTTTAATTATTATTTTTTTTTTAATATCAAAGTGTTATCTTGGAGAAGGAAAGTTTTAGCATTGAAAATAAACTGAAAACGGTTTGGCAGATCTAGAACTATATTTTTTTTGTGATACAATTTTTAACAATGTTCCATTCTTGTTTTCGCGCATTATTTAGGTGACAGAATCAGTTAATTCATGTGAACAATATTAAAATGAAATTTAGATTCGCTTACATTTACCTTTCGAAGCTCGCGGATTAGTCTGTGTTAGATATAGCAATAAAAGCGATGTTCATATAAATGTGTCAAAAAAAAAATCTAGACAGTGTCGTAGGTTTAATGTGCATTTCTTTCTTTACGTCCGTGCTGTAAAAAATGTCTATTTGCCGCTTTCACGGGAATCATAACTATAATATATTGTACAGGCTTGTGTCGTGATAGACGACGGATCGGTCTACGGAGAAATGGTTTTATTCTGTATTTAAGCCCTAGGTTCTTAATGATAATAATGAAATGAAACATAATTGTTACGAGTTATCGCGTGTTTCCGTTCCCAAGACGAATGTTTAATTTGCATACAACGAATTTTATTTTGAAAACCGCTTATGGTTATTCTCTTGGACCGATCTCTTTAACAGTTTTTGACGTGTGCGTTCATTTTTTTTTTTTGATGTGTGAATTTGCGTGGACTCTTTTAAAACAAATAGCCGTAGTCGGTAAATATGTAATCTTCTTGTAATTGTAATTTTTTAAATGTATTAATTGTAATTGTAAATTAATATAGATGGCGGGGCGACCGCGTCGGTTCTTTTTTTTTTTAATAATAATAGTAATAATTTTAGGTAAGTGTAGTATAACTTTTACAGGAGATCGCTGCTGCGTCATGATTTGTGTGTCGGTCGCGTCTGTTTCTCTCTCATCTCTCGTAACCGTTAGCGGGAGGAAGGTTCGCGTAGACTTTGACTAGGGATGTTTTCGTATAGCGATCAAAGTTGATCCTCGAAGTTTGCTTTCTACATAACCATGTATACGTATTATATCCTTTCGCATATTATTGTACTTGTCGTATGATTGAATTGTGCCTAACGTTATTTATGTATGTTCAGTGACTGTGATCACGTCTTATGCATGCGCTTGGGCGTGCGGTTCATTTGAATTTAGTGGCGCGATCGACGTCGACCTATAATAATAATAATAATGATTATGGTATACATGCTGTAGTTAAATATATGATGTATTGTAATTGTGTAAAAACACACTTGGCTTCTCTAACTCGTGTGGCCGGCGTGTACGCAAGCAGTTTGTGAAATCATCAACTGGAAATAAATTTTATTTTTAATTCCATTAGGGACGTTTCATTTTCGGTTACCTTGGTGACCTGTCTCTCTATGGTGTTTTACGGTACAACGCACGCAACTCTACCGCTGTGAAGTTCGCCACGAAAGCGTCGAAATGGCGTAAAATAGGAACGTGGCGGGGTAGAATAAAGGATCGGGGAGGCGTAATACCTGCGCAGTATATCATTCGCAGCTGATTCGGAGCGGTAGAGTTTCGTGCGTTGTATTGCAACTGGGGTGGGTGCAGCCTTTAACATTCGTCTCTGTACGACTGCGCTATTTTGGGAATCCAATAGTCCGATATGGATACGGCTTTTGATTTATAGTGACTATTACGATCTGTATTTTGACAGGGAGATCTGTTTGTATTAAAAATGCTGTATTTGTTATATAATTCAAGTATTGATATTTTGAAAAATTTATTCGTTATGCCCGTAATAATTTCAAAATTTTTATTGAAGAATTAATTAATTTAAGTTGTTCGGTTCTTCGGCAGTTTGAAAGAGGAATAAACAATAGCATAGCTTAAATAGAATTGTATCTGCGACGAAACGCAGAGTACTTCATTGAAATCGGTACGCAATAATGAGCTGTAATATCAATTATTTAGGTTTTTTTACATTCAGTTTTATATAATGATTGCAGTAATTCTTCTAGAAAAGACAAAAAGAATTATCAAATGCTAGATGATGTATTAACGATATGATCATTGACAGATGAAAAGTCAATTTGAAGAATTAAAAGACATTAAATACGAATAAAATATTTAAATTGCATATAGCAGTTTCTTTCTTTGAGATATACATCAAGAGTCAAATGCAAAATGAGAAGAATTTGTAATGTTCAAGGTAGGTGCTTTAAAAAATATTCTGTAATTGAATTTTCTTGTCAGGTTTTTTCAACAAGTAAATTTACTTTGGATCAAGTTAAAAATGAAGCTGTTTTGTTTTTGACAGATAATAATTGAGAGAAAATCGTAAGGGTATTTGAATGTCAATTCAGAAATTGTAAGTAAACTGCTTACGAGCGGAGTTTAAACACCTTTACGCCTACATTAACACGGAAGAATTGAATGTTGTCTACTATTAGTCGCGTTCAGCTAGCACAATCCTTAAGTTGAAATGGCAGTGGGCAGGCCAACTACGTCGCTCGTAGAATTGATAACCGCTGGGGAAGGGAGTTGTACTGATGGTTACCGCCAACTGGACGACGCTGCGTTCGACCACCTACCACTAGGCTGACTGGCGAGCTGGTCGGGGTCGCGGGTGGCCCAGGACCCTACGTCGTGGAAACCCGGGCGAGGCTTATGCCCGGCAGTGGACGTTCAGGTGGTTGGAACGAGCCGCGCTCGTGGGTAGTGAGAGTACGTTATAAATAAATATATATATATATTCGAAAATCTTGAAATTAAAATAATAATTAAATTAACCAAAAGACACCAAGAACAAATCGCGGTTAATAATTAAACAACATACCTTATAAACCTAAAATTCTAACAGATTTAACTGCTTCATGCTCTCATTTGAAATAATTAACTGTTAAAAATTAAAGACGTCGGAATACGTTGTTTTAACTTCACAATCGGTAGTTAAAAGTGACATAAAGATATTAACATTTGCGACATAAATTAATGTCACAAATGCCAATATCTCAAGTTTACCGATATTTTGACATATTTAGTTTTTGATGTTAACAGTTAACTTTAAACTTTCATTGCAAATGAGAGTTTGAAGTACACTGCTGTAAGTATGTATATTTGAAGGATTGAATAAGAAACAATAGTTTTATTTACATAAATATAAAAATAGACATTTTTTTGAAGTGAAGACTATAGGTAGATTTGGACGGGGAGTAATTTCGTGAAAATCGTGAGCCACATGGTCACGTGATGTCTAACACTAATATTATATCTGTACCTAAAAGCGCGACGTATTGTGCTTAGCCAGCAGCGAATGAAAATATATATACTCACTGGTGCGCGCGCAACCACTATACGTAACACAGGCTAACAAGTATGTACACGACTGTAGGTTATATATACATAGCAATATATATCTTATTACTACGCGTCTTCAATTCCTGTACATCAGCCCTGTGTATATTGTGCGTTATTTAAATTGTGTTTTTGTTTGATTTGTATTTTAAAAATGTTTGATTACTGTGCAGTAAAAAGTGAGCATAAAAGGTATTAATACGAGTATTTTTTAAGTTGTATTTATATATTGGTATAAGAGCTAGCAACGTCGAGAAAACAAGAATTTCAGGTCAGCTGATTTATTGATAGTCGTCTCTCTTGCTCTTTGGGTTAGGGTCTGGGCTGTCTGGCCGGCGGTGGCGGTTGCGTTTACCTGTGCGCATCCTATCTGTACAGGTAATGATACTAACTTTTCAAATCATTTTAAGAAGGTTCATTTTTAATATTTTAACTTTAGATAAGCTTAACAAACATCCATCTCTTATTGCCAGACATTTTTGTCATTGCTAGCAATGAGCCAGACGCCAATTTTGATTTATTTTTTTTTGAATTAAAAATTCAAAGTATTTCAGTTTGCCTGTAATTTTAATATTATGTTGTTTAAGTATGAAAAGACCTAAAATTAATTTGCCAGACACTAATTCAGTTGTTAAACCGTGTGTTAGAACGACAAAGTCCTGAAAATTCGTATAGTATGATACTATTGGATAAAGAGAAGCAATTGCAGAATAAATTGCTGAGAACGAGATAGAAAAAACCCTAATTAGACAAGGTGATTAAAAAATATTTAAATAATTTGATTTATAATCATTTTTAATATTTGGCTAATACACGGTTTAACAACAAAGTTCACTTAAGCAACTTTTCTCATGGGAACTGATACCGAGCAAAGCTCGTTCGCCCGGATATTTACATTAACAAGAACAAGTCAGAAATCGCAAACGACTGTGTCGAATTTTCTTAGTAAAAAAATATTGATATTGAAAAGCGAAAATTTTCTTTGCGGTTGTCACAAGGTATAGTTTGAATTGAAGGTTTTTTTTAACTAAGACGAAGAGTTGAATTTTAACGTATATAATAATGATAATACGAACAACAATAATATATTTCTTAAAACTGAAAAATTTATGAGATTCATAAGTTTACGTAATAGAAAGTAAAATAATTCAATTTCTGTTGGCCCCGTGCTTGGCAACGCCCGTCCTGTGGCGGTTATCGGCCGGATTTTTAGAATCAAGTGTCGAACTAGTTATGATTTGCTTACAGGAATAGAAAATAACATTAATAAAAAACTTTAATTTGTAGTCAACAATATTTACGATTATATAAAAATAAGTTAATATTTAAAATAAAGACAAAACAATAAATAACGAATAATGATTTTGACTTTGTGTCGACAATTATTTTGCTACCATACTAATTTAAAGCTACTATTTACAAAATTACAACAAAGAATTATTTAAAACAATAACATGTTGTGACAAGAACTGATTCTGTTGCAGTGTTTTAACATTTAAAAGCGAAACTAAATTGTACCAACTATTTAATTTACCAACTATTATTTTATGTCTAAAATCTTTGAATATAAAAAGGATTACTTCCTTGTCAGTACTATCGAATCGATGCCGATACTCATTTTGTGTACATTTTCGATTACTGCAATATATTAATTAAAAGAATAGGATCTAAAATTAATCAGTGCCTCCATCAATCAACTCTAAGTATCCAATCTTTATAAGTAATTTAGAATCACCGTGATTGGTTGTTTCATTACTTCATAACTAAATAGCTACGTTTCTTCTTCACATTTAATCGGAACTCCGTCCAAATCCACTTCGGTGCTCGGAATCAGGGGCGGTTTGAATCCGCCGTACTCTATTCTTAGATTACCGACTTTAGCGGTTCTGTCGGTCCTTCTGAGTTTGAATTCTAGAAGATAATCGCTTGCAGGGTCACGACTATCCCACACGCTGACGACGCCCGACGGCGGCGGCCCGTAATACGTGTACGGCGATTCTGGTCTTTGTAAATTATTCGATAGATAGCCTACGTATTTTTTGAATGATTGTGAACTTTTCAGGTCGTCCGTCTTCGCTTCCGGCGTGTTATTTATATATTGGTAAGACGACGCGTAAAGGTTACCCCAGGCTGTAGACTGAATGTTTTGATTGTTATCCTTCTCATGATTTCCATGTTGTGAATAATCAGGCGATGCATGAGGACGTCGCTGGTGCAGTGGACCGATGTCCTGATTCAGTTGATATCCGTTACGCTCGGAATGTCCGTACCGTGTCGTGTGATACGGCACGGCGACGTTCACGGGTTTCTCGACGATATTGTGCACGGTGTAAGGGACGCCTATTGGGATGTGAACAGGTTTCTCCACTATTCTATCGGCAGGATAAGGTATTTTTACTTCTACCGGCACTTGCACCGGATATGGTATCCGTTTCTCGACGATTTTCTCCACGGGATAGGGTACACGCTTTTCAACCGGGTACGGCTTGTCGACGTACCTGATCACCGCTACGGGTTTCTCCACTATCTTCTCGACGATTTTTTCAACCGGATACGGAATTTGGACGGGTACTTGAACCTTTTTCTCTACAATCTTCTCGACGGTCACCGGATAGGGTACCTTTTTCTCGACTATTCTATCTACCGGATACGGTTGAAGTACATGAACCGGAACGGCCACGGGTTGCGGCACAGGCACTCGGATGTGTACAGGTCTCTCGACTATTTTAGTAATAGTCACGGGTTTCTCGACTATTTTTTCGACAGGCACCGGTATTTTTCTCTCGACCGGATAAGGCACCGGCACTTTAGTTTCAATATGTACCGGATAGGGCCTTTCAACTGGATACGGCACAGGTATTTCTTTTTCTACTACAGTTTCGACCGGCGCAGGCTTCTGTACTTCAACCGGCACCGGAACGGGCTTCACTACCGGCACAGGGTACAAAACGTTCTGCTTTATCGGCACCACAACTTCCACGGGAACTGGATGAGGAACACTAACCGGATACGGTTGGGGGCGATCTATGTACTTAGTGATTTCTACTGGTTTTTCTATAATCTTTTCTATTGGAACCGCAAGCGGTACCACTTTTTCTACTTCCTTTACAATTTCCACGGTCTGTGGATAAGGCACTTTTTGTTCAATGAACCGGTCCACGAATTTTGTTACCGGCATTTGCTTTTCTATTATGATAGGTTGGATAACTTTATTTCCGAAATTACTCTCATACGGTATTATGTATTCTTTTCTGCCATCGATTTGGGTTTCCGGCTGAATTTGCACTTCCGTCTGTGTATTGGCGCTCGATTCTAGATTTTCTCTTGCAACCTCTATATCTACCTCCTTATACTTTGTGCCATTACTCTGCGTGACTGCCATCATAGTACCGTAGCGGTAAAGGTTTTTATTCATATTCCGTTGTATTTTCCGTGACGATTCCAACGCTTCAGCGTGTTGGCGAAGTATCGCATCGTGTCGCTGATCGTTTTTACTGAAACGGCCTTCGTCGTCGTTGTGAACTATTATATCATTTATTTTCGTGATCTCTATCGGAATAGAAGGCTGTATCACAACAGTTGTCCTACCTTCTCGCCGTTGTTGGTGCTCCGCTTCGTGTCCACTTTCGGGCGCTTGAACACTCGCAGACACGATTTCACTGTCCGAGCCCTCGTGATCGTCGACGGAATTCAAAATGTCCGTGTCGTCCGCGTTCACCAGTCTCAGGCCTGCGGTGATCGGCGCCAAATACTTCTGACTTATGGGTCGAATGGCTAAATTCAACGTTTTCTCCTTTTCGCCGTCGCTTATATCTTTGAAACTCACATTATTGGGTCGTCCAATATCTTGAGATTCGTAATTGTTACGCACCCGCGACAACGTGTAGCCATCTTCCAAATATGGCGCTGAAGTGGAGATAATGTTGTTCCTGACTTGAGTTTTGAAATCGTTGGAAGTAGAGTCTTGGACTATAATAGGCGATGAAAATTTGTACTCATTCGGACTGGCCTGTAACAGTTGTTCGTCGTCGGAATAGATTTTTTCACTATTTTCGCTGTCGACTATGTTTTCCACTTTTGCCCTGACCGTTATTCTATTTTTAGTTTCGGTGGGTTTTATGAAATTTTCGTACGTAACGGATTGTTGAAACTTTTCATTTCGCGGTTTTGGCTTTATTATTTCATCTTGTTGGAAATAATTTTCACGTTCAGCTGCATGATTGATAATTAACAAATCCTCATTGGAAATGAGATCTTGAGTGGATGAGACCAATTTGGAGATCCCTTCACTTATTGTTTTTTCCTTTGGTCTCTCATTATCTTTTTGCTTGTTGGGTGAGCTATTAATTTTGGCACCGTAATCGGGCTTGAAATTATTATAATCTCTTTCTCGATACGAAGGCAACTCCGCGTAAAGTTTAGTCGTTGGCTGCATGTTATTTAGTAAGTTATCTGATGTCTTTCCCTCTTCAGCGTCTTCAGTGCAATTGTGGTCTTTGAACACGTGTACTGGATTCAAAATTTCTGATTTCTCATTTTTCGTCTCATCATTTTCAAGATACGACGAGTGTTCATTTATTTTTTTTGAACTTTCGTTTGTTCTGTTGATATTTCTCTCTGTTTTGTCATTTCTTATAGGCCCTACAATTGCCAGAGGTGTAGTAGGCGGATGCTCTACAACATACCGAGTCGATGTGCTGAGTCCACGAGTTGTATAAAGAGTTGGTATATGTCTCAATATATTACTATTTGGAAGTATCTCAACAACATTGTCGTTATGCTGTTCTGGTGATGTGAATTGTTGTTGTAAAAAGATATACATCCTGCAATTGGTTTTTATCGATGGGCGGTGCGACGGAACTCGGAGCAATCGTAGTCAAATTTGGATTTGTGGTCAACCTTTGATGCGCAGGATCCTGGAAAATTATTTTAAAAACATAAATTGAGCAAATCCATAGATATTTAAATGTTTCATGAATCGTGGAGTCTTTGCGGAAATTCTCATTACAATCAAATGAAGTCTTTGTCAAGGTTTTAGACGTACAGAAAATTCACTCCAAAATAAATTGTTTATTTAACTGCAATATTTTAGCAATAGTAAATGATGATAATTTAGAAGGTATTCGTACTGGGTCAGATTTCATAGGTCGAAGTCGAACTGTGCCTAAAGTTATACATTTATTTTGTCGTTACTTTTGTATACGACTTATTTGAAAGACACCAAAAATAAGAGAACAGGTAAGTAATTTCCACCTATAAGAATAACCGACCAAATGAAGATACTTTTAATAACCCATAAGAATAAAGCAATTAAATAAAAATGAGGTGAAATACCTATCTAGTATATTTTTAAGGACTATGATCTAGTGTTCTGTTATTCAACCAACTTGCTGTTATATGGAAATCCATTGGACAACTTCAATGCCGCGCCTAATTACACACAATTATTTTTGAGATAATGACTGACGTTTTTCTAAAGAAATTAAAATATTTTTTCTCTGAACGTTGACAACTTATTCAACTGTTCTTAATTACGTTTCTTATTCGACGGTTAAAAGCTCACAAATGAATTTTGGAGCAATCGAAATTGACAATTGACAACTTGTCGATCGGCCGTCTATCCTTATGTCACCGGAACACAAAAGAACGTAACTGCATTCACTTTCCAATGAATCGACTGACACTTTGATGGTCTACTCAGCTACCGCTATACGTTGCGCCAGCAGAGCTGTTCCCGTGACTTAGTAAACGTCGCAAGCCGATTTTGATGAAATAAAGCGTAGGTACTTCTTGCTCCATGCTACGCTCGAGTTACCTATCAAAATCCCATGAAAATCCGTCCAGCCCTTTTGGATGTCGGTGCGATCAGGTAAAATTGAAAAAAAAATACCTAATTGCATTCTTTTAAATTTCATACAGCATCTGTAATCAGCGTTTATAAAATATTTCAGAGGTACCTACCTACAAGAGTGTTCTGCAGTATCCACGTATAGATGACTGCCGAGCGGGATTATTATACATTCAAATAATAATAACGTTATAATTGACAGTGCTTTTCCATTTTGTACGTAATGGCATAGGTCTCTGTGACGGTAAAATACGATTTCGTTTTATTTTTATTATTTGCGTCTGCTTTTTAATTCAAAAATAAAAAGAAAATCAATTATCAATCCGTTTAGAGCCCCTGTGGTTCCGTACATTACAATCTTTAACAACAGGCAAGGTCTAGTCGTTATTGGTTTAACGGTCATCATATAGCCTATGATAATTAATTATTTCGGGTCGTTTTGGTTGAGAATTTCACGAAAATATTGTCATTAATAACGCAAGTTAATTTACATCTATTTTCTTTATGATTACTACTGTAGTGAATATGAGATAGAATGCGAGCGATCAGTGACATTTAAATAATTTTTGTTCGCGCAGGTTATGCAGTCATAAATTAATACTAAGACTAAAATGAAAAAGTGTATATTATTTTGAATAATCAATTCCTTATGTTATGGTTTGTCAATAATTGAGTCATGCTTTTTGAGTGATCTTCTACTCGTTATACAAGATAAAAAAAATAATTCCTAAAAGGCTCGCTATTTATCCATAAATTGAAAAAATACCGAAATTTTTCACCACGAATACATGTGGACGAATGATTTTTATTACTGGCAATAGTAGTTATTGGGAGTTATATAGAAGATAGATAGAAGACGGCCGCATAAATTTTATCGCAAGGGTTTCGTTTTTCTTCAATACAGAACCCTCAGAAAATATTGTAGACTAGGAATGGAAAGTATATATCACTTCATGAAGTAAAAACTGCGAGATATTTGTATGATCGTTTTACATTAAATATATTAAATAATTTACATATAATTTATACATCCTGTTGATTGCCCATTTTATGTGATGAAACATCTACTTTAGCCACATCTGGTCATAGAATGAGACTATTCGTTTTCGAACAATTTTTTACATGTGATATTTCTAATCAAAAAGACGATTCACGTTTAAACCTGGTCTATCCTGATTTTCTTTTTTGTTCAGACAATTTATACTGCGCAAAAAAAAATTGTTTTAATTCAATGCGGACCGTTTTCGCTCAGAAACTGCTGCGTACTGGTGCTGCTCGGTCTACTTCCGCTGGGTCTATCCGTTCTCACCTGATGTAAAAGTTTGACGGCGCGCTCGCCGATAGCTACGGTGGCCGTGTGCGAGTGGTGCGCGCCGGCGGTGGCGAGCGCGGCCGCGCCGTGGTAGCCGCTGGCGTCGGCCGTGTAGCTCACGCGGTGCTCCGCCCCCGTGCCGTCCTTCTGGAAGTACCGGCAAGGGGTTTCAGTAAAAAGATACTTTATGGTTCGAAGAAAAAAAACTGGAAGACGGCGAACTTATAAATAATAATTATTCTCGTTTGTTGTATAGAATATAATATAAGTGTATGAAATATGCGCATGCACACAGACACAAGTACGCACGCACGCGCACACAACGAAGTTGAGAGTGTTCAATGACGGTGTGCGTCATGCTATTTGCCGTGACGGCAACACGGGTCTATTTTACTGCTAAGGCGGGGCAATAGATGTTTCACATCAAAAAGCATATAAATAATGTTAATTTTTCAAATTTACCAAAGTACGTTTACATAAATTCATACGAAGTCATCACCTGCGGCAATTTGACGTAGTAGTGTCCGGCCGTGGTCGGCGTCAGGCGCCATCCCCACTCGAATCGGCCCGGGGACTGAAATACAATTTAATATGCATAATACATTTAGTGGTGGTGGTTTAGTGGTTGACGGCATAGCCTTAAGCCCAGGATGTATCGGGTTCTATGCAGGGTAAGGGCGGATCCAGCCGTCGATTCAGGAAGAGGGTCACACATACAAGGTTCAGTCAGAACTGGCTTTAATTCGATTATAACAGCAAGACAAAGACCCAACCCATTGGGGACATAATCCCCATGCCCCCCCCCCTGGATCAGCCACTGGACCAAGAGCGAATCGGCTAATGAACTTGAAATTCAAATGCCATAAAACAACTTGTTTTTTGTTTAGGAGATTATGTCAAGCCGTTAGTCTTAGAATTGTCTTGATATTATTTATAACTAATATACATTATGTATTAGTTATAACGGTCTTTAGTGGCCCCGAGCACGTGTCGAGCCAGCGTGGACATTTTAAGGTACTAAAAAGATCACGGAAGTGATGCCCAAGGAGTATGATCCTTTAAACTTGACAACAACAATAAGTATGACTTGCTCGTAATAAATTGTGCACTGCATGGACCCTAAAACCTTTGTTTCTTTAATATCCTTTCGAAATCCTCTGTGTTTCATCACTTAACTTGTTGGCCCGATATAAATTTATGTAACTTCGAAACAAAAAATACATTAGACAGATCATAAACATGCTTTATAAACTATTTAAATTACATTTTTCGTTGATGAATAGTTTGTATATCGACTTGTACATGGGTCATCGCATGCGTCGATCCCAGACATAAATTTATTTTTCGGAAAATCTCTTCAGTCGACGGAAACAAATAATATTTTTTGAAATAGTTGCCGTAGATATTCATTGTAGTGTAATTATATTTTGTATGTGTATGACATAAGATGATAGGCCCGAAAAAAAATAAGTAAATACTAAAACAAATGCAGAGACGATAACAGAATTTTCGATTCAAGAGACCAGACGTTGATAGGTCACGTCGCGGTAATGTATATAATTTTTTAAGTGCTTACTAAATCAATGGCATTACGAATTAGGTCAGGTAAATAAGATGTAATTATTTAGGTTTAATTTTTTTTTTCTAATAAAATGCTTCTTCATTTATTACTATCATCTAAGTAATTATTTTCAAATTTAATGTTAAACGCCCGCAAATGTTTGTGTCATACTTTGTATAATTAGAACAAAACAAAGCATGATGTTTTGAAACTATATAACTTTCGTATCATTTAGACATTCAAATGTAACGCTCAAGAACGAAGGTGACTTGTGGTTGAGAGCGCGGATCTCGGACCGGAAAGTTCTATGTTCGATCTTGACCGCGGCGAATCGACCACCGAGTTTTTAACTTAAGTCAGATTGCACCACTCGCCCTGTGCCCCGGAGAGCACGCTAAGCCGTGGACGCTCGTGAACGTGGTCACCGCATCGGTGACGTCGGTCGTTGACGGCCCCCAAGACGAGCTGCGTCAGCGCGAAGGTCTCAAGGACTAAGTCTTTCTTTTTTTTTAATAAAAAGAATTGTTAGATGGCGTGCTCAGCAGTGGGTAAATAATAAACGCAATGCCCACGCGCACGTACGTTGTTTGCACGAATGTACACTGGTCGTGTGAGACTTATAGTTGACCACCTCACTGTGCGGGTAGTATCAGGACGTGAACTATGTATTTCGGAAAAGTTGCACCGGATGTTCCTGACCGTCCAGAAAAATACATGCCAATCAAATGTTTGGTAATTATTTTCATCCTTAACCAGATTTTTGTTATTAACTAGAAACGTCGAATATTAGTTTAAATATGTTTCTTTATTGTCAGGAATCTATAATTTTTTAATTGAAAAAAAAAATGTTTGTAAAAACTATTCGGTCATTTTTTTAATTTTGCTACGATCTACTAAAAAAATAGTTACAATATAGTAACAATACAGCAGTAAACATTTATCTTCCAAATATATAAACTGTATAAATTGTTTCTAATTATTATTAGTAATCATTTTTGTACCTAAGTTTATTGACAATAAATTTATCCATAAAAACCCTTAGTTAATAGTGACTGGACGAATACAACATATTTCTAGACTTCCGGCCAGCCCTAACTGGATTTCACTTTCCATTATTTTCCTGTCACTTTTACAAGATCTAGTTCCCCAGCGTGCGCGCGTACACTTGTCTTACGGCCGACTTGTGGAATGTTTTCCTAGTTCTAGAACTGTTAGAAGAAGTTTGTCAGCATGTAGTGTCTTATTAGAACGTGGTATTACATAGATCCTGGTTTTCCGTCCTCCACTTTGTCCGCGCGCTAAATCGCGTAATAAAATATTTTTTACGGTTTCGACATACAACTTCATTTAAAGATATATTTCTGTCAAATATAATCCAGTCTTTAGTTCTTCCAGATTATTATTTTACGTGATGAGATATTAAAAATATGTCCCTTGTTCATTATCAAATGTCAAGTCGCGTTTTCGTCGGCTTCTATCATAACAGGCTCAATGACTTAGACGTAAAACTTACTTAGACAGACTAACTTAGACAGACAGACATATAAAACCGATTTCGCATTTATGACTTTAATTTAACTTCGGGTAAAGTGTGAAGTCATTTGATTAACCTTTTTGACGATTAAATCCTTTCCTTATTAGATCTGGATGTCAAATAGTTATTTTTAGAATAAATTTTTACACTTACTTCTTACATACTTTATCTTTTGAATTACCAAAATATCAATGTTTATATTCTAGTATAATCCGCAGAAAAATTTAATTTTTTTCATTCGTCACTTTAATAAATATATGCCAATTCTCTTTATTAAAAAACATGGTCATTTTTTTACTTTTGTGTTACATCAATGAAGCGTTTTATTCAAATAATAGAAAAGTAATTAAAACCCCTAACAGACGGCGTTAAAAAATTTGAAATCGTCCAGCCAATTTCAATACGGAATCAAATATTTTCTCAAAGTATTTCTTAAAGTACTACCGTCACCACTAATAAAAAGTTACCAAAGTTCTTCTAAAATTTACGGAAAAAGGAAGGCCACGATTCTCGTTATGTAGTTTAAGATTACAATTTTTTTTATTGAATTTTTGATTGTGGAGCCATTTATAAAATGATATAGAATTAGTTTCTTAAAAAAAAAAACGCCGTATTGTGTCTGAAACATAACCTAGAGATTTTTCATATTGAAATAATCGAAAGGGATTAATTAGATCCAATATAAATATAATATGAATATTTAATAAATTATGACTTTAAGTACATTCCCGCAGTGTTTATGATTAAACTTTAAACTAAGTCAACAATAACTACGCAGTAAAGTTAACCGCGAAACATTAAAATAGTCGGACGAAGACGGGCCGTTGCGTTAGTTTTCGAAGCGTTCACCTGCGGCCCGTCCGACTCAAAAACAAGCGACGACCGGCAAACAAGTCGGCCCTTTCACTCGCGGAAGTGAACGCGAGCTTTGAAGCTGTCTTAGAGCAAGTAACGTTATGTAATAAATATACCGCGTCTCTCGTAAAGCCTTCACACAAGGCTTTGCATTACAGAAGCAGAGCCCTTCTAATAACAGCATCGTTTATTTATTTTTAATTTATTTAACGATGTAAATTTTTTTGTAATTTTAATACTTTAATTTGAAATATTTTATCACGATTTTATCCAATTTTCAATATTGTTACCATTATATAGAAAACTTTTTTATGGCATAAATAAATATGTCTTCTAGAATATGTTTCAAAAATTTCTATAACATTTTTGTAGGTACATTAATATATGTAATTTTCTATTAACGTGCTAAGCAAATAATAAAGATAATAAATCACCTATTGCTGTTAACATCAAATCTCATAATTGTCATGACATTTTTATCTATAATAAAATATGTATTGCGCCATACTTAGTTTATTTTTAATAAATATATTCCCGATCTGATCTGATATTAAATATATTCCGATCTGAAAGCAGTCATTCCATTCTTTATAGACGATAGTACATTAAACCCTACAAATTTTAGGCCTATATCTATAGTGCCGATATTAAGTAAATTTTTTGAAAAACTGTTCTTAAATTAATTACTAGACCATTCTAGTTCTAGTAATTTAATGTCCAAAAAAACAATTCGGATTTACCCGGACTTGTTCAACAATCAATCCTGGCGTTCAGCTTTTTCTACAATTTTTTTGGTGCCTGGAAGAATTCGAGGGATGCAATTCTAATATTTTGCGATCTCTTCATGACTTTTGATTGTGTAAATCACGAAACTTTGATCGGAAAACTGCGTCATAATGGAGTAATGGGCCGGGTTTTTGACGTTCTGATGTCGTGCTTAAGTAACAGGGTACAGAGGGCTGGTGTCAATGTCAAGAGATCGTCTAGGTCTGTGCTCCAGATGGGGGTACCACAGGGATCAATTCTTGGCACCTTTCTCTGTTTGGTCTATATTAACGATTTATCTATCTTTGCTGGAGATGTTACTTAGATAATACTGTTTGCAGATTTCGCATCATTGTTATTTAAAGTCAAAAGACAACAACTCTTTTATGAGAATGTAAAAAATTACTATCTCGAAAGTAGATAAATGAGTTACTGTAAATAACCTACTTTTTTAGTGTAAAGAAAGCGAAATGTATAAAATTTACGCCTCCTAATGTAAGCCATATATCCGGAATTATTTTAATCCTAAACCAGGAATTAGATTTTATTGATACTGTTGTATTTCTAGGCATTACTGTAGATAAAAGACTTCAGTCGGGTCCTCACATAGACAAGTTGGCGAAAGAGCTTAGCTCCGTTGCGTATGCAGTTAAAAAGATACGAAATTTGTCAGATGCAGAAAATATAGTTTATTTAGGCTATTTCCATAGCCTGATCTTAGGGCATTTTGCTCTGGGAACATGCTTCAAATGTAAATAGAATTTTCGTGCTGCAGAAGCGGGCCATTCGGATTATTTACAAACTGGGACCTCGAGTATCTTTAATGATTAAGAAGAAATTGGAATCTTAACTTTGGCATCTCATTTTATATACGAAAATTTGATATATGTAAAAAAATATAATACCTAATGTTTGATTAAAAGTAGTGATCGACATAATTTCAATACGAGCAATAAAAATAAACTATCAGTCGTATCAGTCACAAGCCCATATATGGGGCTTTGTGTGAGCTTGTTCAATAAGGTCCCTATAGGTATTCAAAACGGAAATAAATTTAAGATTATTATTAAACAATTACTTGGTAAAAAAGAGTATTATAAAATTTTCGATTATTTTGAGGACAATAGTCTATGGATTTAACCAGCTCGATTTCTTATGGGGTTGTATCTATATATAACACTTTTTCTTAATTATTCTTATTGTATACAATTCATTTGGAAAAATGAGCAACAAAAACGAGTAAGAAACTTGAGAGTAGTCAAGTTTCTTGCTCATTCTTTTTGCGAGAAAGCTGTCTTTCGAACGAGTGGTAAATTTATATTATAATGGTAAATTAATATTATAATGACGCATTTCAAGAGTTATATATAACCTATAAAATAAAGAGATTTTTTAATTTGAATTTTAGTAAATCTTAATGTAAATATATATATCAGCGATACCAAACTGAGATTAATGAGGCTTTAGGAAGATATCGTGACTTAAATCATCCATTTGGGGTTAGGGTTGATAAGATTATTCCAGCAAACCAGTGACAATAATAGACAATATCAGAGTTTAAAAAAATTATAAAAGCTTTTTTTTACACTTAAACTTTTTGTATAAAAATTGTACAATGACGTAGTCAAGGTTTGCGACGTGGATTCTCCATGAAAACGTCGGGGTAAAATCTTAACAATAGCTCTGACATTTGTCAACACTGAATTTATTAGGTGTTTTGAATTTCTTTCGACACGAGTTTTCCTCTGGTTTGTGTTTTCTATAATTCGTCGCATATTACGACTCATTTGAGACGACATCTTCAATTTTATTTAAAATTTTGTTTAACATAATTTTTTAAATATATTTCTGGAAATATTTTAATACTTTCATTTTAAGTCCTAGTACTTTCAACTTCCTAGATAAACGCGTTCTCGTGCTACAATGATTTATAATTTAAATTTTACATAACGTTAATTCACAACAAGAAAGCGCAGGCGCTCACACTAGCCCGATGTCAAGTCAAGGGGAAAACAAACGCTGCACAATAAACACGTACAGATATTCTCCATCCATTGTGACCTCAACCGTTGTTATCGCATCATTAGTCTCGTAGTAATTAGCGAGTGAAATCTGACAGTATTCTTTCATACGAAACTTGTGACAATTTGGGCAATGATTAGGTGATGATTATTCTGTGACAACCGACAAGCATGTCTGTCACTAATTGTCTGTGGCTGCTGGTAAAGGGAGACTGCTGTCACTTTTGACGCATCACTAATTGCATAACGTGCATCAGACGAGGTGGCTAGGAGCGCATCCGTTGATAGTTTTAATACTCCTGACTCTCTTCTGGATGTAATTATCTGCATGTTCTTGAGGAAGTGTCTAGTTGACACGAAACGTGCGTAGAAATAACAATATTAACTATTTAACGGACTAAGATAAATATTAACACTTGCTTAGGTGTTCGACATCAGTGAATCCTCTCGAATCAACATTCAATTTGATGGATGAGGATTCGTAGTGGAAGATGGTTAGTTTCTACCACTCACCGTCAGCGGACGGTTTAACATGAGCCTGTTTAACCAAATATTACTGTACTTAGCGAGCGAAAAGAAGTTTCATGTCAACATTCATATTAAACATGGAATTTTCAACTTGAAATAAAAAAATGTCGATATTCGTATTTATAAAGGTTCTCCTCGTCATCTCGACGGAACCCGACTGCGTTTAGAGTAAGCAGTGAGACCGACGAGGCCGGCCTCGTTCCAGCTGATAATGAAGCCCCTCTTCTTAATGTGCTTTAGCGCAGAAAATCATCTCTCGCCGGTTACTTACGTAAATATCACATTGTGACGATCACACAATAGCCGACGCTATGCTCAAGTTGGTACACGTAATGGTGTGCATGCTTTAACGAGACAGCGCGTGTATGTAGCCTCGTAAAGGGTATTATTTTCCGTATTTTTGTTTGTACATTTTTTTTTTATAGCATTTCAAGGACCACTCGAGCATACGAGCCACCACAGTGGGCTATCACCGCGACCCATGGACGCTTCCAATCGTAGAGGAGTCCTAGTGCAGTGCCACTTTTAGGAAGTGCCAGCTTTTTAGGAAGGAATACGACATCATGTAAAGAGGAGTGGACCACCGGAATTCTCAACAACTGGACGAATGCAATACCAGAAACTGCTACTGCACGTTTATTTTCTATGAAAGTATGGTCTTGCTCATCTTCGTGCGTAATTAAGTTAGCGGCAAGATCCTGTATTTTTTAAATTTAGCTCAATACTCTATCCAATATCTTGTATATTTATAATAAACGCTTGCTCGAATCCATGGTTACGAACCAGAACGACTTAAAAAACTAAGAGGTTTATGAATGTTCGTTTGACATGAAATTTAAATAAATTCCATTTATTAATAAAAGGATCAAAATATGTATTTTATTATTTAACAGATTTTAGCTATTGACAGTCATTCTTTATTAAGATAATATTAAGTCGTGCTCTTCTAAGTTATAACACTGACGTATTTCATGTAGACATTTTCTCAAATAGTATTGACAAATACAGATTTTTTTTCGTTACCTGACTGCATAACGTCTTACTGTAAAATATTTGAAGTTTTAGTTTTTAATTTTTCTTTTTTTCTTCGACTGATGCATAACGTACTTAATTTCTAGTTTTCATATATATATCTATATATATTACCTGTTTTGTTTGTAATTCAGAGACTTATATTAGTTTTTTTTTTCCTAGCAAATCTGTTACTTAAACAGTTCAATTTATACGTATAGTCTGTTACATACCTAACAGGACTTATTCCGTGTCGTTGCATACCTAATAAATGTTTGTCGCCACATTGAAATAAAATGGATAATAAAAAGATTAATACCACGAACATTAAAAAAATCAATATAGTCAACACGGACTAATATTCACATACATCGAAAGCACGACCGGGCCGGCGGACGTAACTCATATGCAGATTGGATATTGTTTGCGTGGCGTAGGCGCAGCTAACAAATCGTTAGCTATCAACTGACAATGGCGGCGCTTTCTCCCTTAATTGGTGACCGATGGCCGGCGTTTTAAACTGTAAGAAATATTCTACTTTTACGGCCTAACTATTTGGATTTGTCTGGGCGAATTTTCATTTCTCTGTTCTGTGGCTCAAAAGGATCTCGCCTTTTGAAATATCTGTGTTCGCGGTCACCTGTCATGTTGTTCACTAAACTTTTGCGGCTTTTGTTTTATATCGCGTATGTAACACCAAATATGTGGTGTATTTGGCGTTAGGTATATTTTTCATTATGTGTAGGTACATTTATATTTATTTCAGGTTTAGGGTTCCTCGGTCACTCAACGCTGACTCTATCCGGACCGAGAGCTGCTGACAAACATTGTCGTCTATAATGTTACAACGTACGGCCGACGGCGCAAACAAACCGAATTAGTTTTTATCTTGACATATAAATATACATTTATTGACAAGTTTATATTTTATTTATAGCTACATGTTCTTATTTGAGTAGCACTTTATTGGTCTTCTCATTCGTATGACGTCGTTTGAATTCCTATTCAATCAATTTGTTGATTGAACGTTTCTGTTTTGTTCGATATGTTCCGATTGATAGCATTCCATTATCATTAACACCACACTCTCTCAGAATATGGACGCGAAGTAGCACCTTCAGCTCCATACCATTTCTCCCTCTACCTCTCCTCTCCAAACCCGATTCCCCGCCATGAGATATCTTATTCCCTCCCAAGAGGCCGACGACGCACTCTTGACTCTTCCAGGGTTACGAGGGTACATGGACGGCGGTGACCATCTAGTCACTGATGGTCCGCCTGCTGGTTTCCTCGATTATGCTACAAAATAAATGCGCATACGCAATACATGTTTTTTTATAATATTCTATTGTGCGTAGTAGAATATACAAAGACTCACCGGTGCAGTTTTCTCCGTTGAGCCAAAAGCAGTTGTGCATATCACGAGGCCGGCTAACAGCCACTGGAAAATGAATGTTAAAATTTGGGCAAGTACGAAACTGTAGTAGAATATTAAGGGCTATCTATACCATATATATTTGACTCCATAATTTTACATTCGCGAAACCACCACATAGTTAAACATGCGAATAAAAAGCAAGAATCGGTTTGTAGGCAATGTGCTTGTTAGTCTAGGTAATAATTTAAAAATGGTGAAAAATAGAGATATTGGTCCTGAAAATACGTGCGATAGCTCATTCAATCCGAAATAATGTCTGGAAAAATCAACTGAAAGCGTTTATTAGCACATAAAAAATTTAAAAAGTTATAAACAATAAAAAAAAGTATTTGGTCCTTCGCCAATAACTCGTAAACTATTAATATTTTTTAAATTTGAAAAAAAAGAGATCGATAAATAGGAGGAAATTCGTTATAAAAATCCTCTGATTTCCAGAACTCCATCTCCATTGTTTATAATTTTAGTTTAACACACCACACGGGCCTCCGCGAGGCATTTTCAGGTAGCGCGCGCGGCGTCAGAATCGAGTGCGTCACACTAAATATTCTTTTTTAGATATTAAATATTAATTTAAACCTTTGAATAAATCATGGTGTACTTAGGATACCTGAAAGAATTTATTCCCTATAAAAATTCAACTTAAAGTCAATTTTATAACAAGTTAGACAATTGTTAATGTTAACTTTCGTTTTCATTGTACATTAAAAAAATGTTGAAATAATTGAAATAAAATTGTTTCGCTACGTGGAGCTCTTTTTATATACATGCTTAACAAAATCACGCCATAAAAGTTTAAAAAATTACAATATCTTGTTTATAATAAATGTTTAACTTGAACATAAACTGACAAATCAATATATATATATATATATATATATATATATATATATATATATATATATATATATATATATATATATATATAATTGAAAAAATATTGAATGTATCTATATAAGTATATGTATCAATTTCTCTGCTTATCGCATATAATCATAAAAATTATTTGTTTGTAATAATCAAAATAATGTACATGATGAATATATTTGTGATTGTACTTTATTTAAATTACTTAAAATAATGATCATATATCTAAGAATATCTTTTCATAAAAAATACACTGTGAAATAACGAAAAATTTATGATGTCCGTATTGTGAATTCCCTACAGTAGCGTTTACTCGTCATGACAAAGTCAGTGTAAAAATGATCACTTGAGCCTCAGTCTGAGTGTCCGTCTGTCACGACCAAAATTAATGCGGTTTCGCTGGACCTGTCGTCTAGCTATAGACACGATTGATAGATACCATAATGTAGCGTTGTGCAGCGTCAGCTCCGTCTTCTTATTGCAGCCGATCTGCAAATTGAGAGAAAAACAAATGGTTCAACGCAAATTTTGAACACACCTAACCACACCATTGCGTCATTTCAATGCATTATACTGTCGATGAGAGTTTCGTTAGAGCTGTTACAGGTTTACATTTCGCAAAATCGACAAACACACACCAATGAACCAGATGCATTCGTCTGTGAAATCAATTGCAAGAAGATATCATTAAATGTATGTCATGTTTGATTAAGAATTTAAGACAAATATTGCAAAAGCGTTAAGAACAATGACGACTTCAGTAATTAAAAAGACAATTTATCTGAATTGTTTCTGTTGGTGTTGCTTTTTCGATATAATCCTTTTTACGTCTATATAGCTAAAGTTAAAACAAGGAATCCTTATAGTTTCTTCATGTACGTGTGTCCGTCTCTTCCACGTATCGCCGCCTCGTAACTTCATCATCTTTTCATCGATTCTGGTGAAATTATATACAGGGGCAGGTGATCCGGAGAGATAGTTTCGGCAATAACATGTTCGGTTTATTGCAGTGCACGTAGCGGTAAGTCACGCATACAAAACCGCAATAGGCATTTCACGGCATAATCAGCGAGGTGAAAACGCATCGAATGAAAGATGAAACATTTTGCGGTCGACCCGCGGAATGTAATATGCCGTATTAATATAGAAATTATTGGGTCGGATGAAATGAATGAGATGAACAGAAGTGATAGGTGAAAATTGCGATGATGACAAAAATTATGTACATAATTTGTCATCACAAATTGTCATCACAAATTATGTGATGTTGTGTCAATCAAACAAGCAGGAACGAAAACTTAATCATGGTACAAATTCGAATACGTAAAACGAAGTGGGAGATAAGAAAAGCTTTTGCAATACGCATTGGAAAACAAACTATCTACTGTTACTTTTATCAAAACAAGAAAAAACGGTAAATGTACGTGGTTATCTTCAGATGAAAGAACTAAAAATGAGGTAGATTTCATCTGGTCGAATAAACCCAGAAAGATAAAGAAGATAGAAGTTCTCTATGGCTTAGGGTTCAGGCCAGGCCATCGCCTAGTCAGAGCTACACACTCCCCTATAAAAAAGAACAGAAAAGTAGAATATCATTTAAATCACAACCCAAGTCATTTAAAACAACAGAAATATACAAGCTGTTATTTGAGGAACAAAAGATTGATGGCATTTTTAACAGATATTAGGCAGAATTTAAGTACAAATTATTTCATTTCTCTAAGAGTAGTAAGTAGCTCATTCATATACGTGAACGTAAATACACGACGCGGAGATAGCTCCTGTCAAACAATAAGGAGTGAAAACTTTACACGTGAAAGCGAAGATATAATTTTAAGTAGGAGAATGTAAGAGTAGAAAATAACTTGCTAGTTGAAAAAACGTATTTTCTTTTTAAGAATTAACATGAGTATGTGTGCGCTTTTATTTTAATAACCACTACATGTTATAAAACAAAGTCCTCCGCCGCGTTTATCTGTCTGTCTGTTCGCGATAAAATCAAAAACTATAGAATTTTTATGCGGTTTTCACTAATTGTTAAAAGGGATTCATGAGGAAGATTTAGGTATATAATTTGTCAAGGTTTGTATGACAAAGTACACCGGGTTTGAGCCACTGGTTACCTATAAAATAATCTCCTTATACACACCGACACACTCACGCACGTTTGCGAACGAGGTACACATATATGTACCGATGAAATAAATATTAAAATCAAATAAAATTAATTCTGAATAATTGTCATACAGAGGCTGATTCAATATTTCATGACCCGAAACCAAAACACAGTAATGTTTTTCAACCAAGAACAGTTAGAACAAGTGTGTCATTTTCTAACACGAATGATTGCACGTGCAACAGCGGACATTCAAAAAGTAAAAGAAAACGGTATATATAATGTTTATGAAGAAACAGCTTATAATAATAATGAGAATGGTATGATTTTTATCAAGAAACAGCTTATAATAATAATGAGTTTTGTTTAATCTGTTCAAAATGACCCATAAATGTAGTGCTGTATATTTCTAAAAGTCAAGCACGTCAAAATGAAATGAAATATAGCGAAAACCCGATAAAAATTATTACAGTATTACAAGGAAAAAAACTAGGAAAAATCACAGGCCGTGATCTTGACTTTTACCGTAGGTTAGATGACAAGGCCTTGAATGATGAAATGGGGGTCGCTGAGACCTGTCAAAAGTTCTTTAGTGACATTTCATCTTCGACTACTAAGACTTCCAAGTCGCATCGAGCTCTTGCTAAATCATTACGGAAGGAATTTTCCTTCCGTAAAGATTTAGCAAGATTTCGTAATGATTTGTAATGATTTCGATAATACAAATTACAATATTTATTGTAATTTGTATTATCGAATAATTTGATGATTAATTTCGGGATCGAAACAGATTATCAAAATATTTGAAGTCGATAGACAGAAAAAGATTATCGCCTTTATGGTCTCTCTGTTATAATTATACAATTACTGACTGTATTGTTTTATCTGTGGTAAATGTCTAGAATATGGCATATTTCCCTATCTGATGGAAGAAAGTAAAGCGATTCCATTATTTAAAGGCAGTGGTATGTCAAATTTCAACAACTTTAGATCAATATATGTACCTACTCCGAATTTTGGAATTATTTTTGGAACCTTGATCCTGAATCAATCAGTAGCAGATAGCTGTAGTATGAATATAACATTTATATAGTAGATTTATATTATATTTATTATACTAGATTTTACCCGTGGCTGCGCCCGCATAGACATAAAACGATGAAACATGTATTTTGGATAGAATTTACGCAATACTGGTCCTCTGTGAACGTCTACGTCCCGAAAAGGGTAACCATGACAAATTTATAGTCAATCGGACCATAGTTTCGGAGATTTCATAAAATGATGTATTTTTTTGGACAGGATTTTCGTAAAATTCAGTCTTTACTCAAGACGTTTCTTGTTAACAAACTAATTCTTGGCATCGGTTTATCATTGCTTGTTCTTTTTAAGGAAAAACTGCTTTACCAACGAGGAACAAGTCGATAAAACAGAATGAAGTATTTCAAGTATTAGGTTTGTTATACAGATATATTATAATTCGAATCGTAAGCACAGACCACCAGTTCTATACCATATTTACAATATATGAGATTTCGCAAACAGAGGATCGTGTGCTTAATAAATTTTGCCTCGTTTGCTTTTAATATCATGTAAATCAGGTATGGGCAACCTTTGACATGTTGTGGGCCCAATTTTAGTGTGCCAGTATGTTCGTGGGCCGCCTTCAAAAGTAGGTGCATTTTAAAGTAGTGTTTTAAACTAATGTTCATAATTTTTAGCAACAGATATCAGACATTAAATTTTCTATTATGTCTCGCGGGCCGGATCAAATCCTACAGCGGGCCGGCTGTTGCCCGTATATAATTCAAATGATGATTTGTATTGTGAGTCCATCAGCAACTTAATAAATAACTTCTAACAACTTGGCAGTACCCAAGCGGGATATTAAGATTCTATACACACACAGATACACACACAAACACAAGAAATGAGCCACGTTGATATGACCTAAGTTGATGATGTAACTCAGATTTTACACATCAATAAAAGTAGTAATTACAAATTTCACATCCAGCTAATTGCACATTATAATAAACAAAATAACATTTCACCGTTATCTCCATAAATCGGTTGCACAACCCAAAACGTTCACTCTCTTTATTTCCCAAAGTATAATTTTAATTGTTTATCTCCACGTAGACAATAATAAAGCGTGCGAAGTCTTTAGATAGTACAAATGACCCGACTGCGCTCGCTTTCTATATGTCAGCGGTGTGTATTTTGCATACAGAAATCCAACAACGAATTTATTTGTATAATAATGTAAGATCGTTTTACAACTATCGTTTACATAAAAATGTATAAACCGTACAATCAAAGAGTAGAAATTACAAAATGTAGAAGCCTCGCAAATGGTAGACTTTAAACATATTTATGTGACGAGTCGGATTGGACTCTGTGAAACAAAATATGATAATATACATACACACACATAATTATAAACTGACTGTGGTAAACAAGGCAAACATTAATATAATATAAACTCACGCCTATTTCCCAGAAGGGTAGGCAGAGGTTACTGATTTCCACAAGATACGGATCTTTGCATATCTTTTTTGCTAACACCCATCAATTTTTTCATGTAAGCTCGTTGGTTTCGGATGCCTAAAACTGGTCCCCTTTTCGATTGTGTTTGAAATTCTTAAAAATAAATACCGTTAATCTAAGTGAAAAATCGGCCAAGACCATGTCGATCCATGCTCATTATAGGGTTCTTAAGCCATTATTACAAATAAATGCACTACAGATGAAAAAATTACGTTGTTGTACTTTTCCATGTTTGCCGCACAGAATAGTTATAAGCACTTTAGTTGCCTATAACTACAAAAACCAGTAGACATGCCGCCTATCACTATTAAAATAGCGTAAACTTAAGTGCATCAGCAAAAGAGCGTATCTTCATGGCACTTATACCCTTTTGTCGAAAAGCACAGTTTTTCAGCAATAATTCAAAAACAGTGTATTCGATCATGTTCAAATTTTTTTTATGTTTTTTGGACATATGGTTTAGAAAATAGAGCGTGGGTGGGACATTATTTCTGCAACTTTCGGAGCGATTATTTTCGAAATTATTCACTTAATCAGAGAAATTGCCCAGAAACCTTAAATTAATTTTAAAAGAACTTTCGAAATATGTGCCACACGTTGATGTTGGCGAAAAAATTCTTTTTCCATCTTCTATTACATTTTTAAAGTGCCCCCACCTACAAATATTTATTTTTGTTATTCAACTACGAAACTAAGTAGCGGCTTATACAAGACACCTACACTATACATTTCATCCTTATACATCTTATAGTTTTTGAATAAAATGCCTGTGGCATACGGACGGACGGACGGACATGACGAAGCTACAAGTGTTCTGTTTTTGCTATTTTGGCTCGGAACCCGAAAAAGTTTGAGTTTTAGCCTTATGTATGGTGTTAAATGTAAAAACTAGTATGTTAATATAAATTTATGAAATCTATAATTTAAAGTACTCGACAAAAATATTTCTTTGAACTTAAAAAAAATATTAAAAAATCGACCCTTATAGAGTTCTACATGAGATGGACATATTTTACTTTACGTTATAAAACTAATGATATAAAAGTTAGAAAAAAATCTGTAATGATAATTGATTTATCAATGAAAAATAATAAAACAAAAAGTTAGGAAATGTGACGAGACAAAATGAATCTAGAATTAATTCAGTGTTTCATTTATTGTGAAGATATTAATATCACAAACTTATATGACCTCAGTTGGTGTTAGGTAATACGAATGTATATTAATATTCTATACGTAAATAGTGAAATAAATAAATGTCTGAATATTTTAATATACATCTGCTCGTTTTGGTATCATACACCCAAAAATCGTCTAACTTAGACAACTTTCGAGTGACGCAATAAACATTAAGTTATTGAATGTAAAGAATTTTGTTAAACACATATAGACTTTAAAAGCCAACCTGTGTGTAGTTATTTAAATTTAGCAGTTCAGTAAACTCAGATTTTATGTTCAAACGATCAATCTTTAGAAATGGGCTTTGATTTGAGAATTTAGTAAGAAAGTTAAAAAATGCATAGACTATCAAATAACAGCTCTTTGAGTCATAGATTTTATGCGAGTGTGTCGAGCTGACTTGTTTTGAAAATAATTAAAAAAAAAATAGTTATCTCTGACCTTATTTGGGTAAGCACACTGTGTAAATAAATATGAGAAAGTAATAAACATAAGATATTAAGGTGTAGATTAAAGTATAAAAATACATTATTTGTTAAAAAATATTTTTAAGTTGTACAACATGAAGTTGTACAGTCACTGTTCAGCTGTATTTTATTGTAGGGAGTTATTTTAGAAATCGATTGCTATCTATGACAGTGTCCCATTGAATAATTAATATCATATCAAATTATTTCAAAGTAAAGTGCTTTCATAATTGTGTAGTTCCACCAATATCCGCTATGGGACAAAGATAAATTCAAACCTAAATATCAAATAGATTATCAATAATTTTTATTTGAATAGGATAGTTGCGATTCCTTTAAAAGATATAAATTCTATAAAAATTTATTCAGGTATCAAGTTGTAAATCTTGTTACCAGCTAAAAATTATTTACCAAAACATTAACCATATTACGTAAGTGAAAATGATTGAAACTGAAAATTAATTAGCAAGCTTATATAAATTTATTATAATTTTTAGAACATATTATTATAATTTGACATGTAATAAATTAAAATACACATTAAATACAGATTAAATGATTCAGTTAAAAAAAAAGATAGAGAGAGAGAGAGATATTAATAGATTCCGAAAACGAAAAAAAAATAAATTACGAGCTTTTTAGATTTTGAATTCCCGTAAACATAATTTGGAAGCGTGACAAGTGTATAATTTAATTATTATCACAATTCCGCTAAATAATATCTCGTGTAATCCTCCGAGCTCAGTTTTTTTATAAGGGATTAGCAATATACGGATAATGCACCGAAGGGCCTGTCTAAATGGTTAGAGAAGAGAGGAAATACAGATATTCTTCCATTCGACTGGAGGATGCGTTTAGCTTTCGAAAGATTAACTTATAATTTACGTATAAAACAATTTTTATATTTATTATGATCTGTGATACTATGAAATATATGTTTCATTAAGTACAATACAATGTTACGGTAAATTTTAATTTGCATTCATCTCGAATGTTGACTACGTTCCGTGCGTTGTGTATATATAAAGTGTTTGGTGAGATTATCGTATTGGAAGAAATCGTTTTATGATACAATAATTTTTACCTGAAACATTGTTTGAACGTCAGAAATTCGCTGAAAATTAAAATTTGCTTGTCACAATTGATATTGCTGATTGTGAATAGGTTTAGTCGCTTTTAAATGAACACAAAGATCGTTAAGAAAAAAGAAAGTGAAGTTTTATAATTATCACGTTATTATCGATTTATCGATAAAATGTATTCAGTAGTCAGGCAGTATTTACAATTTCATGATTACATAATTCGTAATTGATATATTAAAAAAAAACAAATATTAACATGATCTGTTAATAAATAAAAAAAAACGAATCGTTTGTCACATATTTAAGGAAATCCTTATTAGTGCCGTAAATATCGTTTATAAGCGTCATATAAAGTATAATTCTCAACGTAACGCGCGCTGTAAAAGCGAAACGAAGCGGATGTAAATGCGCACGCGACGACCTAATGCCGGAAGTCCATTGAGTCATATTGCATTAAGTATATTAATACAAGTGTCTAATGCACTACGTATATAAATACCACGTGTAGCGACTATATCGATATTTCAGCCGGTTTTACGTACAGACTTGCTTGTGAACGGAAAATCAGAAAAGTTCTCTGAAACGAATGAATAATTTAGAAATAAATGGATAAAATTATCAAAGATCTATGGTCGGTGATTTAAAGTCTGTTCCGTTCGCGAAAAAAAAAAATATCGTCTCGACCGCGGTAGCCATGCAACCAATAAAAAAAAAAAAATATCAATGCAATGTTTTGTTTTTCATAAATACAGGATTATTTTAAAGGAATTTTAAGGGATCAACGAGCGTGCGCGCCTCCAGAGAGCGGGTGATGACCGTCGCCCTTGGACACCCTTAAACACCGGGAGCCATTAGTGATTTGCCGACCTCTTAGAAAGAAATAGAATTATATGTAATTAAGCGATTTTGTATGCATCGCATTTGTGAGGAATGAAGGACATTCCAAGCTGCCGTCTGACATTCACGAACATACGTGACCACTACGCGGTTTTTGCAGCAAGTTAAAATGATTCGAGCGTATGCGGTTGATATTGTGACGCGATGAGGGCTCGATGAATGTCGCGAGGTCATCGACCGTAATTGGCGAAAAACTTTTGCCTGAGAGGTCGCCCGCCATGGACATGAACATTTTGTATGTCGCTCCCAAAGACATTTATCATAATAGTAACAATAATCGGCCCTCAAAAAAAAAACAAAAAGGAAGACAATTAAGATATCTTATAATTAACTTAACTGAGACATACAACATTCAACAAATTAAAAGAAAAATTAACAAAAGGCCGAAAAGGTGACCGGCTCAGCAAAATGCCTGAACCATAGCGCTGATTTTCAGCTGTCCCTTGAAAACTTAAAATTAGTCCTGATGACTATGCCAAACAGAAATTTTGTGCACACAAAGTAAGGACCTTACTTCGGTCATTAAATCAGGAGCAGTATATAACCAGGTCTAAAATAAACATATAATAAATGAAAAGTATAATAGTTCCACCTCGATTTTATTGGGGTGGAATTATTATGGGTGGAATATGGAACCCAATCCATTCCGATTTTAAATAATATTTTTACATGGCGGAAATTGTCAATTATTTTCAATGACACCTTTGATGTCGAGCGCCGCTAAATCTCGCCTAGTTACGCTTAACCGTATTGTACTAAATCAAGAATGTAGTGCATCTCTATGAGTATATTCCGAGCATTAGATAGAGATGTTTGTAATCTCTGGTCAAGAAATTATAGACTAGAATTTTCTTCATATTGTCCACTATATTAGTACTAGTATAATACAAGTGCTAATCTCGTTGAACGATTCTAACGTCAATTCAAACCCGACTATTGTGGCGCTTTTTAATACCACATCCCGATTTCGGTATTCATCCCAGTCCCCCGAATACGATGGGAGTTCAGATCTTGAATCCTGGATACCTTTGGACAGACGAACAAATTTTACGTTTCCATTATACTAGTTCGCTGTCCGCAACTTCGCCCGTCATCTTAGATTTCAATCACCCTACTACTCGACCATACACTCTCACAATCCTTCTATTTCATATCGAGGAGATTCGGACCTGAGGCACTCCACGCCAACTCTACTCTCCACGACCGCTGTCACCAATGGGAGGACATCGTCCGGATCAGATGGCTTAATGTGCCCTCGGAGGCACAGAACACACGGGTATTTACTATGACTTGAGTAAAAAATGTATTGGTCAATTCTCCAGGGTTTAAAACCCAGCCCCTTGTTTCGAAGGCGACGCTTTTGACTACTGAATCACCACCTCTCGGCCCGATCGCTCGTATTAACTTCATGAAAAGAAGCCATCATCGTAAAGATTTTTCGTTTCAGTAATTATTGAGCTTATTGAAAAAAAATACATGCGCTTGCACATTAGATCGTGAGCGTTTCGAGTTTCGCGACTGGAGGTAAGGTAAACACGGTTATGTAACAATAGCGTGGTCTGGGTATAACGCTAGTGAACTCCGAGAGCAATAGCATTTTTGCAAAAATGTTCCAGCATAAAGGTCACGTATACTATGCCAAAGTTCGCTCCAGTTGAGTCTTCACGTGCACGCGGCTGAGCTGAGAACCGGATTGGAATGAGAATTAAAAACAGACGATCGCATCGGTGGTGAAACATCCATATTTATAAATATCTCTCATAAATAGAAACACGAGTGTTTCGCCAAAGTTTTTCCTTTAAATTATAAAAATTATAATACGACGAGTCACCGATGTCAACGTGCTCTTGCGCCGACTTCCATTTTAATCGGTCCGGTGACTTAGCCGTGAAAACCTACGCAACAGACAGACGAACGATAAACGGTCGCATTTATTACATTTATTATTATACCTACATAAGATTGAAAGAAAGTCTTATAAATGTATGAGAGTTGCTAAATTAATATTACCGGGCGCCGTCTTCGGAAATTCAGAAGGTATTGGGGTCCGATCCTGACTACGAGCGGATTGACCGATGAATTTATTGAGACAAATCATAAACCCCGGCTCCGTGTCTCGGCGAACACGTTAAAACGTCGGTCGCGGACGCAGCCATCGCATCGTCGACAACGGTCGCCGGCAGCCTTCGCTCCGCACTAGGCCGGAGCGGACGGCTTATGGTCCGAGCTAGGTATTAAATGAAAATATCGCCGAAGAGAATGGGAATTATAATGGGGACATTAAAGCTCGAGGAGTCAACGGCACAACAACAATTTAAAAATAAAAATATGATGTCGGCAGGGCCATCCTTGTACATCATCACGATTATCGTTATAGACTCACGTATATTTCCCAAGGGGGTAGGCAGAGGCTATGGATTTCCATATACTACGATCTTTACCCATCTCTCTTATTTCGCTGACATCCGTCAATCACATCATGCAAGATCGTCGGTTTCGGGTGCTTACCAATTTGGCTCGTTTCTAATATGTCACTTATTCGGTCTGCCAGTGACGTGTACCGATATATTTTGTATTCGAATGAAAAATCGATACTATTAGGCCATGTCATTTCAACTGATCACCTTTCAATGACTTCGATAATTTGGGCGACACAATTTTTTTTGTGTAAAACGTAACTAGAATTTTGCACGTCATCGTTTATCACGATACAAACATAAAGCGCTCCACACACCACCGACTCGGACGGCGTTGCGCTGCGTCGCCGGTGGGCCGGCTCGCGTGACCGGCCTTATCTCGCATGCAATTATTTATTGAAGTCGCGTTACGTATCGAGTTTTACTTTTAACTTCTAATACGCATGCGTTTTTTTTTTCACGGCCGAAGCCGTTTTAATTGCCTTTAGATCGGCGATTATGTATCACGATGTATTATCGTTGGTTAATCAATGTAGAGCTTATTTTATTACGTCGTAGTCCGTTTAATGATAAATTAATAGATCACTCGAGAGTGATTTACGTTAGATTCGAGAATCTAACGTAAATTGCCTGTAAACAAATTGTTCGGTCGATCGTAAGATAATCGGCCCTTTTTAATTTTTTCCATTCTACCTGCCATACTTAGTTGAGTCATGGATAACAGATAAATGAATATTTCCTCCTAAATATAATAAATACGTTTAATTTTTTTTTTAATCTCTTGTGTGTCGAAGGAGTGTTCGATTTAATTAAATAATTCATACAGTACTTTCTGAGAGCCCACAAATCAAACAGAACAGATTCCCTATTGTTTCTTTTATTTTATAATAATGGTCCTTTACTACGATTATAAAATAAAATATAATAGGCGCTCTGTTTGACAATGTTAGTTTATTTAATGCAATTTCAAGGGCTAGTCTTAGAGTTGAAATGAAGTGGAATCGATGCTCATAAAATATATAAATATGTATCGAATTTTTGATATCTTAGGCCAATAGAAAAGAGCTCATTCCGGGTACTTCCAAGTAAATATTATTTTAATTTAAATTAATCGTTTTAGACGATACAAGTTTACAAGTTGAATAATGTAATCAATTAACATATTTCTCGATCATCCAGTATTAATTTTTTTTTTAAATCGTTGCGTTTTGACAGCAAAATCTACTCGAGAAAGAGTTTTAAAGCTAAAATAGACTTCAAACTTAATGCTGTTCAACCAAGTCGTCGAGACCATAGAAATGTTTCGTGATTTTTCCTCGTCACTCCCACTAATTGATACAACAATACAATTTTCCGCTACGATGATTATCTTTCTTGAAATTTCATACTGTAGATAACGCGTCACTTCACGTCTTCTATTTGCACTTAAACCCGATTTTTTTTTTCTCATTTAAAAAGACTGTTTTTTTTTATAAGCCAAATGAAATATTATTTTATTTGTGCATTGTGAAATAATTTAAAACACTACATTATTATTGATTTTTTATGAAGTTGAAAGTGGCGCGCGCGCTATGTCTTTTGGATCATGTTTATATATGAGAGAAAATGATATCGTCAAATTCATGAATGTTTATACATTAACATTAAATTCATGTTAAACAAACGAATTAATTAATTAATTAATTGGAGATTAGCAATAATTTGATGTATTGAATTTGAAATTATGCATTTTGATTTTACAAAACTTTAATTAAATGCAGTTTTATATAGTGATGTATTATTGTTTTATTGTTAACAGAATTTGTAATAGCTATTATATAATTAACCGCCTGTAAGACAAATATTTATTATTTTATCTGTGTAAAACAAAAATGGAAATTTGTCGAAAATTTCGTAATTCGGATAATTCATAATTTTCGTGCGTCTATAATCATGATTAACATAATTTTAATACTATATCAATTCATTACAAATGCATACTCACCGAAAATTGTAAAAATATTTAAATATTTATGACACAACACAAGCCTATCGCCTCCGCTAAAACATGTTTATTTGACGAGTTACGTATTCAAAGCGGGCGGTGAGCGCGCGAGGCTTTCGAACTGACACTGAACCATGCACGAATGCGGCTGAATGCAGTTTTAGCGGTGGCGCCCCCTCCCGTCGCTCGGCGGCCGCGGACCGTAAGTCGAAAACTTAAAAACTCAGCTTCTGCGTTCTTCGCTCTTCTTACCCGACTTCGGCGAGAAGGGTCATGAACGTCACTGGGTATGTATGTACGCATTGGACTGGAGTGTAGAGCTTTAAGATCCACAAGCCCTTCGATTTGCGTATTATAACAAAATTGTAGTTCCTCTATACGTGTATTGAAGGTTTTTATAAAAAAAAATAACCGAGGCGGGAGATCGAAGACTAAGTAAACAGACCTTTGCAGTTATATAGAAAGACTCTTCTCTGGGGCGCCAAAAGGGATATAGAGAGACTTTTGTCTAAGGCGCCAAAAGGGATATAGAGAGACTCTTTTCTAGGGCTCTAAAAGGAATATAGAGAGACTCTTCTCTAGGGCGCCAAAAGGGATATAGAGAGACTTTTTTCTAGGGCTCCAAAAGGAATATACAGAGACTCTTCTCTAGAGCGCACAAAAGGGATATAGATAGACTCTTCTCTAGGGCGCCAAAATGGATATAGAAAAACTCTTCTCTAGGGCACCAAAAGCGATATAGAGAAACTCTTCTCTAGGGAGCCAAAAGGGATATAAGAGACTCTTTTCTGATCTAGGGCGACAAAAGGGATATAGAGAGACTCTTCTCTAGGGCGCCACGCCAGGCCCGCTGGCGCGCAGGCCGCGTCAGACGGGGCTGCGAAAGCATGCAGGCTGACGGCAGGGTCATGTTATCTCTTCAGGGAGTTTTTAGCTCATGCGACTCGGACACTCACCCTCCTCCCTCAGATTTTTACCCCCCCACCCCTTATTCCTATTAACTACAAAAAAAAGAAAGATAACTAAAAAAGAGAATTGCAAGTGGAACCAGAATCGAAATCTTCTTGGCCTTTCTTTGATCCATAGAATGTTTTGGGGTATATATGGCTTCTCAAGGCATTCAAGGTGGAAAACGATTTGTTGGTACGTTAGCCGTCATTAACCATCATTGTCGCTTTTGCTAATTTGTGATATTAAAATAAACGATAAAGTATGTTTAAAAAAAAGGAATTCAAATTTGCCAATGTAAATATTTTAGATATACAAATTCAGCAAACGATAATTATAACAATAAATAATTTAGCTAATTGACGAAAATATTAAATTTTAATTACAGACTACCTCTAACGTTTCAAATAGCGACTTAATACTAATTTAATACGACCGACCCTTACATCTTGGAGTACATCAAAAATGTCGACGGATGACGTCACTTTTAAATTGACACAAGCAAAACGAATTTTACAATGTTATTAAAACAGATTCTTATATCTTAAATATTTCAATAATCAAATTTGCAATCAAATATTTTATTGTTTACTTTCGTGTATTTGAACTATACGAAAGGGATAAAATTATCGATAACATATGCGAGCAGAATGTCAATCGACTTCAGGGACAAATTGCAGTCGAGCTACTAAATGTTTGGCCTTGAATAACCAGCAGATAATTCTTCTCTCAATTTTGTCACGGTCGATATATATCACACCTCAGAGGAGACAAGGGGCCGGGGGTTTGTTGCGGTCATAATATAGCAAAAAAAAATTTGGAAAATCCAAAAGTGCACGCCTCATAGCGGTTACTCCATTTTTACTAAAGAAAAGTGTGCATGTCAGCTCCGACGACTGACTGGAGCTCACTCTTTATGAATGATTACAAATTACTTGGTATGCATTGTTCAATACTCTAAATTCTATATATTAACAAAAATTTATACCGTAATCGTCATTTTTTTTTAATTGAAATAAATAAAAAAAAAATACCGTGGTGTCAAAATTTTTACTTAAACATTGAGAATAAAACAGACAGTCACGCTTCGGATTTCTTATGTTTCTCTAGATTAAGATTTAATAAAAAAAAATTTTTTTTACTAAAAGACTCGTCAAAATTTTGTTTATTAAATATCAATTAAACTACACCGAATTAGACAGTGAAATTCAATAGGCTTCTATTCAGATGCATACTAAAGCGAATGAAAAAAAAAACACTCGATTAGTGAAGTATTTCATTCGTTATCGTGACCACATGCAGGATCCGCACATACAGACACACGGACGTCCACGAAAAACATTTTTAAAACAGTTTTTAAAATATGTTCTATGACAAAATGTGTTTTGAAGATACTACAAATATTAAAATCAGTGATTATTCTTGCCGTTTGAGTGCATACATTATTTTACAAGTGCAACGTGTAATAAATAAAGACATTTAAAGTTCAAAAAAATCACTCGTTTTTCGTAAGGCGAGAGTAGGGCACTACCTCATGCGCTCCGCTTATGAGGCGTGCGATAGAGTTTAAACTATAAAAGTATAGATTATATACCATAAGTTATTAATATTTTTCATTCTTTTTACTTAAGAGAACTCAAACAAATATGATTATTGTTTGTTATTCATAGGTACGTGTTGAGTTAAATTTGAAGTGGGTAGGTACCAACCTACCTTCTTGCGTGGTGGACACATAGATCGTACCTACATATTGATGAGTAGGAAATGTGAGTTGTAGAAGAATACGCAATCATTTTTTTACTTTTTAGTGCATATTGATTTATTTTGGAATAGCTATTGGTTTGAAGTCGGTTTTTTTTTTAATTTTTATTTGAGTAAGAATATAGTGAAAGCGTTTTTTTGATAATTATAAAAATGCCCTAGTAGTGAGTTTTTTAAGTTGCTGGCGAGACAGAGAAAGCACTAGTATCAAATGACGTCACTGTCTACTAGCGCCATAGAGTGATTTTAAACTCTGTTTTGCAAAAAAGAGATCTATATATACAAAAAAGAAAGTGTGTCTATATGTTTCGGGTAGGCTCCGAAACGACTGGACCGATTTCAATGAAACTTTCAGGAAATCTTTAGATTGAACTGACGAGTAATCCTGTAAAGTTTGGTGACGATCGGAGTGCTTTTCTTTTTGAACTGTCAAATACAGTTTTTATTTACTATGATGATATTCTATTGTTTTATAACCCAAATTTGTGTTGGTGTATGTATGAAGTATAATACTGAAGTATAATAAAGTATACTGAAGTATATTAAAGTAAATAATTAAGGACTTTTAAGAATTCAAGGTAAGTTGTACGAGTAATCCTGTAAAGTTTGGTGACGATCGGAGCACTTTTCTTTTTGAACTGTCAAATACAGTTTTTATTTACTATGATGATATTCTATTGTTTTATAACCCAAATTTGTGTTGGTACATGTATAAAGTATAATAAAGTATAATGAAGTATATTAAAGTAAATAATTAAGGATTTTTAAGAATTCAAGGTAAGTTGTACGAGTAATCCTGTAAAGTTTGGTGACGATCGGAGCACTTTTCTTTTTGAACTGTCAAATACAGTTTTTATTTACTATGATGATATTCTATTGTTTTATAACCCAAATTTGTGTTGGTACATGTATAAAGTATAATAAAGTATACTGAAGTATATTAAAGTAAATAATTAAGGATTTTTAAGAATTCAAGGTAAGTTGTACGAGTAATCCTGTAAAGTTTGGTGACGATCGGAGCACTTTTCTTTTTGAACTGTCAAATACAGTTTTTATTTACTATGATGATATTCTATTGTTTTATAACCCAAATTTGTGTTGGTGTATGTATGAAGTATAATAAAGTATACTGAAGTATATTAAAGTAAATAATTAAGGACTTTTAAGAATTCAAGGTAAGTTGTACGAGTAATCCTGTAAAGTTTGGTGACGATCGGAGCACTTTTCTTTTTGAACTGTCAAATACAGTTTTTATTTACTATGATGATATTCTATTGTTTTATAACCCAAATTTGTGTTGGTGTATGTATGAAGTATAATAATGAAGTATAATAAAGTATACTGAAGTATATTAAAGTAAATAATTAAGGACTTTTAAGAATTCAAGGTAAGTTGTACGAGTAATCCTGTAAAGTTTGGTGACGATCGGAGCACTTTTCTTTTTGAACTGTCAAATACAGTTTTTATTTACTATGATGATATTCTATTGTTTTATAACCCAAATTTGTGTTGGTACATGTATAAAGTATAATAAAGTATACTGAAGTATATTAAAGTAAATAATTAAGGATTTTTAAGAATTCAAGGTAAGTTGTACGAGTAATCCTGTAAAGTTTGGTGACGATCGGAGCACTTTTCTTTTTGAACTGTCAAATACAGTTATGAGAAAGGTTTAGGTATATAATTTGTCAAGGTTTGTATGAAAAATAAAAAAACACCGGGGGCGAAGCCGTGGGCGGGCCGCTAGTAGCATATAACTTTCAATGGCTTATAGATCATTGCTTTATTAACTAATTTTGATTTCGATTTCGCTTTTAGTCATCAAGTCTGGTCAGCTTACATAATTTATTAGAAAAATATAATATTCTAAATATCAGTAAAGTACCGTATAATCTAAAATTCCACAGAATTTATGTCAAAATGAAAGCGATTGAGAGATTAAAACAAATGTGTATTTATTACTGTACAGTGTGTGCCATATAAAATTCCGAAAGCAAAGGTTAACTGCCGTTTAGTTGTGCAATGACAATTATTACGCATTTTATTTACGCCTGTAAGTTTCGCATATCCTGCAATACCGAAGGCGACATTTGGCGGACTGGGGTTTCAAAATGGGTTGTTTTTCAAAATGCCAATAGTGTTGCGTGATCGATAGGCACGAATCGCTGTGTAGTGATTGGGCAAAAGGCTGACGCGATGATTTTGTTGGCTAAACAAATTATTACTCGATGTAAGTACTACGTTCCTTTAATATCGGAATGTTTTCTGATGTGTTTCGGACCGTGTGAACTTTGAACGGTGCGATGTTACGTGATCGATTGAAATGAAATATAGTAAGCGAATTTAGGACGTGAAACCAGCTAAAGTGCTTGAACATGGGCGAAGTGCGAATTAAATTTGAACACCAAGGGTGCCGTGTAGTATGAAATTTAAAAATTAGATGGACCGACTCATTGGTGATTTCCCAATAAGTACGTTCGAATAGATTAGAAGTTTTCGAAAGGTGTCTAAAACCGTTTTCATTATTTTCTGTGTTCTGTCAAGTGCAAGTTGACGTAACGTGGTGAGGGTTCAGTGCGATGAATATGTTATCGTTTTTTTTTTAATCATTTGACCCAAATTTGTTTGTGGTGACCAAGATAACTGCAAATGTAAACTTGTACGCACAGTATTGAGAGGATTGCTAATATTGCCATGTTTTTTTAAGACCATAGACTTTTCATAAGTTTCTGTAACTAAAGAACTATTTTTTGTAAATTTTCAAATATTTAGGTGTTGTAGTTTCGCAAATAGGGGGAATGGTCAATTTTTATCTATTTCTTTAAATAAATTTAAAATTATTTGCTTTAAATTATTATTAAACAAAAATACGTTCGAATCCTCAGAATAAGCACTTTTATTTAAAATAATGAGGTAGTATTTTTTTTTTGTTTTCTAATTTACGCCCCCAAAAGTGATCCTAATACTTAAAATTAATTATTTACGTTATACGTCTGTGTTCGAGTCACAGACATATTTGTGTGTACCAATTGTCATAATAATAAGTTCAGTAGGTTCAAAGCAAATAGGGTTTGATAGACGGGCAGACAGACAGATACACAAGTGTTGCTGTAAGGATGTACGTTTTTTAATTTGGAGATACGGAACCCTAAAAGTGACAATGTCTTTTTGTAACTGCGAATTAGGATCACCATTTTACAATGTTAAATTAATTTATAAATATATTAAATTGTTACAATAAAACAATATACAATATAAAAGATATTCATTTAAATATATCTAGACAAAGAGTACAATAAAAGCTTCTATATAAAAGACTTCGATAAAAAATAAAACAGTCTCCACAAAGCGAGAATTATTTTGCAGGTCCACTGCGTGCTGCTCTACGTCGGCGTGAAAATTTGTGAATTCACAGCGATTTACACAAATTCAATAGTTACAGATCAAAAGGAATGTATGAAAATCAAATTGTATAGATTGTATATATTAATTTTGTACATTGCCTAGTCCAATCTAAAGGAAGGCATTTTAATTCAAATTTTCGGATATCCGTAAAGAAACTTTATGGGTGTGTAGACTAATTCAATATATGAATGCATGTATGTACTGTTTATTTCCAGCGATAGTCAGACATGGCATACACTTCCCAGGACACATATTTCACACATCCAAGTGTGAGAGTTTTCGTATTAAAACCACAGGTCGCTGCGTTACAGTACGAGTAAGGGTCGTTTTAAAGGTCGCAAACTCCTACTTCGAGGGTATGTAACCCTCGAAGTAGGAGTTTGCTCATGTTTCCCTTTGCCATTAGCGAACGGCATTTTGTAGGTACATATTTTTTATTATATTATCGTCCGTAAACCGACTTTACATGCAACAAACTTTTAAGTGCTATTTGGGACTTAATGTTTTTTTTTTCTGAAGTAACGTTTATCAGGTCAGTACAATCTATGATCCGTTTCTGCAACTTCCACATTTATAACTGAAATTTTGAATTAGTCGCCAAACCAGAAATGTTTAAATTAAATGTGGCATCTTTACAAGTAAACCTCTAATGTGATTAATTAATAATTATTTTATTAGTAACTACCCGTGTAGACGGTTTCTTCGAGTGGACATAGAATAAAATTCTTGGTTTTCTATATCGAGCGAACTTCTTTCGACCATCATCTCTATTTCGGTATATACTATTAATTTGTAACTTATCTCACTACTTTTTGATATAGATGTAATACGTGGGTCAAACTGAAAGTCCTTAGAAAATCAAAAACTGAACAAACCAGTAAGTTATTTGTATTATTATTGTTTTTTACTGTTTTTCAAAATAGTGTTCGTTGAGATCAATACATCGCTGCTTTTAATGGATCCACTGAGAGAAACACTTTACTACTCGGACTTAGGTGTCGTTTCGACAGCCTTTTTATATAGAGCTACTGCTTCCTCGGCGTTTGTAAGCCACTTTCCTCTAAAATTTTCTTTTATTTTAGAAAATAAATATAAAATAGCATGGCACGAGATCGGGGCTGTAAAGCGGGTGAGCCAGTATTCCTATACCCAACGCCCCCAAATTGTTAGTTGTATGTCTGGCGGTATGTAGTGAGGCGTTGTCATGATGAAGGAGAGTCCTATTGCGAGATTGTTTTTTCCTAACTTTTTCCAAAACAAGAAGCAAACATTTGTTTACGCACTAGTCTCCTATGATTGTGTTGCACAATTATCAGCCGTTCCGAAGAAAGAGGCCATCATATTTTTTCCGACGCTTCAACCTCGTTTTACAACTTGCCACTCGTTTGGCAACTCCTCGAAAGGAAACATCCACTGGGCATACTGTTTTGGTTTCGGAATCGCAATAGTAAATCCAGCTTTAGTCACCAGTAGCCATGTCGTACACAGCATTTGAGTCACCACCGGCAAATGTTAGCACCATTTCGCCGCACCAATTGTTACGACAGAGCTTTTGAGCGTCGGTCAAATTATGAGGTATCCACCAAATACAAAACTTCCCAACCGCTAAACATTCATGCAAGATTTTGTGCACTTCACCCATACCGATGCCTAAGCTTGTCCGAACCTGCTGGCAGATCATTCTTTTGTCAATCTCCATCATCAGCCGCACAGCACTGACGTTGTCTTCCGTCATCGCCATAGAAGGACGTCCTAGAGCCAGATTGTCAGCCAGATCAGTGCGACCGCGTTTGAACTAGTTATAAACAGTGGCAAAGGATAAAGCTTCACCATGAAACGCCTAAAGAAGTTTGTTATAATTTTCTTATTTGTTTGAATGGCAACGAACATAGTAGAAAATCATTGCACGAAAATTTCCTCGAATTATAGACAAATAAATATATTTTATTATTTTGCAGTTTCCGAGTGGCCGATTCTAAAAATTTTAAGCGTGACCTACGCATGTCACAGCGCCAAACAAAAGAGTCTTACTTCAATACTTCGATTGCGCTTCGATCGCGCGTAAAGGTTACACGCACTCATAACTCATATCATTGTTGACGTTTCTCGTGAAGATGGTCGTTCTAAACGATATTACGATGTCGTGACGACACGCTGTCGACGAACAATTCGCTCCGATAAACCAAAACGATCCCATTAACGATCCCGATTTTGTCGCGTTCGATCGACTCAAAATGGCCGAGAGGTGTCGTATAAAAATATCACGGTACAGTATTTCATGAAGCGCGTCTTTGTGTCTATGACCGTGATTACGTACCGGACGATATCTTGAACTTTATGGAATCCTGTACTTGCGTTTTATTCAATTTCGTATTATTTTTTTATGCGTTTCCCCGCGACAGACTAAACTAAATATTGTCTCTATTCACTTCAATATTACGATCGGTGAAAGGAAAACACCGCATGGCGGCGTTGGAAATATATCGATACAGGATATTCGAATACGAAAGTTTGTATTTTCTCCAATAGAAAATGAATACGGTTCTAGAGTTCGGAGCGAATGCAATTGGGAACAGACTAATTTTAAGCTCGGACTTCGAAAAAAAAAAACTAGACAAAATCGATTATCGCGGTTCACTTACATTGCCGCTATGGCGGTCCGGCTGTCGTCTTCTCTAATTTCGACTGTGCGGCACGTCGCGTTTCAAAGCGCGCTTTAAGAAACTATTCGCAGCTGTTGTTAGTGTTCCGTTTTGTCAAAGAGCCCGTTCAAGTCGTAAGGAATTAATTGTTATGCTAACCAGATGTACGTATCGTGACAGGAGTTACTTAACATTGCAAGTATTGGTACTTAAGATGAGCGGCGTCTCTTTGACTCGACGTAAAATAAGTCGGCCTAGTGTGTGAAAAGTGTCATGTATTTTTATTTACGATTCGATGGGAAATTCTAATATTTATTTTAAGGGTGCGTAGGATTAAGATTTGCTAAATTACAAATAGGTTATATTTTTGGAAGCAGAAAGTCAGTTTAGTAGCAACAGACAGTTAATAGTGAATTATAGTCCTTGTAGTGTCAGATTTTACATCACTGAAACAGTGGAAGAGGTCTCATTTTTTTTTAATTTCAGATTGAAATTTCTGTTTGTTCTGAATGCCGCACAGGTCCGTATTATTCTAACTAATAAATAAGAACAATCGAATCTCGACGTTTGCTTCATATTAATATTGAGAAAAGAAAATCAATTTATGAAAATTATGGCTAGTGCCATAGAGATTTTGTCTATAAAACCGTATATTAAAAAAAAAAACTATAAATACAATACAACGCACGTATCTCTGCCGCAGTGAAGTTAGTCGTGAAAGCGTCGCATTAACGTAAAAAAAACGCGGGGGTGAAGAAGGGAGGGTCGGGGTGTATTAAACCTGCGCATTACATCATTCGAAGGCAATTCAGAGCGCCGAAGTTTCGTATGTTGTACTGTACTAAATCATAGCTTTTTGTTGAAAAAACGCGGCTTTGTAAGAAAATATATTTTCGTGTGAAAGTCAAATTACATAATTATCAGAAATAAAATTATAAAGACAATGAATATCTTATATCTACTTTATTAAAATTAAGTTTATTAATAATTCCTCATAATTAAAACGGGAAATCTGTTACGGTTCCTGCCGTAAACTGTAATACTGACTCGATGATTTAAATATCTTTTTAAATGTTAAACCAATAAAAGAGCTCTTCGGTTTCGTGGCATCGAAGTAAAATAACTCATCGACATACATAAATATACTTGTAATAAAATATGGCGCTATGGCGGTTCAGCTGTTAAGAGTGTTGCTGTCCAACCGGGAGATATCTGGTTCGACCTTGACCGCGGACATATTGATCTATGAGCTTTTAATATAAATAAAATTAAAACCGCTCGCTCCGTGCCTCAGGAAGCACGTTAAGCGTAGATCCCGGACATTATCATCGCATCGGTAACGACGGTGATCAGCAGCCTTTGAACCGCACTGCGCACGCGCGTAGGGTCTAAGATCTATGAAATTAAAATTAAAGCCTCTGAAATTAAAATTAAAGAAAATACACGAGCCGACATGTTTCAGTTGTGATTATTAAAACCTGACAGACGACTATGGTATTTAGTATGCATCAGGATCATAGACTTCTATACAAGCATAGACCAGTTCACCAGTCGGACGCGTGAATCTGGCCGTTGATCCTAATTTCTTGTATTAGCACCTACTCTGTGGTAAGGCAACATATACCCATACCTTTAAATTTATTATTATTGTACCTAAGCAACCGAGTTTGTTTAAAGTCTTTCGAATTTACAGTAGAAATATGTTTTAACTACCGATGACAATCTATGTTTCTTATGTTCATTTCTAATAATAAATATTTAAATACATTATATGCACTATATAAAATGTAGAATTTACATGCTAAAATTCACATTAATAATGTCACTTAACTGCTTAATTTATTGTATGTAATGCCATCTCTTGTTGAGAACGTTACCTTAAGCCTATTGATACTTCATGATTATCCAAAACAATAACAACACAGCATTTACCACAAAATTGCATTTGAAAAGTAAAACCTTATCAAAATACAAATTTTCACTGAAATCATAAGAGCCGTTTCCGATATACTAATGCGTGTATTAATTTGTTATATATACATATATATGATAATAAAAAATAAATAATATAAAAAATAAGGTTTAATAGATAAAGTTTATCAAAAACAATATTCTTGATAAACTTTAATTTACATCGTTACATCGTATCCTAACCAAATACGTCATCATTGTCTTCCCTCAATGTTTTATTATTGTCTTTAATATTGCCAGTTAATGAATAAGGTTATAACAAAAACATTAAAAAAAACTTAATTTCTGAATGCGCGAATGTACACATAAAAAAAAGTTCAAAAAGATGTATACACGATGCATTTCGACAGTTTACAATCAAGAATGGGGCGAATTGAAAAAACAATGATCGAGAACGGAAGATATGATAAATAAATTAATAACACTTCTAAAAGCGTGAGAATGTCGAACGGAGACAAACCTACGAACGAATGTTGGGCGGATAAACGGCACTCGGAGATACGTGGCGTGGTAACGGCGCCCAACTGTCACTTTCATACTGAATTAAGGCGACCGGTCCCAGTCCGCCGGAGACGGCTCCCACGTCAATTAATTACGCCCGTACGAAATCGTTATTATGATAACAGTTAAAATGTTAAATGCACATAACGCGATGTGTTATGTAACGTAATACATGTCTTCGGACAGATGCACACAACAACTAAGTCCGGTCGCAAATTAGGGGCCATCCATAAAATACGTCACATATTATAAGGTTTTTGACTACCCGCCCCCCTTGTCTTTGTAACAGGTGGTCACACGTAAATAAAAACAGCAGTTTTACAATTTTTTGTTCAAAATACTTTAAATATTGGACAAAACAAAAGACATAAACCTTTTTCGTTTTCGTATTTCGGATTAGACGCCACAAAGCTTTTGACCTGCTCCTTGTCGCGCATTGTCACTTGACCCCCGCCCCCGCCCCCGCGCCAATCAACGTGTGACCAATCTATGAATGGCCCTAAGCGACGCGTCTTGTGATGTGGGTACCAGATAGAATACGTATAAACATATTTTTTTGTACCAGATGTAGCCTAGAAGTAACCGACCCTGGTCGGTTTTAGGTACTCGGATCCTTATTTTAACAACAGCAGCGGCTAGACTAGTTTATTCGATCAATTTCTCGATCAGTTTCCTGATCGGTTTCTTGATCAGTTTGTTAAGTATTGTGTGCACGTCCACTATGATCTTTATTACGTTTAATTTTCTCGTACACACATATAATAACGTAGGCTTAAGACAAACTTCAATTTTTAACCGAATAAATATTTGTCTTGTACGGGAATGAAACCCACGCCCTCAGTGCAGCATAGTACATCTACATTGCTATGTGTTCACATACTGTAATAATATACACACATGTTTATATATTAATATACCCAATGATAGCGAGTATAATGCACCCACTTCTTGTCCTATGGAAATTCAAATTATGTTTCTCCTGTATGAAATTAAATAAGTACCGTAATCAGTCTCCTGTCAGGGCATACCGTCCTATTTCCTTTTTCATCTCAGATTATTTTTATATCTTTAAGCCCCCGGCGCTGGACAATGCCGGGACCGACAGCTCGACGTGCTCTCTGAGGCACGAAGAGACTTGTTTAATTTAATCTAAGTCAAAAACACATTGATCAATTTGCTCTTGAGCAAGATGGAACCCGATATCTCCCGGTCGGACACTCGTAACCACTGAGTCACCATTATCCTATATTTTATTATATTTTTGTATCGCTTCTCGCGTAATATAGGTGTTTTTATTCAAATACAAAAAAAAAATGGAGTATCTTTGTACTCGTATTTGTCTAACACGTACTCCCGTATTTAATCCATACGTGATCAGTGCGTGGTGATATTATGTCGATAGGGGATATCGGGAATATTATTTATATTTTTTTCAAGTCCACGTAGTCTTTTTTTTTTAAAGGAAAGAAAGGCCAAGAAAGCAAAGGAAACGGTAATGCAGTCTTATCTATGGAATAAAACGGAAGATATCATAATTAAAAACTAGAATTATAAATACCATTTATTTTATATAAGTACTAATAAAAACCTAAAATTATATTCCATTCGGTTTGAATGTAAGTAAATATAAATTTTCGAAAGAAAGTTTCCATCAATTAAATCCAAACGCTCTTTAATTGATCGCTTCCTTAATTCTTCCATAAAAGAAATGGTTTTATAATTATCAAACAAACAAACGGAACGATTTGCATTAATAACTACATCTCAAAGCAATAACGTTAACTGGCGTCGTTCGACCGCAAGCCTTCGACGGAAGGCTGCTATACAAGCCAGCCGCCATAGAGAAGCAAAGCGAGACGGACCCCTTTCGCTTCTGCTCGACGCCCAGTATTCGCCAATGAAGGAGATGTCAGTGGACGAAGGGCCGGGCCGCGTTTAAAAGTATAGTTAAGTACCAAAATACGAATGCCGTATCGAACGTTTGTTTCTCAAACCTTCTTCACTCGTCCGATTTGTACGTATGTTTGAGCGATGAAAATTTGCTAGTTATGTGCGCATTGTCATGTTAGAAAGAAAAAATTGGTTGTCTGTAAGTCGGTTTACGAACGATAATTTTACGTGATATGGTCATAAAAAAACATAGATGAAAAATTGCATACTTTTATGAATTGGATTGGATCATTATCATTATTTTGTATCTCTCTTACATTCCATCGCCCGATAGAGTGGAAGAGAGATAGATGCGTCACAAGCCGAACGCTTAGAGCCTGTCCAGATGAGGCGTTTACGCGCTGGAAGGGATCCAGATCAAATACGTCCACTCGCAACGAACTCGCGCGTAGTACTGGGTACTGGACATATATTCATATTATGTACTGGACGCAGCAATGGCGCTCGAGTATCTCGAATCACGCGGCGCTCGCGCGTAAAATGGGCGAGTCGAGAGCTCGCTCGTTGCACGCGTTTTACGCGCGATTGAGGAAACGCGCATCGGCATCTGGACGGGACATATGTAGCTCTAGCATCTTGGGTACGCGCGAGTGCCAACGCGCGAGTGCACTAGCGCGTTAAACGCCTTATCTGGACAAGCTCTTAAGACGCCTCTCTATCGCTCGCTCCGCGCTTTCGCTCGCACGCTCGTCTCAGGCGGAACGCGACAATGAGTCATGCTTTTTCGTGCGTGCAGCCGGCGTTCATCGGCTTATTTTTGTGCCAATGCTGCATATTCTCTATGCAATTGTCGGTGGTAGATATCCCGGCTTGTTATTTAAACCTGTCATTTGCAAATAGTTCAAGGTCCATTTTTAATTTCTCCACAGTCATTGTTCTCGTATTAGAATCGATCCAAAATTGCTATTTCTGAAATAAAAAACAAACCTCGAAACAAACACCGGTAGGCTTCTAAGGCCCAACAGCGTCGAGCAACCGACCGCGACGAGGCGAAACCGACGTCCCTCATAACCCCCGATCTTTCATCGACTTCCTGAAAGATTTAAAATGCATCCGAAAGACAAATTACTTCGATCCGAGGGCTGATTAAGCCTTCGAATAGGGGTGGGGTCACGTGGTCAGGTTCCTTTGAGACAGGCTGTAATTCGATTACAATAGTAAGACAAAGACCTAGCTCAACGAGGTTCATGACCCCGTGACCCTGGATCCGGCACCCTGTTTCGACCCCCCTTTGATAGTTCCGCCCTTCCATTGGGATTTATTAATTGTCCTCGCTCTGTTACTCGTCCCAGTTTCACGGGAGATAACCTGACATGATTAACAATAACAATAATAAAACCACAAAATAGAGACGCAATTACGAACTCTTATTTTTCGAAAATTAATGATCCGTGTATACAAGCAATGAAAATTTATTGCTGTATACACGGATTATTAATATTCGACTTACTGAATGGGTTTTCTAGAGAATTAGATTTCTATTACCTTGTTTTACATTTTATTTATTATATCAATTAATATTTTCGTAGACAGAATTAATAAAATTTGCAAATTATTAACGTGAGCTTAATATAGTAAAATATGATTCCAGTGATAGTGAACAAGAATTTAAAAAAAACACATGGATGCGGTTATTTGGTAAGTGTATAACTCATTTGTTAATACAAATGATATAAATTGTCCGTATATTTATGTTTTTTATTTTGTGCATCTGTGTTCAGTGATATGCTGTTTAAATTGTTATTCTTTTGTACTTTTAAAATTTAATATGTCCGAATTTGTTCATTAACTATCCTGAAACTTGAAATTCGAACCTGATAATTATTAATATTTTTATGGCTATGTAACGTGATTTATATAATTTATTTTATTGAATTAATATTATAACAAACTAGGGGCTTGCCCACGGCTTTACTCCCGGTGTTTCTTTTATTTTCATATAAACCTTGTAAAATTATATACCTAAACCTTCCTCGTGAATTACTCCATCTATTGGTGAAAACCGCATAAAAGTCCGTTCAGTAGTTTTTGAGTTTATCGCGAACAGACAGACAGACAGACAGATGCGACGGAGAACTTTGTTTTATAATAAATAATGATATGAATATCATTATCAATCGGTACTATAAAAGATGCATTCATTTTATTCTCTTTTACTAATTTTTGTATAATAGTCGTTTGTAGGGAGTCAACTCCAGTCGTGCGTCGGAGCTGACACAATTTTTTTTATGAAAAAAGACAATCCCGTATCATTAATTCTATAGCGCAACGTCAAATATGGTTACAAAGAATCGAACATCCATAATTAGGACAATTCATTTGAGATATGTTGTTGGAGAGAATTGAACCCCGTGCCTCTTATTTTTAAAGTCAGCGCTTCATCCGCTGGGCCACCGATGTCGTCCTACAATTTTAATAATTGAAAAATTGAAATGCATTGTTTTTATTTTTTTTTTCTTTTTATTTATACAAATGTAACACACCGAATCGCCCGATTTAATACATTTCAATAAATAAAATAATCTAAAATACAATAATTAATCATAAGCGTTGTGCTATTACATAATGAATTCGGACGCAATCAAATACACCATCGAAACTTTGACAATAATAAAACAAAAATTAAAAAAAAAATGCACACACCTCCAGCGTCAGAAAAATACCGTTACTCAAACAACGGATACCTTTCTCTGTTATGAGATTTTACGCATGTCTTCCGAAGCCGATGTGTAACTCACTCGACTGTATTGCTGAATTCTCTATTTTTAGGGGGGCTATTCTCGAGTTGCATGCGAAAAAGTTTATTTCGTTTTGTACACTCGGTTTTTAATATCGATTCGATCGCATTAATCGCGTACGCGTTTACGCATCTATACGCTTACATGTTCTTTGGTATCTTTTCAATTGAGAAGAAAAAAAAAACATTGTATAATGAATTTATTTATAAACTAAGCTTGATAAAAATAAAATTAATTAAAAGAAAAATTCAATTTTCATTACCAAACGGCGAACAAAGGTTACCGAAATTGAATAAGAATGAATTCATTTTTAATTTAATACTATTAAATGTTACCAATAATAAAAATAATTAACAAAAATATCACCACGTGTTTTGTCTATTTCAATATATTTTTTTTTTGCTTTTTATTTTGTCGCTTTTACTATTAATGTTTTCATAATTCACAAAAATGCAGCAATTTTATTAAAATTAACTATACCATTGTCCGTGGTTCTCTATCATAGCTTTGAATTGTTACCTGTGAACTGAATATGGTCTGCTTAAAATAGAGTCAACAAAAACGTAATTAATTTCTAACTCTCAACACGTGTATTACGATAAAAGCAGTCAATTAAAATGCTAAAAATAGCACAAGGAACAAAAATGGCTGACTCATTCAGTGCGTCCATTAACATCGAAAATATTATTTTGATTGCCTCAGTTGGCCCCATTTTCGTGAATTCGCTCTGGTGTCATGAGCTTTATTAGGTCTAGGTGACTGATTAAAATGTCAAAAGATGCGCATGAGCAAGGACGGTAAAAAATGTTCGATAATTTTTTTAAGAAAATCGTAAACCGCTATAAATGGTTATTTTCAGGGGTTTCAAAGGGCACTTTCAAACCTTTTTCTTAAGTTTATACATTATATTATATTTTTTTAAGCTTCTTATTTTTTTTACAATGAAAACTAACTAACTCAATGTCTGAAGCGGGTTTTTTTTTGTTATTGAGAATAATGATAAGTATTGAAATTACGATTTTTTTTTTAAATCGGCCTTGTCACGGCTTGCGTCAAATGTAAACACGCGTTCTGATATTGGTTTATAATGATTAAAAACATTAACTTTTACATATTAACATATATTTTTTTATAATAGTAATAAAAAATATATTTTTAAAGTTACGTAAGTTGAGTTTTTGTTCCTTTTGCTATTGAGTTCATTTTTAATGTACCCGAAGATCGTGTAGAACACTATTTCTTACTTAGTCCATTATCTACCAGTAATCTGAACAGAACTATAGATCTTCCTAGAGATATCAAACCAAAACAAATATTAGAATAAGTGCCCTTACAAAAAACAACGGCGCCGGCGCAGCCCGAGTATTTTGCGCCCGAGGCGACTTCGAGAAACGACCTAAAATTATGCAACAGCTTGAATGAAAAACGTAACATTATATGCGCTAGAGAAAATAACAGGCCAAGCGATTAGATACAGTAGAGGCGTCCTAGTGTACAAAGCGAACTTTAATAGCAAAAGGTTATTACATAGCAGGCACTCGTTTGAGCTAAAAAAATTAAATTTTGCATTTGGTTTTAAGATTCGTTTTTGGACCCGTAGAAAATCGAAAACATTATTGGCATATAATATTAGCATGTTTCATTAGATTTTTAACTACATTACTTCTGGACAGTAGGTGTAACTCCACGTTAAAAACGGATTTTTCGAAAAAACTTAGCAAACGAACACGGCATGAAAGTTTGTGTAAGAATCATCACTTTCGTAATAATGATCTATATAAATAATTATTTATGAATCTGGTCCTTGCGACACCAAAAACTTTATACTTGAGCGTTTCTGGACATACAACCGCTAATGGAAACAAAAAATGGGTCTCAATTGAGATTAGTATCAGAATCAGAATAAAAAGTGAGAACCTGATAAAAACCGATGACGGAACTAAGTACAGAGACGAAAATGAAACCGGAGTGGGAATTCAATTCAAGATTGGAACCAGAATCCGAACAGTAACAGTAGCGCTTGCAGCGCTGGATTTACACTAGGGGCAGTCTGGGCTAGTGCCCGGAGCGGCAGAATTTCTAGGGCAAAATTTGGTAAGTGGAAAAAATTTTTAGTGGTATCAAAATTACTCAATATAATTAAATAATTATAATTTTTGTTTAATGAATAATTCCAGATATTCAATTCATGCATTATTTGTTAAATCGAAATTTTGTATGTAATTATTTTGGCACTTTTAGTTGAAATTAATGATCAAAATAATTTTATTAATGTATTTTCTAGATGATTCAAAACAATAACATAATATTTTTTATGTTCTGAAAAAAGATATTTGTAGTCTTTACGAAGAATTAAAAATATTTTTGAATAATTCATGCTTTTTTCAAAGAATAAACTATATCAATCAATCAATGAATTTTTAAAAAAATTAATAATTTATCGATTACATCTTTTAATTATATTTTAATAAAATTCTTAGAACAAAAAAAATATTTTTTAATGTTATTAAAGTTATAATACATAATAAGTTTTCTGAAACATTTTGGTTATTTTATTTTTTAAAAAACAAGATCTCGAAATTATAACTTTAAGTAAAATTTCAGTATTGGGGCGGCATTTTCTACAATGCCCAGGGGCGGCACTAAGTTTAAATCCGGCGCTGAGTGCTTGAAACCGGAACGGAAATGGAACAAAGACCCGAGACGGTAATGCGACCGGGATCAGTATCAGACACAGAAGTGAGACTGGGAATAGAATCAGGAATAGATTAGGATTGAACATGGTACTTGTTGAGATGGTGTATAAAGAAGAAACGGAAATGATCGGCCATTGCTGATAGTTTAGATCGAAATTGTGGCCTATGCGTAAGGTTTCAACCAAATGCGTGATCGATATCTTTTAGGGTAAAGCGACTTCAAGTTGAATGTGACATTATACAGTCAATTTGTTACCTAGCCATCGATAATTTCCTAATCTTTGGAAATTGCATAATTTTGTTTACCCAACAATTTAAAATGGTAACTTGTTACGATATGCCGTTTCACGACTTAACGGAGAACGCGCAATATGTATTTTTTTTCTAACACGTTCGTGAATCTCGTATGTTGCTTCATATACAGACGTTCGTTAAAAAATTGTTCCGAGCGAAAGCGACACCCGATGCTATACCATTTTAGAGGGCTAGTGTATTCGTAGATCTATTGAAATACTAGATACGATGCCACAGTTTGATATTAATTAAATAGTAATTTCCTATTCATTTTCAACCGACATGTCGATATATACCACAGAGCATAGAGAGAATAAAACGATAAGTAGACAGTAGGCGCGTGCCCGATGTATGAGCAAATGACCGAATAAACTCAATAGTTAAAACGTCGTCCTTTGCGAATAAAATGCGCGGACGGCGTTGACCCGAGGATCTACGTCTTATCACCGATAAATAAAAAATATGTCAAATTAAAAAAAAAACAACAAATTCAGTATAATTATTATATAAACTTCAATAAGTTTTACCCATGAAGAAATCGTTAATACTTGTGTGTACATTGCTTGATCTGTACGCATCGCACTTATATCTTAATAGTTAAAAACAAAACAGTGTACAACGTTCATTTAATAATGATAAAATCATTTTGCTTCTCTTTTTCCGTCGTATGGGAATTATGGTAAAAGGAAAATATCCCTACCGGCTCGAGATTCTAATGTTGTCAAATTTTAGTCACGATATCTACAAAACGTTTTATTAAGTAATTTTAAAATTGTGAAGAGTTTGTTTATAAGGTTTAATTTATTCGTTTAATTATACGTTTGAAAGCGAAAAAAATGGTTTTTATAAAAGCCGTTCTCAATGAAAGGTATCAAGTTATTTCCAACTTCAAATGCAATATAAAATTTCACTCTTTGTTAAAAAGACTCCGAGCCAACAAAAGGCAGGTGCTATTTGGTATACATTATTCAAAGGAAAATGTTTAATTAATATATGTATGTAATATTTCAATAAATACATGAATATTTAAATAAATACTGCATTTGATTGAGATACTTAAATGTATTTACTGCTTTAATAAAATATGTGTATTATTTTGATTGTTATGAATATTAGTACTAAAAAAATTGGTTGCCTGTAAAGTCGGTATACGGGCGAAAGTTTTACGTGACAACGACTTTGAGTGGTAAAATCATTTTAATGTGAATATTCATTCGTATAGTAGGAAGAAGGATGAAATAATAGTAACAATTTAAAACATTTATTTATACAAAGAATTATATTTAAAACATTAATTTATACAAAGAATCTCGCACTGAATTTCATATTAACAAAATTTTATTTTTACCTTTACACATACATACGTATTTATATACAAATATAACTACCTTCACATTATCACTACACAATCGTTTTACAATTAACTGGCAACGTAAACTTGTATGCAGGCGCCTAAGCGAAATAGAAGCGCAAGACATGAACCGGTGTGTATGCCTATCTCTCTCTCTCTCTCGCTCTGTCTCTCTCGCTCTTAGGCGAGCTAACTGTGCTCGAGTGGAAGGGACGCGTGCCTTTCACTTTTATGTCTGTCTCTCTCGCTCTTAGGCGGGCTAACCATGCCCGAGTGGAAGGGACGCGTGCCTCTCACTCGCTCTCATTGTGAGCGCATAACGTGAGCGGAGCGTAACGCAGTTTCTTGAAGTGTCACCCGGCAAACCAATTTATAAGACGTTGTCACGTCAAAAATTATGTATGTAGCGGCAGAGTTTCGTGCGTTGTACTATATCTTCGAACAGTAGGCATGTGCTTTGTTGTGTGCTTTGAAAGTTAATCAGTTTCATTTAAATTATGATTAGTTTTAAATCTTGCCTCTAATGATGTATGTAATTTTTACTTTAGTGACTTTATTTTCTGAAAATGTAAAAATGCATTCACAAGAAAAAAATTCATTGTGACAACAAACCGGATTTTTATCGAAAACCACCTCTACACAATTGAAAACTCTACGCATTGCGCGAGCGCAGTTATCCGTTAATTAGCCGCACAGGCGAGTGTTCGATCTTTTGCCGTAGATAATCTGCGTTGCATCACGTTTACCTAACGATAGACAAAAGGCATTGTATTATTAATTGTTTCGCATTTTCATTTAAAACTACAAGCGACCGATATGGTAATTACACCGTGTATGAGTGTGATAGCTGTTTCCATTCAATTATATTCACTGATTATTCAAAATGTCGAAAGAACTTAAAAAGAAATGATCATTCCTATAGAATGCAATGTAAACGGATAATTGGATACAGTGTAATGCAATTTATCGATAAATAATGTAATGAAGTTTACTTTAAAATTTAAATATCAAATAAGTGTTGTGTTTTTTGTTGACTTTATAAAATAAAATCGCTCTTTTATAAAGAGTTACCGCGACCGCGTCGCACGATGCAATGCCACGCTTACCATATTCAAGGAAGAGGTGTCAAATTTGGTGTGAGACCAAGTAACAGGTGACGAAATGTGTATTTATTGCTACGGCCCCAAAACAAAACAGCAATCGATAATATGAGGTTATCGAGATGAGCCGAAAATAGCTAAATAAGCGCGCGGGCGATGTGCCTTTAAGCGGATGATTGCTTCTTTTTTTTAATAAAGCTGGACACATGGCTACTGTATCTTTGAAGAATTGTAATACCGTGAATAGTTATTGGTACCCTACCATTTGTTTGCCGGAAGTTATTCACGAAATCCGTAAAAATAACCGTAAACCTCATTATATCTTGCATCACAACAATGCCAATTCTCACACGGACAAACAGACAAATAAATTTTTGTCAGAGAAAAACGTAGAACTTATAAGCGATCCTACATACAGTCCCAACCTGACAATTTGTGACTTTTTTTTGTTCGCAAAAATTAAGAACTAATTACGCGGTCAACGATTTTCATCACTAGAAGAGGCTGTCGAAGAGTATGAAAAATACGTTTCCAAGGTCACCAGAAAGAAGTCGCATAAATGTTTTTGTGTTGGCATAAAATTGGTTTATTCGTATGAAAAAGTGCGTTAGGCTAACGGAGAATATTTTGAGAGACAATAAATTTATTTTTGATTATTCATAGTTATTTTTTCTCAGACATTCCAATAATTTTTAGTGTGCCCTACGTACATCGCAATTCTAAACGTTGTAATCTAACACATCACGTAGCAAAAGGTTAATAATTATTTTGCAAACGTTTGTAAATATCGTTGCAATAACAAGTTCCTCGCTTTCGATGTGAACCTTCAGTAATAAATAATGCAACTGGCAGTCATCAACGCGAGATTGCCGCAACGTATGTATTTATCAAAAATGTAGAATTACTAAACACCATAAATCATTCTATCATAAAAATTACTTTTAATATCCATTGTAATGAGCGTGCAAAGTATTCTTTTATTTAATTAATATTTATTGAATATCGATGGGTACCTAAAAAAATATCTACCTAATCTTTAAAGGTTAAAAATTTGTAATAATATTTTTTTTAATAGAATTATTATAATTTTTTGTAAGGGCGGCGGTTTAGTGGTTTAGAGCACCTTGGAACCACCTGGTATTATGTTCGATTCTTACTAAGGACCGATTGACCGATGACTTTTTAACTCAGTTCAAAGTCAAACCACTCCCTTCGTGCCGCAAAGAATTCGTTAAGCCCTCGTGGTCCCAAAAATTAAGGTCGTAACGGTCTTTAGCAGCCCTCGATACGTATTGGGCTTGTAAAGGGCTTGAGGTCAGTCAGTCTGACGTAAACGGATTGTGTAAATGGATAGATAGATGCCCTAGTAGCGACGTGATTTGAATGTGACACAGGCACACACGATTAGGGGTTGTTATTTTTTAGTAAATAGCTATATATATTCTACCTTTGCATACAAACAGCATCTGTTCCTTCAAGGTACGGCGTTTAAAGGGATGGACTAGTTTGAGAAGTAAACGACTTACGCCAAGCCTCTGATTAATAGAAGCATAATCACAAAAACTACTTTTTATTGTAAGACTAAACAATCAAATAAATTGTAGGTAATGTGAATTTGGCGACTTCGGAAATTTTTATAAATACGAATTAATATATTTTCCCTTTATATTTTTCAACTTTAATTGTACACAATAAAAAAATCTATTATATGTATAATAAGAATATAGAAATAATGACTAATTGATGAAAATAATATTTTTTTTGTGTGTGTTCTCAATTTTACCTATCAAGTAAAAAATACTAATTTATGAGAACATACATCAGTTATTGTGCAAACCAAATAAGTGAGCAGAAGACTTCAGATAGTATTTCCGCACCTCCAGGATAGTTTCTACTGACAACGCCTGAAACCGGTCTTGATTAGCTGCGTAGGCGCTGACCCATCTGATGGGTAAAAGCCCTACTCTAACTTCCAAATAAGATTTTCCCTCTACAACTTTTCTAGGGAAGAGACACTGAAGTTTACAAATTATGCGATATATCTATCCAGCCCATTACCACATCATGTTATTTAATCGCTAATAACCATAGATTAAAATGAATATGCTAATTACTTTGAAATACAACCATTATGGAGAAACAAGAAAGTTTTGACGTGTTAAATGTCTGCACTGAGTCCCATTTTAAAATTGTACCTAGCCCACCATGACTGATATTTGTACTTCGCACAGAACAAACTAAAAGGTAAAGTCAAATCAATAAACAAACAAGGAAGAGGTTCTATAATTTTATATCTACATTTATTATTATCTATAATAACCAATTAGAAAAAAAAAACTATTTGATTTTTTTTTAATAATTTGCCTACACAACATTAAAAAGACCTGTTTAGTTTTTTATGCTAAAATTATACATATCTCGCAGACGGGTCATTGGATTTGCATGATAGGTCAAATCTTCTATCTGGGATATGAAAAAAAAAAAACAAATCTGTCGAGCATTTTTTTCTCTAATTAAACATATGGACGTGATAAAGTTTTTTTTTATAAAGGTTTATTTTAAGATATGTTATTTGCGTATCAAATTAAGTAGTTACGGGCCAGAATTAAAACAATCCTAATTTGAAATTTAATTGCTATGACGATTTTTCCATTTTATATAATTCGTAAACTTCCAAAAAGTATCCGACGTGTTTACAAGTCTAGGATCTATTCCGAGAAGAAAAAAAAAACCAACGTAAGTATACTTACTAACATTTAAAACGTCCAATTATGTTTCTAATTACGCGTTCCAAGCTAAATATCTCTTAGAGCCGGACGCGAGGCGAGTTCTAAAACGGCCAATAAAATCCAAATGTCTAATGGAGCACATTTGAATTGCATAATTATACGCAACGCGCGTTACGTGAGCCAAAGGCACGGCTACTTACTTTCATCTCAATATTAACTTAAATTATAGCGTTATTGGGAATGTGAGATGTGTCCGGATACGTAACGCAGAATGAAATTGTTATTGAAGCATTTTTTTTAATCTGTGACGTATTTCAATACGTAATATTTATTGATGTTGGAAAAAAAATTGTTGGACAATGTTGCCATTTAAAATTAAGGCAACATTGTAGGTTTTAATCGCCCTACTGTTTAGGCAAGCTCTCTCACAATCTTTTTTTTTTTAGATTGAGAGGTATTTAGAGATACGCACATTGCAGTATATTAAAAATCTGATTAGAAATGAGGTAATAAAACTTCAATCGCCGTTCTATTCGCATAACCTAATATAATTTCATTTATATGAATACAAAATTTTAACTCGAGTTGACACGCGACGCTAAATAATAATCGAATAAGCTATTTATGCTACTAAAGTCTAACTTCTGAGGCGGCGATTCGACAATCGATAATGAAATGACAATTGAGAATGAAGTGTCAAGAAGGCGTTCTGTTTAGGCGCATTTCGTTACATGAGAGAGAGAACAAAGATATAACATAGAAAGAAGAAAAAAGACAGTTACACATTTGACCGCCACGGTAATGGAGCGAAAGAAATCGACGTGTGCATAACAATATAAAAGATAGAATAAGATAATTTCGCGCATGCGCGCTTTATGGATGCATGCGTCAAACGCTAAAACAGCTGAGGTAACTCGCGTTGTGTACTTAATAATATATATATTTGAGTTTTGTTTGCGTTTGTTTGATTCCCGTGATTGTTTGATTATATCCATGAAGAGTTATTTAAGAAGTTTCGCCTTTATCATCTGTACAGTGTTGCTTAGTATTAGTTTATAATTGAAAAATCTTCGAAGATCATTTGACCCATTTCCGTGAAAACTTTTACACCTAGGTTTTTCTTTTTTGAACAAATTATTATGCCTTTCACTATGTTCTCTTACTCTGTTCGAATACTTTTGTGCTATCCATTTTTATGATTTTGTTATACCAGTCAACGACGGGCGTCCGGCTTCCATATGAAAAAAATTAATGAATTCATTTTATTTCCACGCATATACTGCGGTAGGCATATGATATACGGATACGCTACCCAGCAGAATGGTCAAAACAACGTCTACTGGTCTGGTTCAACTAGTAAAATATATAGTTTGATTTAAACTTGCTGCAAGTTTAAATCAAACTATGTCGTGGCTGCCACTTGTCATGGCAGACTTGATGCAAACTTTCTTCTTTGATACTTCAAACTTGTTGCAAGATTGAATAAAGTTTACATTGCTGTCTGGGTAAATGGCTCGAGCCACCAACTCAAATGTGAAGCACTTTCTCCTTTGAGAATGAAATTTAAGCTGTGTGTTTATGGAATATCTACGATTCTATGGAACTGTCGTACAAAGTTACATAACATTTTTAAAGGAAAACGTTATTCAAAAGACTTAGAATTAGCAATGAAACGTTGAAGTTGTTGCCAAGCATTTGTCTACATCTCGAGACAAAATGGCGCAAAGAATTGGGTATATTATAAATATTGAGGAATAAACTTTATCTGTTCATGAATTAACATAATTGTGAGCTTTCTTCATTGACGGGGAAGGGGTTGAAAAATCGTCTAATTTCACTAAACGCAAAAAAAGAATCAGCAATAATTTTGGATAATGGCGGGAGTTATATGATTTACTCTTAGGTCAAATAGACCTTAAAGTGATCTGACATTTAAAAAAAAATAAACACATTTTCACGCAAAAAATATTATGGTACTTTAGAAATACCCATTCTCTCCATTTTTTTTTTGTTTCAATTATGTTTAAAATTTCTAATCGCCTGCTATTTAGGTTTAGCAGCATTTGATTGCTTAGGTTACGACTGACGTGGTTATAGAACTTTCAATTAATTACTTACTTTTATTATGAAGTCATATGTAACAAACTTATGACACTTTCTAGGCATTTACATATTATATAATAGTAGATGCTTTGAAATCCCTTGTCCGTGTGGAGATGGAATTGTCCGTATGAAAATAAGTAATAGCACTACACTTCACCGCTGATCTGCAAGCGATTTGTATAAAGCAATTATCCTTGTTCTTACAGCAACTGGCAGTAGTATCCACCTTAGTAAAAAGTAGGTTTACGTCACTGCGGCTACTAACCCGCAATAGTTAAGTGATTGTGGTGAAAAACCCTCAATGTAACCACACAAAAAAATGGTTTTGAGTCATCGGCGGCCCCCATGTTTCCGGTCATGACGACGATGAGGTGCGGAGAGTAAAGAATTCGTGTCTCCAAGAACATGGATATCATCTCAAACGACGCTACCTGGCAACGTGCAACGCAAGCACTTTAAGAAATGATGAGAGTATTGCTGAGCCGGAAGAGGCAACGGTCAATTAACATTGACACATTATAGATTTACCTGAATTCCCAAAACAATAGACACAATAGTTTCAGTCCGGAAATCTGTTCTTCTACCAGTAAAACAATAACCTGTTTTAAGATGGTGTCGGGTTTATTACCTGCAAAGCTCCCACCAGTCCCACTAGATCTAGTGAAGATCGAATGTATGTCAAACAAAGTAGTATACCTTATATTCAGAATTACCAATCAGTATTCGTTGAAGGTCATATAGGTATATGCTCTGTAGATTAAATGGAATTTAATAATAATAAAAAATAATATGAACTCACGCTTATTTCTCAGAAGGGTAGGCAGAGAATATAAATTTCAACATGGTACGACCTTTGCATTTCTTTCTTGCCTCATCGGCATCCATCAATCTGTTCATGCAAGTTCGTCGGTTGTGGGTACTTAAAATTTGGCCCCTTTTAATATGCCACCAACATAGTTTGCATAGGATTTTCTAGGGCGACCCTTGCCAAACCTTTCTATCACACACATTCGCTCTATAGATTTGTTTTGTCAGTCTACTTTCATTTTTTTTTCCAGGTGGCCAAACCACGGCAACATACCTCTGTCTACTCTAGTCACCACATCTTTCGTCAAACCACACTGCTCTCTAACATCACGGTTTCTACATTTATTTTCCGAGACACTCCATACATACTACGCAGTGATCGCATTTCCACTCCATTGATCCTACTTTAATTTTTTTTCTGACATACCCAGCTTTCACTACCATACATAAGCGTAGGGGTTAGAACCCCATTATGGACAACTAAGCGTGCTGGTCGTGAGACGCTTTTATTATTTATAATAGTGCGCAAGACCTCATTCACTTTATGTTCCAATGAAATGGAATTTATGTACTAATATATTTCAAAAGCTAACCCAATGAACAATGATGATGAAAGACTTTGGAAACCCAAGGAGGCAAAGATTGGCCAATTTCTTGGAAAGAGACAGACTCTTTATGATAAACTTCTTCATTATACGACTTCACAAGAAAAAGATTTGGTTCAGCTCCAATTGGTTCGCTGAAAAATGAGATAGACGTTATTACAACGGCTAAGTGGAAAATGAAGACTCAATGATCGACAAGACAAAAATTCAGTTATCGATACCTAAAGACCAGTCTTAGAACAAGTCGTGTTGCTAGTGTGATATATACCAGATTTTGTCTCTTATTATAAGTCCCATAAACAAGCTCACAGTTACTGAACGTACAATGGAAAGAACTGTTTTTAGGGTTTCTCTGTGAGGTAAAATGCGGAACGAAAAATTTGCAAAATAATGAAATGGTATCTGATATTATTTCACTCTTCTTCTACAATATAACAGTTCATATTAATTGTCAAGAAGGTTCATGATGAGTAAATCCACATTTGGTTACTACTGATTAATATTATCCCACATAACGTGCATATTTTGCAGTAGTAGAGCTATGCTGTGTCTAACTTGACTGCAACACGAAAAAGGGCTGGCTCAATTGATGACGTACCACATTCTCACATAATGCAAATTTGAACTAGTAGTTTCTGCTTTTGTGTTCGTCCAGTGACTAAGAGTTTTGATGACCTACTACCGCATCCCACTCTCCTTCAAATATTCTAACTCTTCCCAAGAGACCGGCAACATACTGATATCTCCTATGGAGTTGCGAGTGTTCATTGGCGGAATTGACCACCTGCTCTCCAATGGCAAGCATATTCAAAAATACTATTTAAAAAAACATTTAATTAGATAATACATTCAAACTTCAAAAAAACATCGAAAAAGTTATCTCGTTTCATTTGAGTTTTGCCATAATCGGGTAACTGGAGAACCTCTTAAGCTGCTTCGTATATTAAATAGTAGGAGAAATTAATTTCAAAAGCTCAAGGTGAGAAAAGTGCTACTGATAAATTTCCTTTGTAAAAGCTTTAAGAATCTCTACTTTGTAGTGTGTTGTGTTGACGTATGAACGGAATCCATCTATAAAAATCAAATCAATCAAATAGGATTTACAACAACCTGGATTCCATGCTACAGAGCTCAAAATCAAACCACATACTTTAAAATATTAATCAATTTTAAAAATTTTATTATAAGATAATTTTTTATAATTTAAAGTGCACGTAATTAATTGTAGTTCTATCTATAAAATTAAGTAACAATAATTATGAAAACCGTTTTTTTTATTTTAAACTAACAAAATTAATTTTTTTGTGAGTGCGATCACATATTTAAAGCATTTTCCTTTACTGATAAGAGTTTTTAATATATCTCTTTGATTTAATTTCAATTTCTTAACTCATTGAAAAACTTTTATTTTCTATATATGCAACATTTTATTAAAAGTCAATGTCAAGATTTTGACAGTGACAAAAATGACAATTCACGAGTTGTGCAATTTGCATTTTTGTACGTTCTATGATTTGCCTTCTTTTATTAACAATTTGTTTTCATAGTTCAGCTAAAGTTTAATAATAAAAATATTATTTTATCAGAAGTGAAACTTGCAGTATAACACTGGCTAAACAGTAAAAAAATATTTATATTCTCATTTAAAAGTGTTAGAAAGTTGTACACAATGGCTACTGACACATATACAGAGAAAAGCAAGAATATAGCCCCTAATATTGCTGTCAGTGCAGTGTTGGTACCTAGTCAGGACTTACCACTCGATACACCAACAGTCTGCGGATATGATTGGGAAAATGGTATTGACTATAATAAATTACTTGATAGTTATTCTAGAAGTGGATTTCAAGCCACTAGTTTTGGCGCAGCTGTCTCCGAAATAAACAAGATGTTGAAAAGTCGCTCTGTACCATTGACGGAACAGTCGTCTGACCCATACGAAGAAGATAGTTATATAAAGAAAAAGACTAATTGTACTATATTCCTTGGTTACACTTCTAATATGATCTCCTCTGGACTCCGTGATACAATAAGGTTTTTGGTTAAGAATAAACTGGTTGATTGCATTGTAACTACAGCAGGAGGTGTCGAAGAAGATCTCATCAAATGCCTTGCCCCCACTTATATTGGAGATTTTAATTTAAATGGAAAAATATTGAGAACACGAGGTATAAATAGAATAGGTAATCTTTTAGTGCCAAATGATAATTATTGCAAATTTGAAGAGTGGGTCACACCTATACTCACTGAAATGGTTAATGACCAAACAACAGATGGAGTAGTGTGGACACCATCGCGAATAATTTCAAGATTGGGTGAAAAAATTAATGATGAAAATTCAGTTTGTTATTGGGCATGGAAAAATAATATCCCAATTTTCAGCCCTGCTTTGACTGATGGGTCTTTAGGTGATATGATGTATTTTCATTCTTATAAGCAACCTGGATTGGTAATAGATATCCTAGGAGATTTACGACGATTAAATACTATGGCTGTAAAAGCAAATAACACTGGTATGATAATATTAGGAGGAGGTGTGGTCAAACATCACATTTGTAATGCAAATTTAATGAGGAACGGGGCTGATTTTTCTGTTTTTGTAAACACAGCAAGTGAGTTTGATGGCAGTGATGCAGGTGCGAGGCCAGATGAAGCAGTATCTTGGGGAAAAATCAGAACTAATGCAACTCCTGTGAAGTTGTATGCAGATGTCACTTTAGTATTTCCATTGCTTGTAGCGCAAACATTTGCTAAACATCATTTTAGCAATAAAAAAAATGTGTAATAATTGAGCAGTTTTTCTTTTGTCCTAACTAAATTTTCCTTTACAATATTATATTTAGAAGTAATGTCTTTTATTTAGTTTACTTTCCAGTGCATGTCTTGTGTGTTTTAAAGGTAAAGGGAAAATATTTTTTAATTATGGTAAAAATTATTTTAATAATATGAAAGTAATAAAGCTCAGAATTAAATTTATAGACAAAAACACTGGAAGGTGCATACAGCGCCACCTATTAACATAGTATTGTATTAAAGTCACCCAACTATATTTATTAAAATCGTGCAAAGTTCTGTTTCATCCAGTCGATAAACAATTTTATCTAAAAAACTATCATAAATGTTTAGAATATTATTCCATAGTTGTTTAAAGCTTACAGGGTTTCAGTAAGGCATTGAACTCTTTAAGCTGTCAAATGCAATGTGAAGTTGGCTGCTGTCTGGAATAGCAACAGCCTATGCAACAGCGCATCTTTGTTCATGTGTGTATTGAGAACGATTTTTATCGGCATAGAGTTGTACTTTATATCGATATTTTAATTATAGTTAATGGTTTCCTATGAAATATTTTTTTAATTCTGTAAGTTAGTTTTTTTGTCAAGTAATGCCTGATGCCTTATCAATTGTAAAATAGTAGTATTTCTACAGAAAAACCTATGATAATGTTTTCATTTCTGACAAATATTTTAAGCAAAGATACTTCGAAAAATTGTAGTGAAGACGCGTATTCATAAACAACAAAAATACTAATATCCCAATTAAAAGTAATTTTTATTCATATGTTCTTCAATGGTTGGGTTAATTGTCTGGATAATAACTATTATTTTAGTTATTTTTAGACTGTAGAATAGGTCATCCTGTTTCCTATGAATCGGAAGACGCTAGTTTAAATCTTGATCTCGAACGTATTGACGAACGAGATTCATTTAATTTCAAAAAAGTTGTATAGTGCTTTAAATAGTACTTTAAACCGTTTCTTGTCACACCAAGCACGGTTTTTCTGATGATGATACCATAATGGTGATGACGTTTGTTAGCAGCCTATAATCACATTGGACCAGCGCAGAATTCTCTCTTCTCGTCCTAGTCGGCTAGAGTATGAAAGATACTGAAAATTAGTTGTGTGTAAAGTCTGTTTACGGGTGATATTTTTACGTAATAACGTCATAAAAAAACGTTGATGAAAAATTGCATACTTTCATGAATTGAATTGGATTATGATCACTGAATTATTACTATTTTGTATCATTTAGTAATGATAATTGTATCATCATGAGAGACACAAAATAATTATAATTATTTTGTATCTCTCTTCCACTTTATTGACCGATAGAGTGGAAGAGAGATAGAAGCGTCACAAGCCAAACGCTTAGAACGCCTCTCCATCGCTTGTTCTGCGCTCTCGCTCGCTTACTCGGCTCAGGCGGAATGCGACAATGAGTAATGCTTTTTCGTGCATGCAGCGGCGTTCATCGATTTATAACCCGTTATTATGTCAAAAATAATCTTAAAACAAAATATTACCTTTATTTCATCAATTGTTGTACCTAATATCTGAATACTTGGTTATAATAGAATTATTAAAACAAGTATATGAGAGAGTGCGAGGAGCACGCGTATATCTAATACATAACGTTATAAAGTGTCTAACATCTGATATGTTGTGGCTGTCAATTTAAACATAAGTAATGGAGATATATTAAATATTTGTATTTTGGGATCATGTGTATTTACTGAAATTATACTTCCACAATTTTCTCAAAAAAAAATAAAATATCAGATTGATGAAACGAATCGCGCGAAGTCTTATGGCTAAAGGTTAATATCTTGAAGATAGTAGAATTTATAACTTCACTTATAAATTATAGACTAACACAATAAATATGGTTTATTCATTTAATACCTACATGCTTACATTATAAACTACAAGATTGTATACTAATATTATACAATTTTTTTTACAAAAGGGTGTATTTTCTTGACATGAAGATAAGATTGAAATAGCAATTTAAATGAAAATAAGCAAGAAAATAATTTAAAGAGTAGTTAGAAGCGGTAAGTGACAGACTATTGATTTAGACTTTTAACTCAAATGTACAACTTATAGCTGTCGGCTGTATTTTACAAAATGGAAAATGTGAAAACAAATTATAATTAAAAATAAATAAAACGTAATTATCGTATATTCCTTTTATTCGTCGATATATGAACATTTTAATGTAACATCCCTATCGACGGTTACATTCTGTCACGACTTTGCATGTGTGAGTCGCCGACAAAGAGAGCTTCTCCGTTTGTCGCGCCGCCGGGTCAGTTGGACGCCGGTCCCGCTGTTGAATTACTGCATTCGTATAATTAAAAGAATATATATATCATAATATCATTTGAAATATCTTCTACAAAGATAATCCCCGCTTCGGAATCATGAACTGAACTTTACGATCGCAAAAATCATTGAACGGGTGTTAAAACTCTGTCATGAATAAGTATGGCTAAAACAATGTGGTGTGTTTTGTATTCCGTGCTGTTATCAAGTGAGTACAACGCACTTTTATGGCTTTAAATAGACTAACGATCCTATATGTGCATATTTTGAATTGAATGTACATGTCCCAACTGTTGCGTTTTTTAAATTGAACTTTTTTCAATTAGCTGCTTGGATACGAAAGGAGCTTTTATCTCACATTATTAAAATATGTATATTAAAAAATAAAAAGGCATGTTCAAGGCGCGCCTTGTTAGGCTAAAACTAAGTCCCAATAATTTTTTTAATTGGTACTTTTCAAAACTTCAATGTGGTTTTATTTTTAAATGCATGTTTGAACATGTTTTAAAACGTTTATGCCAGTTATTATCAGAAGTGACCAAAGTAACCAATTTCCTTACCCACTTATTTCATTGTTAAAAGATGGTTTTCATAAATAATAAATTGATATAAAAATTTACTATTAAATTAATAATCGTGAGTACCTAAATACATTATTACCTAAATATTGAATAATGGTTTATATAACAGAGTTTAATGTATATAATCCTCAACAATAAAAACGCAAATATAAGTTAAGTGAATCAAATTGATTTCACTTGAAATCAGTTGGAATCTCATCATAACGACTCTTATATAAAGATGAATAACATTATTAAAACAATTTCAACATTTCGAAATTAAAGAGCTTTTTAAGTATTCTTATCACATCTTTCTAATGGCATTTGTTATATGATATTCAGCACCATACATTATTTATGCATACATAATGCATCAAACGCATACGCATAATGATATTACTAGGAAATCGATTCGTTTGATGTGATAATTCAATGTCGGACAATGTTACATGTTCTAAATTTCCTACTAACTTGGCAGATATAACAAATAGATAGATTTCATGTTAAAAATTAAAATCAGGAATATTATATAATTCTATCACATCAAAGAACCATAAATAAATACTGAGATATAGAAATAAGTAGAGAAAAAAACGGAGTAAATTTTATCAAATAAACTAAATATATAGTTGGATATAAGCTTTAATATTTATAAAAATAATCAAAGTTTTATATGCCATGTAGTAGCCTGTGTTAGGTAACTTTATTAAATAAATAATTTAGCCTTGTTCAGGTGATTCGAATTTATTGATGTTCATTAGTTAGGTACTATAAATGTCAATCATCTTCATTTATATAATGCTAGAAAGTATCTAGTATAAACGTTTTATAAACTTGACCATTTTCTTGTATACAGTCTAAAAAAAATTCTCTGTAATAAAATATAAGCCCGATAATTTTGTAAGGCATAGCTACATAAACAAATAGCGGGGTGCACCAAAAGTAAAAACGTAATTTGTAAGTAATCCATATAAGATTTTGCAGATAATCGTTTTAAGTTACAGATCAAGTTAACGAAGTACATTTTTACTTTTAATATAACTTGCTAGAAGAAAGGCAACTGTCAGATTGTGGCTTACAAAACATTATATCTGTATAAAATTTCCTGTGTTTTTGAGTGATATTCACAGGATTTGACTATCAGAAAGTTGCTTCATGTAGAAATATGCATCATAGACTTCGTAATATCACATCATCTATTCTACAAGAACACATTTTGCATGAGAAATCTATGATTATAACAATATTCCAAGCATATATAGGCTTTAATCAATGTGTAGAGAGAATATATCAGTGGTTCCTAATTTTTCTGGCTATGGAACTCTATTGATCATATTGTTTTTGGTGTGGGGCGCCATTTTGATAATATTAAACTTGATTTAATAAAATACATTTTATCTCTGAGAACAACCTTTCCGAGACTTAAGAAATGCTTTAACTATCAGAACTCGGAACTGCTGTGACCCTTCTACGGAATCCTAGGATTATGCACACCATGTTTAGGAAATACTGAAATAAATAAACTTCTAAATGATTTTAGTCTAGATTATTCCTATTTTATTACTACCATAAACAGCTGTTATCTATTGCTTAATGAAAAAATATTTTCTATAGTTTGTGGTTGTATCATTAAATCCATTTGGATGAATAATAATTAATCAATTTGTAAAATTAATTAATTAAAAATCTTTTGTCAATTATCTGCTAATTTTAATTTCAATTTAAAATTTTTTTTTTGGAGAATTGATGTCCAACATGGGAACGAGATTACAAAAAAGGGCTCAAATCCAGGGCAATATTATATTTTAAAATATCTTTCAATCTGACTTCATTTTGCGAGTTCAACTAGCAGAATCCTTTCTTTATTTATACTATTCTTTGTAACAAAAGCTCAAGTATAAATTCATAATCTATAATAATAATTGTAATCTATTACTTCTAGATTTGTTTCTTGATTTAATATCAGGGCTTGTAGACTCATGTAAAACAACATTCAAAATTATGTTTGTTAATCAAAAATATTGGAAAATTATTAGCAATAAGGTTTATTTTAATTAAAAATATTTATTTTAATTTAAACGCATGTAGATTAGAAATCTGCATTTGAGTATTATTGAGGGGGCATTCGGAATTGTTTTTAAAAGCATCAATATAACCACTCTTTGTTCTATTTGATAGATTCTACAAGGTTACAATTGTTGCCACCTAGAGAACCATATAAAAAAGAATGACATATCCTTTTGGTTGTAAATAGGATATCAACTTCAAAGCTCCTCAAGCTTCCTATTCTATTTTTTGTAGAATAGAATGCATACAACAGTGCGAACAACAGACACAGTCATATTACACGATGCAGGCAGCTATAAATTCTAATGGAAAGGTTCAGATAAACCCACTAAAGGTTTTCATTTTCATTTTGATGTAGATTTTAATACTTGAAGGAAAAATCACTTAGTAATGACTCAGTTACAAAATAAAATAGAACCTTATATTATTAAACAAACAATTCTAGCATATATATAAATTGGTTCTCACAAACAGCTTTAAGGGTTACGATCCAAATTTTTATTTTGATAATGGTATGCTTATCAAATTTGTCTATTATAGATGTCTCCCTTGGAGTAACAAGTTAAAAAAAATATATAAACATTGCTAAATTAACACTATTCATGGTATTTTTAGGTAATTAAATTTTTGCTATGGTATTGTTTCTTTACAACAAACAGCAATACTTGTATGATACATATGGATAGATATAATCTACACAAATAAAATACATAAGTATATTTTGCATAGTAAGTTGTATTCGTATATGAAAATTCATGAATTGCAAAAAAAAAATTAGAAATGATTGAGAAAAATATAGAATGACATGAACTCAAAATCAGAAATATAAATAATCTATGTATACATGTTAGTCAACTATGTAAAATCACAAATTCATTTACTGGGCTCTGTGTGCTCATGTTCAATAAAGTCCTTGTGGATATACAACATTTATACTTATATAAATCAGCATTATTAAGCAATCGCTCAGTAAAAAAAAGGGTATTATACATTTTCCAAATATTTAGAAGACAAATATTCGTGGACATAAGCTGCTCAACTTCTTACCGGGCTGTTTTGTTCATTAGATAATGGTTTTGTATTTGTTTTGTCTATGTATGATGAAATTAGAAAAGAGCTACCTTTAAGTTTCTTGCTTGTCCTTTTTGAGGGAAAACTGCTTTCCTAAAGAGTGGTAAAGTGTATATTTGCAAAAAAAATGTACAGTATTTCAAGTGTTAATTTATGAAAATACATTTATGGAATTTTTTCTGTGAGAATTGTATGATATTCCCACGGCAAACTGTAATTACGTCAAAATATTGACTCTGCTTGAGATTTCATTCCAAATTTCCATTCTAACAAACCTATCTATGGGTTTGGGAGGAACATGCATTATGTTGGACTTAAGATTTCTATATTTTTAGTCTTCTGACGTTTCTTAAGCCAATTTATAGGCGGAATTTTCTCAAAGAAAACGAAAACGATTCCATTGAAATAGAGAGAAAAAAAAACTAAGCGAAAAAAAAAATAACAACATTGTCGGTCTATTACACGTCACTGCTTCAAGTTTACGATAACTTTGATCCACAACTTATCGTCAGCTTAACTAATCTAATGTGCGCTCTATATGAAGTGCCATAAGGTCCGATCCGCTTTGTGCCGTACCAAAATATGGCGGCAAGGGGAGAGGCGGAGGTCGTAAATATGTCGGCTTTATGGCCGACCTCGCTCGAGGGGTGAGAAAATGTCGATGGAAAGTAAGTTTTTCCAGAATGCCGTTTGGATTGGATTTATATTTTTAGGATTCGGCACGGCCCGACGGCCTGCTTCAATAGGGGCGGAGTTAAATGAATTAACGTATATAACGCACTCTTTTTAAAGATTCTATGATATATCTAAAAATTGAAAAAAAAAGACTACCGTCCGTCCGCGACTCTACCCGCTTGGACATTGAATGGATCCCGTCGTCTCGTATGTCGACCGATCGCTCTGTCAATCGTGATTCCAATTTTCGTTCCACTCTGTCCCGATAGCGTTCTCGCCGCTTTTGATTCTGAACCGACTTTTGACTAGCGAGTCTAAGTGGATTTAGATTCTGCTCCGATTCTAAATATCAATACCACTTTCGATTCTGATTTCGGTGCTGCTCCTCACATTGATTCCGGTCACGTTCTTGATACTAATTTTAGTTCCGCACTTGATTTCGACCTTAATCCCTTTCCGGTCTTCGATCCCTCCCGGTCTTGTCTATCGATTCTGCTCCTCGCGCTTGTGATTTAATAATTTTGATTCCACTAACGCTGAGGGTTCCCGTTCGGACGCAACCAGGGTAAACGCTAGTATCTAAATAGAATTTGGGCTATATTACTCGGGGATAGTGTAGCTTTTTATGAGCGAATGAATTTTTAGGTTCGGTTCAGTGGTTAACTTCAATAGTACAAACGTGCAGACGAAGTCGAGTACAAATGCCAGTTTTTCTTTTATATTTATAATCTTCACGTAAGCAATAAATGACAAAAATTTTATCGCAGTCGAACGAACGGTAGGGCAGCGCATAAAACAGGAACAAATAAATATTTATTTTAATATATTATATTTATCGATTGTGATAAGGGGGTTTTCAAAAAAGCAAACGCATTAGTTCTAAAGGGACGATAACGCACTAGTGACTAGTAAGATTCCATATATTCATAGACAACGGTAGTTAACAAATCTCTGGTAGCTCGACTGCCATTTTACTTGAGCACAATCAGAAAAAGTAGTACAATGTGTTTACCCCTGGAACTTATTTGCCGAGTTAGTACATTTAGTGCGATAAAATCTAAAGTCGCCATTAAAATTATCACTGACAGAATGCTTAATATTGCACAATTAAATAAGAAAAAAAAAACGTGCGATAATTTTTTAAATTAATTTTCTTTTCATTTTTAAAAGTATAGTCTTCTGGATCTTTCGTTCAACATAGTATACAAACTAATTCTGTAATTATAAATTTTTTTCTATTATAATATTGTGAATTTATTTAATAGAAAACCGTTGTGCATGCGAGTTTTATAACCGAGCCCTCAAAGGGTTAATATTGTTTGTTATCTTAATTAAACAGTCATTGTAGAAAATATATAAACATTATGACGGATTCATATCAAATTAATCGGCAAATATTTGATATGAAAAACTAATCGATTTCAAAAAAAAAAAACAACAGGTAGACAGTAATTAAGAATAAGGTTAATTTAACCAATATAATTAGAAAATAACGAAATAGATAACTAATTTAATTGCGATGGGAGTATAGATATGTAATATACATTTGAACTGCGATGTTGTTATTACCCGACTGCTCGAAATAAAAGAGGGTAATATGCTGATTTATCATATTTAAATCAATGATTCTTTACGCCGTCTTGTTTTCATACTTTTATTCCACTTTTATGCAGTGGGACTTTTTTTTCAAATATCTTTATTTTGTAGGTTCTAAAATAACACTTGAAATACGTCATAATTTTTTGCGAATTTACACCTTACCGCTCGTTCGGGAGGCAGTTTTCCCTCAAGAAGAACGAAAAAGAAACTTAAGGGTAGCTCTTTTCTAATTTTATCATACATAGCCAAAACAAATACGAAACCGTTAAGAACGAAACAGCCCGGCAAGAAGACCAGCCGCTTATGCTCATGAATGCTCATGAATGTCTTCTAAATGTTCGGGAAACTGTATAAATGCCCTTTTTTACTGAGTAATCGTTTAATAATGCTCTTAAATTTATGTAGGGGTAAACCTTTTATTTCCATAGGGACCCTATTGAACATGCGCACACAGAGCCCCCTCAAATAAATCTGTGACTGCATAGTCGGGTAGCACGTGAACACAGTTTATTCTGCATAATTTCATTTTAATTTCTATAATAATATTTTTTTGTAGAACAACTCTAAAATATACAAAATCATTGGGAACGTCCTTCTTAATTCCGAACACATTGATTGATTTCAAACGTTTTGAACTAGCCAGAGCAAACAAGAATGAAGATATTGTTGTGTCGGACTTCGATCACGCGAAGCATACGCAGGTCGCGGGCTGTTAATGACGGCTGTCACCAATGTGGCGACAGCGGCCACTTAGGGTCGTCGTGCCCCCCGAGGCACGAAGCGCTTCTTTTAATTTGACTTGAGATTAAAAAACCCATTTGTCCATTCGTCGGTGATGGTATTAACCGCTAAGCCCATACCATTTACTTTGTTTAAGACAATTAAATAAACTAAATAAGCAATGGCTAGGTGACCCGTGTGAATACTTCGCATCCATAGTGGTCAGTTACGTAATATAATAAAGTAGAAATAAGTATATATATATATATATATATAAATATTTTATTGGAACGAAGTTCCTTAAGGGGCATTGCGGAGGGTACCCGTAAAGCGTAAGATTTTTATGTATAGTCTCTGTATGACGGCTGTACAGTGTCTGATGTATAGTCTACGTGATGACTGTGATTATTATTATAGTTTGTTATTATTATTATAACATTCGACTAACGTTTCATGATCTACGCGTGGCTTGTGTTATTAATTACTTAAATTTTGTTCTATTTATGAGGTTATTGAGTATAATTAAATTTTGTTTAAAATAATAATATTTAATTTCTCTGAAATCAATTTAATTAATACTGTTATTAATTATACAATTAAAATGAATAAAAATGAGTATAAAAAAATCATAATAAAAATGTATACATGAATAATTATTTTCTTTATACCTCGAATAGAACTTGAAACTAATATTTTTATAATAAGAAACTTCGTTCCTATCTAGTGTCCCACGACACCACTTCGTTTTTTTCACAAAAAAATAGTAACAAAAATATTTAGGCAGGTTTTTTGAATTGCTCAGGTGCCCTAACTTGCAGAAGTTACAAAAACATGTTTGACAATACAATAAAAACTAAGAATTTTACTCCTACAAATGGGAACGGGGGCGTTCTTTATAATTTTACCAAGCGCTAATCATCGACGCCCACGCATTGCTGGATCACTGTGCGTATTTATCGCGCCAATAACAGTAACATCTATTTTGTACAGTAAATCCATTGTGTATATGCATAAGATGTCACTACCGATCGCTATTGAATTTTTATTTAAGTTTTTATATTCTTCATTTTTTCGCTTTTTTTAATGATCGAGTTTTATATCAAAATACTGAATGCCACCCTTAGAAATTAGAAAGGTTTTTGTTACATATTGTATAGGGCAGGGTTTCCCAAACTTATTTTCACTGTGACGCCCTTGGGAGTTTGCTATTTTTTTACAACGCCTCTCAACGCAGCCCTCAAAAATATGTACTAATGTTAGTACTAGCCTAGGGACGTTTGTCAGAATGCGCACGGCGCTCACTAAAGTACCCTGTGGCTCACTCGACTCGGTCGCATCGACATGCGACGCCCCTTGGCGTTGCGACGTACAGTTTGGGAAGCCCTGGTATAGGTGAAAAGCGAAAAAATAATTCTACAATTGGCATCGTCACGCCTATATAACGCTAGTTCTGTACATAACTGCGTTTATTTTAATATTGCATTATTAGACTAGCTATCCGGCCGCGGCTTTGATTGCGTTGAATTTCTTCGTCTCTTATACAGTTTCCATGTTAGTTCGATGTCACTGTAAATCCAACTTCAATTTTTGCCCCAGCTCGGATTTCGATCTCGATCTCACGTCCAGTTACAATCCTAATCTTGGTCCGCATTCCGATTCTGGTTTCATTTTTGATTCGAATCTCGATCCCCTTTTAAGCTCCGACCGTGATTCCATTTTGTGTTTCGATCTCGTCCTTGCTAGCGATTTTGATCTCAGTCCCGTTTTCATTTGCGGTTTTTGAATCCACGTAAACACAAATTAAACATTTTTAGTTCTCTTTTTGTAACATAAAAACGGTAATTTTCATTGATGTTACTACATAACACGGTGTCGTAGGATTTGCATTATATTGTTTTAACATCGTATGGGCAGCGTGTAACAAAAAACAACTTTTTAACTTCCCGCTAAGAAAATTGAAAATTTTCGGGAAGTTATATGGTTTCATCCCATTTTGCAAAAATCGAGTTCTGATCAGATCTCGACGTTCTGAGGGTCTAGGAAGCTTCCCTGATCATCCCTGAGATGATGTCCGTATGCCTGTGTGGATGTGGGTTTGTGTGTGTGTGCGTGTGTGAGCGTGTATGTTTGGATGTATGTAAACCTCTTATAACTTTTAAACGGCTTGACCGAATCGAGCCCACTAAAGGGCGTTCCAAAGAGTTTCACCAAACTTAGATTTCCTGAAAATTTGGGTCGATTTGGACCGGTAGATTTTGAGAAATTTTAAAAAAAATAAGATTTTTTTTTAAAGTGGTTTTTTCAAAATAATTTTAAAATGGCTTGACCGATCAATTCCAAAATCTAATCAGCTCTTAACATATTAAAAACACGTCGATTGCCGTAAACCGGATCAAAATCGGTAGATTCGTTTGCGAGAAATCGTTGTCGAAAGAAATCGAAACAAATCGTTTTTTTACTCAAAAAATCGCGTCATATCCCGTATTTTTCGAGTGTTTTGAACTCGAAAATAGCGAGAAGTTTCAGGGTTGGCCTACAGGGTTAACCTATTTTTTTTTATTTGCTTACATAAAGTAACAAAATATATATATAAATTGAAAAGAAATCAATTGAATACCATGTAAATCAATCTCGAATGATAAGAACATAAACTAAAAACAAACACGTTGTTCCATTCCATTCATTGTTGTGAAATGTAAAAGTTTTATATATGAAATGTAAAACTTTTACATTTCATATATACGTATATACCTACTAGCTTTTGCCCGCGGCATCGCCCGCGTGGACAAATTAGACACACGGCACACAATTCCTCATTTTATATATCAAGTAATCTTGCTGTCATTGCTGACAATCCGATCCTGTTTTCTAATTAAAGTTTCGATTTCTCAGTTAGTTTCGATTCGGTCACATTGTCTATTCCAGTCGTGCGTCTTCCTTTTTTTCAATAGCTCTTGATTACGATATCGATTCCGATTGAGATATCGATCCCGTTTACCATATCGGTCCCGATTGCAATATCCATTCCGATTACGGTAACGATCCCGATTATGACGACGGCCCGATTTACGATATCTATCTCGGTTACGATATAGGTCTCGATTACGATAACGATTTCGATATCGAAATCGTAATCAATATCGGGATCGTTATCGTAATCGAATCGGATTTTTGTTAATTATTGCAACTAATTAGTGGGAGGTATAAGGTATCATGTGTACAATCCAGAAAATATTGTATTTGTATGCTAAGTTTCATCTAAATCCGTCCAGCCGTTTATGCGTAATTGAGTTACAAATAACCGAACATCGACACAAAGTATCATATTTTTTATATTTTAATAATGGGATATAATACTGGAAAAGACGCACTGTAAAACTGTACATTTTAATTTATTATGATTTTTTTTATTATCAAACCATTATTATTAATCATATAATTGCAATCGAATTGTTGACACTCCCTTGCTTACGCTTTCGCTCTATTCCACGCTCTCACACCGTATCTTACTCTTCCGCCTCCCTCTTAATACTTACCATTTACTCTAAACAAAGAAAACGATAAGCATGACCGACAAAATAAAATAAAATTAATGACTTTAAAATTTTCTAGTTATAAGGAGTCATACAGATAAACGTACAATGAAAAAAATTGTATGCACTAGTATACATTAAAGTTCATTAAAATCAACTTTAACTATTGTTGAGCTTTGAAAAAACATATAAACGACCAAAAGACCCTAACATAAAGTAGCTTATGTCCGTTCCCCGGTGTCAAACTATATATATGCCAAATTTCATCCAAATCAATATAGGGATTTAGGGGTGACAACATAGCAGACAGACAGATAGAGACACTTTTGCACGTACCTTGTACAATATAAAATAGTATACTCTATTGGTACATTTAAAATTAGTTTAACTATTGTTGAGCTATGAAAAAAGATACAAACGAACAGACAAACATATACACAAAAACTAGGCTATGTTCTTCCCCGGGACTCATACTATTTTCATACCGAATTTGCATTAAATCGGTTCAGCAGTTTAAGCGTGAAGAGGTAATAGACAGACACACTTTATATTAGTATGGTTTCAGTAAGCTTAAACTTAAACTACGTAAGGCCGTTCTTGACTCATTTGTAACATCCACTCATTGTCGCCGAGTTCACGTCACTTGCAACACTAATGATATTTTGTTGATTTATTAGATCCAAATCGCCTAGCCAAAAGCTCGCGCGCCACGTATACCAACATAAAATACGTGCGCAAGCGAGGTTAAAGTTTTCAGGTTAACCGAATTAACGACGTTGAGGACCCGCTAACGAGACCGCAGCGCCGCGCTCGTGTGTGGCGTCCGCCGGAAACTACAGTTTGCAGTTGCCCTGCAGTTTCCCTGTGTTACCTCACTATTGTTCGACACTAGCCAACTTCCGATGTAAAACACATATTATTTTATAGAAAACTGTGAACACTGGGCGCGATTTATTTAAATATCTCGGCTAATGTGATATTCATTGTATAGAAGTTCTACATATCAATAAACTGCCATCTGATTCATGAAACAATAGTTATAGTAAATTATATGTTTCATGGCAACAAAAATATTTAATTGATGCACAATACTCTAAATGAAATAAAATTTGAAACCACACGGAGATATTTTTTATAGCTTTCGAAAGACGACAAGCTTGCGAGCCATGAGAGAGTGGGTTGTCAGCGTCGCCCATGGACCCCAGACGAGTCACCAATGCGTTTTCGGCCTCTCGGGTGGGAATAGGCTATCTGATGTAAGGTGAATTCGGCGATAGAGGAGGAAGTTGGCCGCCTGAACTTCAACATCAAAACATCACTCATTGGACGAAATGGGGTAATAAGAGGGAAAGATCATCGAATTTTACAAGGCGAAATCAAAACCAAAAATTTAAAGACCAGAAGAATCTGGTACTGTGGATAGCTCATGCATAAACTGCACTCGTGTGTATAGCAGACAAGGAGGCAAGGCTATCGCCATACAAGATATGGGTTTTTATTCCATGTTTTTGAAGTCAAACTTCTCTAGCCGCGGCTTGGGAGTTGCTCAGATCCTCTTCAAACGGAAGTAACAGTTTCCGGACGGAAGTGACATTCTCTTCATTACCAACTTAATATATACGCTTGTGTGTACGTGTTGGCAACACTGCGGATATACAACTGCTGTATAGTTACACATTACTGACATGAATATAACGTGGAACTGGCCCAAAATATTATAACCCTACATTTTGTCGCGAATTAATCTTTGCGATTACAGTGCTTATTTTCATTGACAATTACTATGTGAAAATTTTATAAAAAGACAAATGTAATTAAAAAATACTTTTGAAACGTTATAAAACAAGTGTTATTAAAAATTCATATGACTCACTCGAAGGAAAATGAAACCTTTTCATCGGTAAATATAAGCAAACTAAATAAAGGTACCAAAATTATAAATATAATCAATAAAATTAAAATGTCATTATTAAAATCAATATTATATTATAATTAATAAAATATTTTTTCCAAATCTCTTACTACAGGTAGACAAAACACTGGCAATTGATGCATCAAATAGCGGCACAGATATTTCAATTATACTTAAGTGGAACAACTAACCGTCATTGAATTTTATATGTAATTCCATGTACATATATAAGAACAATTTATATTGTACTTACAAAAATATTTTAATAATTCCAAAGGCTCTCACAGTACAGAAAGGTGAATATTTCATTATCAAAGAAAATTAATTATAAAACGACATATTTTATTATTAATCTTTTTGGTGATATTTATGATGAAAGTTAAAAAAGTTTTACTTCAACCGCGGGTAAAGGTTACAAGCATACGTGTATTTTTATTTTACTAAACTATTTAAAAAAAATATGTATAGTTAAAAATCGTACGGTGGTACAGAACCTTTCATGTGCGATATCGACTCGCACTTGGTTGGTTTTTCCTACCACCACTAGTCCTTCGGTGTATCGCAATTTTATCCCGATTTCAAATTTATCCAGATCACGAAAGCGAGGCGCTCGTGATAATATTGGAAATAATTAAGTATATATGAAATATAAATTTATTTACATTCTTTTAACTATGTTTTCATAGCCAGTGCGTCATAACTCAAAACGAATTAGGAGTTCTTGTAACGGATCCGGGCAAAATACTCGCTTCTACATTATTGGATGCGTTCCAAAACCTTTTAACTAAAAAAAAACGTAAAACGATGGAAATCAACTGTCCCACCCGAGTGGCTGCATTAATCTCACGTACTTTTGTACTCACAAAGAATCAGCCGCGTCGCTGTGACCGGCGGCGACCTTCGTTGCACCCTGTCCGATATTATTTATAATGATGATGAAACCCAAGGGTCTGTGTATTGGCGTGCCATTTGTATGTTCTACAATATGTCACGCCCCGTTTACACGATCTGACCTAAAAAAATCTGACTTGACCATAATTATTCTAATGCAGGTATTGAAATCTCTACATAGAAATTGCAATGCCTTTATCAATCCGCTATCCACGTCATAAATGGATTAAAACGCATTGAAGTCTTATTACTCTCCATTCTATCATTAGCTCTTACGTAATAATAAAGAGGTGCACAATACAGTTTCTTAAACTATTCGAATATCTTATAGAAGGTAGAGAAAATGACAAGTGTTACTTTATTCGATCGGTTCTACGTATAAATAGTTTGTATTTGCCTACTTCTCCGTTTTCTAAAGTTTTTGTTACAAATTCTGTCTGTTACAATTTTTCTCGCCATAGTTGGTACAATACAACACATGAAAGCCTGCCGTTGTGAAGTTAGTCACGAAAACGTCGCAATGGCGTGAAATTGGCACGCGAGGGTAAAGAAGATAGGGTCGGGGAGTGTTATACCTGCGCATTGCATCATTCGCTGGCAATTCAAAGCGGAAAAGTTTCATGCGTTGTACTGCGCCTGTCGTTCTTTGAATACGGCAATAGGTCAGTTATCGGTCTGCCCTTCATTACGTTTAGCGACATGTTCGACGTATACCGCTTCTATTTGACATATGCCGTATCAGGTAGTGTAATTTCCAAACTTTATGGCCTGTATCATAATTGATTATTGATTAATAGATGTCGTCTCTTTCATCAAATATCTACGACGGATTGTCACATCCGAGGTGATGGGATTTTTGACGTCTCAAGCTAGCGGTGAAGCATCACCAGATTTGAAAAACACGAGAATTTGTTGCTAATTTATTGTTACTTAGCTTTTCTAATTTTGCCTTTGTGGACTTATAATGAGTGTGGCAATAATTTGATAGGTAGTGGATGTATTATTGATGTTTTCTAAAAGCTAATTATCTGTGCAGACGTATTATTCTGATAGCTAGCGTGCTCGTAAAATATATGATCGCTGCGTCGGCGGCGTGGAAGTAGAATGATTTTCTTTATTTTTTTATATTGAAACTAATATATATTTATATATATATATATATATATATATATATATATATATATAGTTAATTCAATAAACTAGCAAAAAGCACGGCTTTGGGAGGGTTCGCAATATTTTTATGCGCGTACAGTAGGTACAAAAATGTTTTCAGGATGCGCTGGAGTGTGCAGAGCTTCTATAGTGCTTGGGAGATGTTTGCAGATGCGCGTGTGGGCGGCCTTTCTGGCATGCCGCCCAGAGCCCCGATAGCTCCAACACTTTCCTAAACGTGATCTCTGGTCGATGATGCATTTAAGTTCATAACCAATTTGTTTTAATCCAAGTTAAATAACATATGCGGATATTAATATTTTCGTTATATAATATGTAATAATTTCATACAGTAATTTTGTAGTAATATTTATTTAAATTTAAATTATCTAGTAATATTTTTTTAAATAAAATGTTAATATTAAGATTACATTCAATAAGTAATTCATTTTACAAATAATTTTCAGGCAGACAGTTACATAATATATATATATATATATATATATATATATATATATATATATATATATATATATAATGAATGAAAACTAGGTAAATCAAAAATAATACATTCATTCAATGTATAATGATCGAACAGAAACAAAAAATAAATACCTCTATATTTTTTTTCATACTTTGTAATTTAGTCAAAAGTAAAAAACAAATCACACATTAAACTTCACATATAATTACTATATTTATTTCTAATCTTAAAATGTCCAATCATTTTGTAAGTAAAAATTCTCGAAATATAAATCATTGATAATAACTCTATAGTTTTCTAACAGATGGCATTAATAACAGTGTAGTCGATAAAACGAAACTAAGTAATGTATGTCTTATTAGTTCTGTAATTTTTGACTAGTGGCTTTAACAAAATAATAATATTCTACTTGGCAAAGTATTACACATAATTGTTTTGTATTTTTTAAAATACTCGTTCACAAAATTACCTATTATTGATAGACATATCTTGAACGTAAATCACTATATTATATTTAAAATATAGATGAGCGATAATTTTTACAAGTTTGAGCTAGCTTCGCTCATCCTAATAAAAATATTTTACTCAGTAAAACAGATTTCGATGATATTTTTTTCGGCTGTGATCCCTCTAGCCAACAATAAAATTTATTTTGTTTAATTAGACGTAATTCTGTTTTTAACACCGAATCAATTGCTTGAATAAAAAAAAAAAGCTGCACTTTGCTCTTGGTATTCAACGAGAGTTTCTTTTTCCAACATAAAAACTAATCGCACTTATCACTTTTCGTACTACAACAGTCGCCGGTTGAACGAGCTTTTCTTTTTTTTTTTTGTTTTCCATACATATTGTCTCCTGGAAACAAAAAACGGACGAGCGCCGGCGAGCGGAACGACCGAAAATCATTGTCTCCCACTTCTGCTTAAAAAAAAAAAAAAAACGATACGTCGCTCTTTCATGACGTTCAGTTCGATACACGGCACGCGTGTTTTATAAATATTCACGCTTCGAATATGGCGCTCCTTTCTATCTCCGTTTGTTTTATACTCTATGTATGATGTTTTGACATTCTATGAATAGTTCTGTATCTTGCTGTTGCGTCGCCTGCTTTTTGATGTTTCGTGAGGAATATGATTTTAATTTGTACACGATTCTATACCGTGGAAGGAAATGTAAATCAAAAGAATTAATATAAAAATTGACTTTCTTTTTTGGTCACAATTGGCGTAATATGTAGCTCATGCTTTACGCAACGGTGACTTCTGCCGGATGTGAAGTTTTGTTCTAATCGAATATGCCATTGTCCAATTAGAAGAAGACCCATAGATAGAAAGACCATAACTTATGTTTTACGCGACCATGTATCGTTCTTATCAGTATACGAAATTTTTTTACATTTTTTTAATTATTGTCGAGTCACAGGAAGATATACAGACAGAAAAACAAATGGGCAAACAGAGTTACCTGTCCGTTTTATGGTCCTTTTTCTATGTTTTATTGTTGAGAAATATGTATATCATGCTTGTTCTTAGTTGCCAATATAATTTAAGAAACAGAGTTGAAGGGCAAAAATACAAGCCGTTTGAGGGGTAATGTTGTGCAAAAAAAAGTAAATTGAATCTTCGTATGAAACATAACCTTGCTTTTTAAAAATATAAGTAAACTGCATGCAAAATTTGACGTCATTAAAATTGTGTCGGAGCATACAAAATTAATGTAAATAATTTCTTTGAACATGAAAATATCTTTGAAAATCAATAAGTGTCTATTTTCAATATTTTTTTATTGTTATATTCCTTGACCATAAACAATATTTTTTTATGTTCCGTAAGGAATATTTATCTATGGTTGAAATGGACTTAATTTTTTTTCAATATGGCAACCCTAACTCTTCAAAGTACGGACGCCGTCCACAAAGTAAGTGCGATATTCCTTTGATGCAGTCGTTACGGCGGTGTAGGTCTGACAGCTCGAGTGTCCGGTATTTGCGTATAAACGCCGCACGTCTGTAATGATGCGCGGATGTAAATACGATGTAGTATGCTATGTTTTCCTTTGCTTTTTACGATATTGACGATCAAAAACAAAGTTCATTTAAGTCTTAACATCTGGAACAATTCTATCCGCCTTCTTATAACTACTCTATTGGAACTATTAGTTAAGTTGAACTTGCGGACCAGATTTAATTATTAAGTAAGTATATTTGTTTAGGATTTTTTAAATAATTTTGGGGTCTTTGTACCAATATTATTTTTCGAATATTAATGGTTTTCATTTTAAAAGATTGTATATTAGTCGAAAAAAGAATTGGTTTACGGATGATAATGTTACGTGATAATGTCTTAAGAAAACATTGATGAAAAATTGCATTCTTTTATAAATTGAATTATTATATTATCACTGAATTATCATTATTTAGTATAATACAAAGAAGGAGTTAATTGAAAATGACAATGTTTTCGATAAATTAACATTTATTTGCACTCGTTAATTCACATATTTTTCTTCTTAAATTATACAGTAAAGAGATAGATGCGACACAAGTTGAACACTTAGGCCGATCGTGCTTCATTGTTCCGCGCTCTCGCTTGCACGCTTGGCAAGTCATGCTTTTTCATGCGTGCAGCCGGCGTTCATCGATTTATAAAAAGTTATCACGTCAAAATGATCCGTAGTTTACATCTACAAAAGATGTTTCACATCTGCTAGGCGTCCCATCGGACGCATGCCAGATGTGAAACGTCTTTTGTTAATTTCTTTTGCGTTAAAATATTTTTTAATAAAAAAAAAAAGAAAAATTGCAGGTCGTACTACATATCCTTTTACTAAACACCAAGATTTAAAACTGAAGTGGTGTCTTGCAGAACATTTCCACTTCTATCCAAACGCGTCATTAAATCCTTCACATCATAACAGCTCTACTCTCGTGATTGCACAACCGGCATTGATTAGATTGGATTCCTTTACTTACAAGAGCAAGTAAAGGATACGATCCGAGATCTGAACTTCCTAGTTCAGATCATTCCTGTATTCACCATCGACTATAAACTTTTTCCACGTATTCTTGTCACGTCACCATGCAACCGCTAGATGCCCTACCAGTGTACTTTTTTGAACAATACAATAAGTAACCGATGCTCATTCGTAACTGTCAAAGTGTCCCTCTGGACACCTCTTCTCAAAGTCTCCATCGCCGTCGATATTGACCTGTTCAGTGGGTTAGGAGTGAAATGACGGACGGAAAGACCGAGTCGCTTTCGAATTCATATGGTGTGTCGGGTTTACGTCCCTTCACTGTCGAGGCGTATCCTCCCACAATCTTTTTATTTTAGATTGAGGGAATTCGACCTCTGCCCTTCCGGCTGACTCAATACGAATCGAGGGTTACCAACTATACTATAACGTTCACATCTATCTGTCAAAAACATGATTAAAATAAATTATACTATAAAAAACTAAAAACAAACGCTCTTAAAATTAATTGAACTAAAAACTTCAAAATAAAACTGTAGTAATCAATTAAAAAATTCATATTATTGTACAAAACACATGAGGTGCTTGTTATAATAACTACAGATATAATAAACTATTGATAAAATATTTACAACAATTGAAATCAAGTCCCCCACGTGTTTTGTATAGTAATATGAATTTTTTAATTGATTACTACAGTTTTATTTCGAATTTTTTAGTTCAATTAATTTTAAAAGCGTATTTTTTTAGTTTATTTAACTATAATTTATTTTTTACTTTTCACTTTGGTTTATTAGATTTAATTCCTTCTTTATCGACTGTAAGTCCAAAGCTGTACTGTTCACCACATTTCGTTCCGCAAAATAAATAAATGACTAAGTTATAAAGAAGAGGCTTTTTCTGAATCACGGTTATGAATATATTATGAATATCATAAATACTAGTATGTGCTTATTAGACTTGCCAGAACCTGCGTATGTATGAGGAGCAAACGAGATAAGAACGCAGATACCTTGAAAAAGTCTCCGGTATGGAGTACTATACACAGCATATAGTACTCCATAATCTCCGGCTCTGTTGTGCTGAGCCGAGTGCCACAAGCGAACAGTTTTTTTTTTTTGGTCCGAGGAAGTGGAAATCTTCACGGACGAAAGATACCCGGCCACGCGACCTAGAGTCCGGGTTATGTGGGATTTTTACCCACTAAAACCACTCCCTTGGGGTGACTCTACTGTAACGCGTATAATATGTCCGACCCGGAGTTTACTCCGGGGGACAAAGTTTGGGGACTTCGCGTCGCGTGGGAAAAGATTAATTGATTATTAACTAGGCTTACCGGCCCAGTATGGGGTGTAAGGGAGATAACTTTGGGCGAGTTAAAATTTATTATTTTTAATCGCCTCTACGAGTGAGGCGCGCTCGATGAGGCGTATAAGTTTTTCCGTCGGGTTCGCGGCGGTGCGGAATTTTTTCGCGAGAATCGCGAGCCAGTTAATGTCAATAACAGATATTATTGACATTAACTGGCTCAGATCGTCCGCGGACGTCTGGTCATGTTTCGCTTGGGTGGGACGCTGCGCGCTCGGTACCAAAACATGCGTACAGTTTCGGTACACTCCGAAACTGTACGCATGCGCAGTTCACGCGTTCCGTCTTTGTTACTCTCATACAGAGATCATTAAAGAGACTTATTAATTCTAGCGATCCTAATCAGGATAATGGAAATTTTTTATCGAATTATTAAATTTTCATCGGTCCTTGAGACGTGTGCAAAATTTCAATTTTATCCGACATCTAGAAATCGGTGAAAATTTGGCTCAAATATTCCGTTACATACATACATGGATACATACAATCCAAGCTTATAAAAGCATGTTAAAAAGAGATAAATTACTCCTTTTCGCCGAGCTGCAACGCCGTAAATCATTCTTTTTTTTTTAAACTTCAATAGTTACGGGAAAAAATTTATGGCATCAGTACAATAATCGCTACGCAACTGCGATCGCGATGTCTATGATCTTCAATGAAGTTATGTCGTAATTCCAATTGTGTGACATTCTTCTAGTTACCCTATTTTACGAAAAAGAGTGGTACGTGTGAAAATACGTCCTCACACATTACTAGATAAATAGTTTAGGGTACAATGCAAAAAGAGTAGTCTTCTCCTATTACTTCCTAAAAACCACATTAAAAATTCACGGTTTGATTCGTTAGAACCGTTTCAAAACCTAAAAACAAAGAGCGGCGGACTCATATTTTTTTTTACAAATCCGCGCTCCTATTACACGATGCCGGTCAGTGTTGCCTGTCTTTTTTTTTCCTCAAATTGATGGTCCCATTGTGTTGCCGTCCCCGAATACTCCGATTCGCCGGCGGAATAATTAATACCGGTCGAAAATTTTTTTTTTTTTACTCCGTGCCGTCCCGATGCCGGAATGTAGATTTTTTGACGTTCGGACGCCTTTCAAACGGCCGCATATTGCCATTTATTTCTTTTTTTATCGAGAACGATTTTAATGGCGTCGCTGGTTTTGTTTTTCAGCTGAACCGTGAGAGTTTAAAATCGGAACTATTTTATATTTGCCAGTATTTTACAAATATCACGCATGGTTTTCAGTATTTTAGAAGTGTCGTGGATGATTATAGTTTGTATTTAGTATCCAAATGAGAATGTGATAAAAAAAATGTGAAATAAATATACTTTTACCAAAGCACTGTCATAGCATAGAGTTATTGAAAGTTTAGGTTAATGTTATTTATAAATTTAAAAGTGTAGAAATTGAATGCTAAATCTCGTACTGCAGACAAATTATCTACAATCTACTGTTTTTAAAAATTGTTTTCATTCGTTTTTAATAGTTTTATTCTAGAATATCTAAAATCTAGTAAGTATTCCGTTCTCAATAAGACAAAAAGAACAGGGCCGGATCTACCATACGGCTTTTTATATTCTGTTTTTTATTCAACAGGAGGTTATTCTCATATTATTGAAGCACAACCTAATTCAAAAATAACCAATGCATATTCATAGACAAATAATTTCTGGTAATTTTTAATTTAGAAAATGTGCTATCGTTGGTAAACAACTACTGTAGACAAACAACATCGAACTATAAGTCGGGCACATTGACCTAATTTTGAATTACCGTATCTCCTGTATGTACAAACCGATCCTTGTAATTCAAAAATTCCCTTGTACATTAGATAATCCTCTATAAAACTAAAAGTTAATAAACCGTAACAAAAATATTGGAGTCAAATTAAAAACCTGATAGATAATGTTATGGTTCATAAGTACGAAACCCTTTCCTTAAAAATTCGACTCGCACTCGATCTTTTTGAAATATGTTTTTGTGAAATGTTACAGTTTTACAGCCCTTTGAATATCATCATTTTGACATTTCTAACGACTCCATATTCTCGTAATTAAAAAAAACTGTCATGTGCTTTAACAGAAAAAGAATCCATAATTTAAGAGGCATTTTCGATATCAAAAATTATAAATCCGTATACTGAACCGACTGCAAGCAAGTCCGACTCACGTTTGATAGATTTTGTACATTTATGATTAAGCACACGCAGACTATTCAACGTATTACAATTTTCTTCACAAGGGTCGTATAACATATTTACGAGCCCTTATGACCTGCAGCATTGAGTGTTTTTTTTAACTATTACATTAAAATATTAATTATCTTTCGATTTTAGCGACGAAAAAAAAAATAGCATCGAGTTTGCCAGAATCGTCATAAAAACTTCCCAGCAGGTTAGGCAACATAGGGATAAGAGTTTAGTTTAATATTCATTAGATATGACCTTTGCACAACAGTGGGACGGTTGTACTGTACAAAATACGAGTACAAAGTGTAAATATCTGCACGCGATTGTTTTTTACATATTGACGGACGGAGCCGTGAGCAGCAACTAGTAGTAATACAGTGGAATCCCAATAACTCGAACCTCTTTAAGTCGAAATCCTCAGTAAGTCGAAAAAAATTGCCATTCCCTTCCGATGAACCCCTAAATGCGCGGTATCTCGAATTATTTAGACTTTGTAATTCGAAATAAATGTTATCTCCCTACGAAGTATTGATAATACATATTTATAGTCTATAACTCGAATTTCAAAAAGGAGACTCCGTAAGTCGTAGTTGGTAAATTATAATGACGTCTTACTTGGAATTCCCCGAAACAATAGCAATAAATTCCAAAATGAATGTTTGGGTTCGGGGCTTCTAATATATTGTTTTTGTCTTATACACGTGTAATGAATGAATACTTTCATGAAACTTTCTAAATAACACAGCTGTGAACGTTATGTTTGTTCCTTGTCGACACAGTCATATGTATCTCGAAGTTCTAGTTAAGTCGTAAACTCGTTAACTCGATTTTTTTTTGCATTTCCCTTGACATTCGAGTTATTGAGATTCCACTGTAGTATAAAATAAGACGTACGTGTATGCAATACAATATCAATCGCAGGCAAATACCACATGAGATACGGCAATAACGACAAAGCGAATTCAATATTCGGATAATGTCGCGGCGAAGTCGTCTTGAACGCAGTTTTGCTTGCGACAGGCAGGACCCCTATTATCCCGGCATATAGAAGGATTTGCGTAAGTCGCTCGCTATGTTTTTTTTCTGGAATTCCTTCCCTCGCTTGGATTGTTCCACGGCCTTGTCCTCTGCAATGTCCCAAGCCTACTACAAGTTTAGAAAGTTTCAATATACGTTTTTAGGCTTAACCTGAGAATGGAGTCGACATCTTCAGTGTGGGACACCCTTGTTGACAACCGTACATATCAAAAGCTTGAGTGATAAATTACTTTTTTGCGGTAATGGGCGACTTTTGACTTGAAACCTTACCGGCGTACCGGTAAACCTTGGATTGGCAGTGGCAAAATGAGCATTATAAATTCTAAATTCATTAAAGTGTTCTAAACTTTCCTCTTTTTAAAGTCGATAATGTCCATAGCGAAGAGTTTGGGAAAATGATTACAAAACCCACAGACGAACTGTTGCAGTGTATTTAATCGATGGTTACCACCCCAAATTGTTTTGATTTTGAAACGCTCCTCAAATCTCCACGATTAATAACGTAGCTGAGATTACTGAATAAATCGAATAAAATCAAAGCAGGCGCAGCTAATCGCGGCAAATATACCACCGATGCAAACATGAACTGTACTAGATGAAGCTAGGAAGGAAACGGCTAGTACTACAAGGCCTAGGGGGGCCTGAATCGCTCATCCATGTCCTATATCGTTTTAATATATACATTGTCCAAATTTTAGCCGTGATTCCCATTTCTTCGTTCATAGCAGTGACAAAAATCCTCCGTTCTTACATTTCATAACCAATATTGCTGAAACGTGCTTATCGTGTGTAGAAATATGTCTATTCAATTAAATATTTGTGGATAATCCAATGATACTGCATATTACCAACAAAGAAACGTATACGTCTACTGTCCTCCCCTCCGAGTACGCTTTCATTTGTATAACTGACCGAAGGTGTGACACCGATGATGATATGATCTCGGTTACTTTTCATCATCCCACATCATCTCAGGCAGGGGCACTGTCTCCCCAAAATATTTGTTTTCATATTGAGAGTCTCGGCACCAAATTCCATCACACTGGTCGAGTTCGCGTCTGGAGCTGTTTGTGTTTGCCGCCGTCATTGCTGTAATAATGTCCGCGACTGACTGCTTAAATGATTCCGAAGTACAAAGCGAGCGGTTTATGCCTGGCTGTTTTTTATTTATGAATTAAAATTACTATACATACAGCGAAAAGTACCTTAATAAAGCGTTTTTAGATATTTTCGCACCATAGCAAAATACTCTATTCTATAGATTATTTCATGACAACAATGAAATAGAACTTAGACATTATGTGAAAATGTGCGTTTAATCTACCAATGACAATAACATTTTTACGGCTCTCGCGACATGTGTTCACCATGACGTTTGGAGAGCGAATGCTCGCTTTATTTGGGTCTGGAACGTGATTGGCTTTCAGAATTTGTGTCTACCCCGATTCGGGTCGTTCGCCTTGGATTATTATCAATGTCTTAAACTTTTACGAGAACTGTTCGTATCGGATAATGTAGATTATTTCGGGTGCCGTTTGGTGGCCTGTCTTAAAACGTTCGTTCAATTGATATTTAGGGATTGCTTACTCGTGTTATTTTTCGTAGACGATACATTTTTCAAATTATGAAACAGTGGTCTATTGTAATTTATTTATATTAAATACTGTAACAATTCTTAAAAAATCTGATTAAAACAGAATATATGTTTATTTTTATACATATGTAGATAAGCAAATAAGGTGTGCAGTAAAACTAGTCTAGATCTATAACTAGTCTTCACACAATTTATGATTGTTTTGATAGGAAATTAATATGCATATAGAATTCATTGATCAAGTATAGGTGGTGCGGTAAACTGCTATTTTTTGAACTGCCGACCTTATGAGCTTGCGCATCGAACGATCAACCCAGCGAAAATGGGCGGGGCGGTAAGCAGTTAGTGATTTACTACAATCGTTAATATTCGTTAATAGTTTAACTCTGATTCGTTTACGTTTCCGCGCTATATGCCATTTCATTGCCAGCTGTATATATCCTTCAACATAGAGACCGACGTAGAGAAGACAAGTGCTTATTTCTTTCCAGCCTATCTGATAACCCTTAATACAATATATCGACTTTTTTCTCTTTGAAATTCCGTACTTGTAGTAGTAAAATATGTCCCTTTTTTTTCATCCAAATCGATATTCGTGGACCTATTAAATTTTACGGGGTATGATAAACCAATTGCCAGTGGCGGCGCTACACCACTCGTGGACGTCGGCGACATCAGGTTTGCGAGGCCTCTTTTTAATAACTTGTAGGCAAAACTTTTTGCGAGGCCTCTTTTTAATAACTTGTAGGCAAAACTTTTTTGTTTGCGAGGCCCCTTCAGGCGCGAGGCCGTCGGCGGTCGCCGACGTCGCCGACGCCTAGCGCCGCCACTGCCAATTGCAAGTAGTGATAAATGTTAGTATACCATAGCATAGCAGTAAGTGCGCAGGCAAATAACGAAAAGTTAAACTTAAGCAATAAAAATATAATGCAGTGTGAAGATTACGTTGAGTAAGATGAGTAAACACGCGTCAAGAGCTGAATAAGGAATAATCAAATGCAATGCACAATGTTTGTATGCATGCATGAGACACGATAATCAAGGAGTGCGTTTTTTAATTTTTGTAGCCTCTGACTTATACTTTATTTAAATTTTGTGATCGAATAAATGGCGCTACTTTAATAAAATATTCATGTAAATTGTGCTATGTAACAGATAGCCCCATTTAAATAAAATACTGAGATAAATTTTTCTATCTAACAGATGGCGCTATTTAAATAAAATATTAAATAATTATTTTGCGATCAAACAGATACTGTGAAAATTTTAATGACTATAATTATTTCGGTTGAAAAGATATAAATAAAATAAAAAATAGCTTTATTCATAGGGAATAGAAATTACACTTGAAATGCGTCATAAACTATTGTTTTCGATATTAACATTACCACCCATTCCAAATGCTGATTCACCATGAGAGGAATGGCCAAGAAACTGAAGGTTTTCTCTTTTTACTCATCAGTACAAAATATTTGAGTAATTAATAATTCAGTACAACACTTAGAAATAACATGAAGCAACCTGATAGCCGAGCAGTTCAATTGCATGGGTTTTTTTCATACCCATATTCAGACCCAGTATGATAGCCCTTGCCATATAACTTTTTTTTTAACGTAACTTTTAAATATATAAAATGGCAAATTTTGAATTTCAGCCGGGACCCTATTTTAAAAGCGCACACATGCCCCTTAAATGATTTGTTAACTCTGCTTAGGCGGGTCTTAAGCAAGATCGTTCTTATGTCTAGTGTTAATGTTATTGATGTCTCTCCTTTTTTTCAACGATTCTGTATGTCTCTTGACATATGCCAGGTTTTCGTACACGTGTTGCGATGCTAAATTTAAAATATTAATATCCACACAAGGTAGGCCACACAAAGTCGGAGCCCTTAGGCACAGAGCCAGGGCCCTTGGGCACGCAGAGTCTTGGCCTTCGGTTGCACAGAGATTGGGACCCATTTAAAAAGCCCAATAATACGAAAATGAACATAGAATGCAAGTATATGCGCTCTTTAAACGACGATGATGACATTCCGGAGGTCCCATCGAACGAAGCCTCCTGGCCTGTGTCCAGAGTGCCCATATGGAAGAGACGGAACTGGCCATGAGACCAAGTGCAATAGTTAGATTTCTACAGAAATCTGCTAAAATGATTTTGGATGAGATCTATTGCTGGATGTTAAGTCAATCTGATGTAGGCTTGAACGACATTGAAAATGTTTAAAACAGATGCTTTTAAATTTCTTTCTTTCGCTATCTATACATGAAATCAAGTTATAAATGAAAAAAAAAGCCGTGTAAATTTTAATTGTAACGAATTAGGGCACTGTTGAAACGACACTAAGACATCTCGCTCAGAAAGCTATCATTGAATTGACAATTTGAGAGAAAAATTCAAATTAATCATTAATCGCCGATATCAATTGTGAGGTCTTACAACAGATAAATACGTAGAAATAGACGGATTTTCGTCTACGGTGGCTCCTTTTATTGCACCGCGGCGCCCGACGGTACATTAAAAAGCATACGTGATCCTATCGAGAACCGCCTCACGGTCCTTGCCCGTACGTGCCGCGAATTTTTTCATTTGCGAAATTTCAATTCCCCATCGCTTGGCGGTTCGTTTCCGAACGAGCTTATATCCCGGATCGTATGGAACGATGAGTGGGAAACATGTTTTGTTTAAAGAGAAATAAAATATAGATATTTTCAGCACGTATCGATTCTATTTTCAGTCACTGAAGATATTTGGAAAATTTTTGTCTAGTCGAAATGTTTACATTCGGGATCGTCAGCGTTTGCATGTAGTCGTGTATAGCGCTGTGGACCCGATTAAAATACGTATCTGGGCAAACGAGCTTTGCTCGGCGTTTTTGGGTTTGCCGTTGGAATATGATGAATTCGGGAAAAACTGTGGATGTTTATTTCCGATTGTCAGTAGATAGGTAACAAAATTCGCCTAAGTATTTTATTTGAAATAGCGCCATCTGTTGTCCGCATCATGTAGTGGCCGTTTGTTGTTGACTAGCAATAACACAGCAACAATATAAATTGACTATCTCAAAGTTTCACGAATGACGCTAAGTAGAACAACGTTTAAATTTTTTTTATCTCGTTTTTCCAATTTTTACAAGAAGTACCCCTATATAGATAAAAAGCAAAGCTTTATCAAAATAAAATTTTTCATTCAAATCGTTAGAGCTGTATGAGAGATCGTCATATCACATACATACATATGTACATGTATAATAATTGCTAGTTTTATGGTGTAGGATATAACTTATGGAATTCAATGTAAATTATAGTTGTAAAAGCTTAGTGTTAACGGAACCCCAAAAAAAATAATAAAAAAACGAACATCCAAAAGTCGCTACCGAATTTAATACATACAATATCATTACGAAATGCGTACTCTATTGACAATACGACAGACTAAATCCCGTAAATATACGAAAACGTTAATTTTTTTGAAAATGACTCTACAAACTTCTATACAATTCTATAATATCTATGACCTATGTTATGTTAATCTTAAGGAGCTGCTATAGTAATAATGATTAAAAGGGGGTCACTTAAAAAAAAATCTACTTAAGAAGAAATAACTTTTCGGTACATAAAGAACTTCGAGATTATGTTGAGAAATTTGTTGATTTAAAGTATGAACCAGTTTTTTTTTAATTTTATACACAGCATGAAGAATATTTAACTACGAAATAACTACTTTTTATGAGAGAAATACTTAAATATTGATATTACCTATATTTTATTGCATTAAATTCTTACCTTCAGGGGTTAGGTTTGTTCTTAATTACTGAATGCAAAGAGGATATTTTAATTGATGTTCTACTATTCACCGGCTCGATGTTTTTATTTTTCGCTTTCAAGTCACTTTATTCTGAGTCTTAAGTCGCGACGGGCGCCACAAAAATAAATATAGTTAATAAACATGCTTTTAAAGTACATTAAACTAAAAAGTGAAAAATAATCCTTAATATGACCTCAAAAAAATAATGAACAATGACGAAAAATACTAGTATTATAATGGAAAAAGCGTCGATTCTCTATACACGAAAAATGTGGCACAAAGCGCCCCACGCTTTTTCCACAATAATACTAGTATTTTCGTCATTGTTCATTATTTTTTGAGTTCAGGATTATTTTTCACTTTTTAGTTTAATGTACTTTAAAAGCGAGTTTTTTAGTTTTTTTTAAACTATATTTATTTTCACTTTTAGTTTGGTTGATTGGTAAAATTTGTAATTTTTAACAATACAATAACATTTGTATTAATAATAATGCTTATGACTGTTACTAAATTCTATTACAAAACAGTAATAGAATTTAGTAACAGTAATAAGCCACTTGTTCTCACGCAGACGATACGTGACGAAATTATTCGATCCTGGCGATCCTGATCAGGATAATGAGATAAACTTATCAAATTATTGTATTGTCATTGCTCCTTGATAAGTATGCAAAGTTTCAAATTAATCAGACTTCATTAAAATTGGTGAAAATTAAGTTCAAAAATTCCGTTACATACATAGATACATATAACCCAAGATTATATTAATCCTGGCGGTCCTAATAAGGATAATGGAAAACTATTATCAAATTTTTGTATTGTCATCGGTCCTTGAGATGTGTGTAAAGTTTCAAGTTGATCAGACTTCTAAAAAACCGGTGAAAATTAAGCTCAAAGATTCCGTTACATACATACATACATACAAATATACAGCCCAAGCTTATAAAAGCGTGTTAAAAAAAAAACAATTAATGCGATCTTGTAACTTGAACGTCGCCGGTGCCCCCCGCAGTTGATAGTCCACATCTTCCATAACTTAAAATTCTTTTCCATTGGCTACTGCCCGCGGCATGGTGAATTAATTAACACCTCGTTTCCTCTATCAAGTAATCTCGCTATCATTGACACCGTTCCGGTCCCCTTATCGATTTAAGTTCCTATTCGGTCTAATTCTCTATCCCAATCCTACGTTTTTTTCCAATAGCGCTATCGCTTTCAATTACGTTGTCGATACCGGCTACTTGTTTATAATTACACAGAAACCTAAAGGAAAAGGTATAATATAATATAAACTCACGCCTATTTCTCAGAAGGATAGGCAGAGACTATAGATTTCCACATGGTTACGATCTTTGCATATCGAATGCGAGCTTGTCGGTTTCGGGTGCTTAAAATTTGGCGCTTTTTTTAACATGCTACCTAAATGGTCTGTATAGGATTTTCTAGGGCGACCCTCGCCGACCTTTCCACCACACCCACTCGCTCTATAGTTTTATTTTGCCAGTCTACTTCCATTCATCCTTTCCAGATGGCCACCGCAACATACCTTTTTCTACTCTTAGAGTAGTGACTAATCACTACGTCTTCTTTCAAACCACACCGCTTTTATTCTAAGTATAAAGTACCATGCGCATAATCCAAAAAATATTCTATTTGTGTTCTAAATTTCATCTAAATCCGTTCAACCGCTCATGCGTGATTGAGTTACAAATCTACACAATTTATAATTTTTTAATAACGGCATATAGTGCTGGAAAAGTCGCAGTGTAAAAACCCTGTATACCCTTTTTAATTTACTAGGACTTTCTTATTATCAAACGTTTGTTATTATTAATCATATAGTTACAATCGGATTGTTGACACTCAATCGCTTTCGCTCTACTTCGCCCTCACACGCCATATCTTACCCTCCCGCCTCCCTCGCAATCCTCATCGTCTACTCTAACACCTCTCCTCTAAACAGAGAAAACAATAAGCATGGCCGGCACAATGAAATAAAATTAATAACGTTTAAATTTTCTATCTATAAAGAGTCATACAGATAAATATACAAAAAATAAACATTTAGCTATATATTATGTAACAATGAATCCTATCAGTTTTCTAGATTGCATGAAAATTGGTTTGTCATTGTCGAGTTAAAAGTAGATATACAGACAAACAGACAGAGAGATAAACAGTGATCTATATATGAAAAAATGATGTGCTCTATTGGTACATTTAAGTTCATTAAAATCAGTAAACCGATTTTAAACTGTGAACTGGGAAAGTTAGCCGAGTTAAAACTATTGTTGAGCTATAAAAAAAAACATAAAAACGAACAGATAGACAAACAAACAAAAAGTAGGCTATGTAACCTTCCCCTGGACTGTAACTATCACCATAGTGAATTTCATCTAAATCTGTTCAGCGGTTTGAGCGTGAAGAGGTAACAGACAGACAGAGTTACCTTTGCATTTGTAATATTAATAGAGACGTCCCCGCTTAAATACACTATTCGAATTGCTAAAATATTTCTATTGTTTTTTACTAAAAATGGAAATTCATAACCTGTCGATTTTCGCTTCCGAGCTTTCTCGGAGATCATTAGAAAACTAGAAATTCAGATTGTCACAGTTGGGAAAAGCCGGCCAAGACAATGTCGGATCATGCGCAGTGCAGGGTTCCGTAAAAAAACTACGTTGTTACACTTTTTTACATGTTTCCTGCATAGAGTAGGTATAAGCACTTTAATCGCAATATCTCAAGTGCGTTAAAACACAATTAAAACACTCATTACAGTTTCAAAATGTAAAAATATGATGTGAAAAGTGCACAAGGAAAAGAGCGCATCTTCTTGGCACTTATCACCTTTTGTTGAGTAGTGCAGTTTTTTGGCAATAAGTCCAAACGATATATCTAACAATATTCAAAATAATTTTCGTTGAATGTATTTATTAAGCATTATCTTTGTATTTTTTTTTTATTTTTGGTCATACGGTTTGAAAAATGGAACACAATTTATGCTACTTTCGAAGCAATAATTATTTCCGAAAATATTTACTTAATCAAAAAATTGCTTAGAAACCTTAAAATGTTTTTTAAAAAATGTCGAAATGTATGCCATGCCACACACTGATGTTAGCTGAAAAAAAAAAATTCAGATTCTACAGTTACATATATGGAGTGCCCCCTAGAAATATTTATTTTTATTATTTAAATACCAAACTAAGTAACGGCTTACACAAGACACCTATACTTTAAATTTCACTGTTATACATTTTGTAGTTTTTGAGTAAAATGCATGTGACATACGGACGGACGAACAGACGGACATGATGAAAATATAAGGGATCCATTTTTGCCATTTTGGCTCCAGATCCTTAAAAACGGACTTATGAACAAAAAAATATTAAAAATTTTAAAACTATTAAACATTATTCGATAGATCTACTGAAATTTGAAATGGACAAAATTGAAGAATCCTTAATAAGTCTGTGGTACGTATTTTATAAATAAAATATTAATATTAGCTTTTTTTCCTTACTCCGTCCGTACGCATACAGAAAACCCTATTGATTTGATTCCCAATTGCAAACGGAATTACAATCCCAATGTATGCGCTACACAAGTGTGGGAATTTCAAAATTTTACAAAAGGCATTGTTGCAGTATATCAAAGCAACAACCCATTCAAAATTCTTATATATTCCACGATAGGGTACCAAAAAAAAGACAAAAATTGTACCAATGCTTTTTTCTAAATTCTCAAAAAGCTGTTTCACTCAAAAATGTTTATAAATCGTCTAATCCCCTGTGCCGTTTCGTTCTATATGTATGATACAAAAATAATGATCTTCCGAGAAAAGTATCTCTTACATTCCTCACGAATAATATAGAAATAATGAGCTCGCGTACCCCTTCTAATGACGTCCCCGGGTAAAACGAAATATAAATATTTTTCGTGAAAGGGGGCGACGGAAAGTTTCGTCGGGTTTGTTTTTACGACTTCGGGGGGCGTGTTTTACGAGTCGCGCCGACGAGCGGAGGCGGGGCGGGCGCTCGGGGAAGCGGGCGGGGCGCGGGGTGCTGCAGAGGTCGAAGGACTTTAATTATCCGAAACGCGGACTCGCGTCTGCTGCCAACTTCAGTTTTTACGACACACTTAAATTTGATTAAACTCTCTCGGCATAACCGTGTCTACGAAAATAGTGTGCACTCCCTAAATCGAATCGCCCTTTTAGGGTCGTTCTTATTGCTTTTCCCACTTCGTCGGTGTATTGATGCATTTCACATGTAAAATAAAATAAAAATAAATAAAATAAGCCTTTATTGTTGTTTTCTTTTGTTTACAATATTGTGTATATACCTTGCTACTCTACTTTTATATAAGACAATACTAATTAATTTACATTATAACATCGGCAATCGGGTTGTTGCTTGTAACAGCTTGTCCTGCGACAAAGGCCTCCTCTAAAGTTTTCCATGTTTCTCGATCTCTGGCTATACGGGTCCATTTGGCTCCTGCTATTTGTCTTGTGTCATCTTCCCTGCGTTTATGCTGTCTGCCTCTACTTCTTTTGTTACCCCTTGGATACCACTCCGCTATTAGTCTGGTCCATTTTTCCTTTTCTTCCCGCAACATATGTCCCGTCCATCACCACTTCAGTTTTTTGCATACACTATGCGCATTTTTGAATTTAGTTTTGTTTTTGATCTTTTCCAAATTTACCCTGTCTTTTCCTTTTAACCCAAATTTACTGGGGTAAAAAGAAAATTTCACACGTATGTAGTTTTAAATAATAATTTGGAAATATGTACGGGCCACCATACATCGATCTATAAAAAAAGAGAAAATGGAAAGTCCCGCGCCCAAAAACGGTCGCGGTAAATGAGTGCTAAAACGGACAATTTAGCCCTGTTTAGCACTCATTGCGCTCAGTGTAGCTTCATCGCACCTTCCGTTACGACGTCCAAGTGTTCCGTTAAAAAATGCTACAATAACACGTAGAAAGCTATGAAAAAGGATGGTATTTCTTATTTGTGATGAACTAAATTTAGTTTATTTATAATAGGCGCTCAATCACTTATTATCATGAGTATTCGATGAGTATTTTGTATTTATTCATTTAAAGTAGCATCAAAAGCCGAATATAAGTTAACTTAAAAGAAATAGACCTACGCAACACCGGTCTCGTATTTCTTGCGTTGTCAGATTATTTGGTCGCTTAACAATAGATACTGTTCTTGTACTAATGGAGCCGCCTTTTTATATACATTTTTATTTATTTGTTTTATATTTATAAAAATCTTAAAATTACTTAGAAAAGGAAATCATACAATAGATTTAACCTATTCTAAATAAAATATGTTTATTATATTTTAATTTGTTTATAAGTATTACGTTCATCAAAAATATGTTAATGTTTAATTAATCGTCATCTTATTTTATTATATAAATAATTAGAAAGTTTTATGTTACTATAATCTAATCATTTTAGAAATTATCAAGTTCTTTCATGTATATTTTCACCGACATTACGATATTAAAGATTCATATTAATTTTAATCATAGGTGATTACTACATTAAGCTTAATTACGAAAAGAAATGCACTATGATTTTTTTCGTACATTCAACCAAAATTCAATAATAAAAAATTTAAAATAATATAAAACCACTCCACTGATGTCTTGTTTTAGATCAGCACGTGTAGATTGTGAAACGACTTATTGTCTTCAAATAACAAAATGATCGTTACTTCTTCTCTTTGCATTTAGAAATGAACCTTATGATATCAGGGTTGAAATTTCAAATCGTATATTATGTTCCTTCTCTTATTTTTGTTTGGCACTGCAAAATGGTATCATAAGATGTGAAACAGAGACAAAATGTACACTGAGCCATTTTTCTCCGTCCAAATAGTACGCAACTGTGCATCTTCTCTTTTTTAAACGTCTATGGTACAATAGTAACGAATTGTAAAGCGAGCGAGATGCCGCCCGAAAATCGTACCCAAAGAATATTGTAAAAATCATACTAGTGGTAGACCAGACTTTGAATATATAGTCATATATATTAAATATTTTATATATATAATATTTAATATTATATAATCGTCGGTTTCCGTACATTCTACATTCCGTAGAAAATATATGTCAATAATTAATCGCCGGTGATGCAGGGAGTGCAACAATATAATAAGGCTATTTTCAAAAAAAAATTGTCTGTTCGAATGTGCTGATCTCCAAAACTGCTACAAGAATTTACATGGTGTTATTGGAACATAGTCTGGGGCAACGTATAGGCTTATTTCATCAAAATCGGTTTACGGAAAATTAATCGATTTTTATAAATAAATTCTACGCATACAAATTCACGGGCATTACGATAATAAATTTGTAATAAGTTGAAAATTTCTGTTTAACACTGTATGATGTATGTAAAAGATTCACGCATTGATTTTAGGGTTCCGAGTCCATGTGACAAAAACAGAACCCTTATAGTTTAGTCATGTCCGTCCGTGGCATTTTATTCAAAAAGTACAAGACGTATATTAATGAAATTTATAGTGTAGGCGTCTTGTATAAACCGCTACTTAGTTTTGGTAGTTAAATAACAAAAATAAATATTTCTAGGGGGGGGGGGGCACTCCATACATGTAACAGAAACTGAAAAAAAAATTTTTTCATCAAACATCAACGTGTGATCCATATTTGACACATTTTGTGTAATGTGACACATTTTTCGTATATAGAGCAACTCACGCTTTTTCCACAATAATACTCGTATTTTTCGTCATTGTTCATTATTTTTTTTGAGTTCATATTAAGGATTATTTTTCACTTTTTAGTTTAATGTGCTTTAAAAGCGTGTTTTTTTTTTAATATAGTTTTTTAAACTATATTTTTTTAGACCCACTTCTTGAGAAATTCTATTAAAATATTTGAAATAAAGACGGCAATATAATTTTTTTTTTTCAAATTTTAAACCAGTGTTTCAAATATCAATTCAAAACCACATCAAGCGCTCGCTCGTATTATTGTCACGTCACGTGATTTTTCAATCTGCACAGAAGTAGGGTGCTCTAATCACCTTGCATGCGTACTCTGACCACTACGGTGGTCCTGCTTGTTCTTCGCACAGTAAAGGTAGAAGAATTTCACGAATTTGTTTGTCCGCTACACGAATCCGATCCGGAAGTCAACCTTTCATACGTCATTACAATTCAAAGCGTAAATTGTTTCATATAAGATTAATTTCTGTAAGCGAGACGGAGAATTCAGAGCTGTTGCAATTTTATGGTCTGAAACACTTTAGAATCACGTTTTGGTCGGCGAGCTACCCACGCTGCGGCGTTTTGGTCCCGGCCGTGCCCGGGGGGTGGCGAGCTCGTAAAATTTTACGAGCCGTTGCCATGGCGACGCCGCCATTGCGTGCGATGCTCGAAACGGCCGCTGGTGGCGCCGCTTTCGAGGAATTAAATACTTTTGTCACTATAATATAGTTTGAAATTAAACTAGTATTTTTATTATTTTAACTATCATTAACATGGTTAAAATAATTTAAACAATCTATTAACATTTTGAAACTCGAAAAGGAAGAAAATTAATAGATGATATAGAGCAATAGGTATTTCTCAGTCTAGTACATTGAAAAATATTTATTGGTATTTTACAATATAAATATTATATTTTTTACAACAATTCGTCCTTTTTTTGATTATCTGATACCAGCACAGCACGACTAAATGATGTTTTAATGATTATTTACTAGTGATATGTACGCAGGCGGGTGGCACTAATGGAAGAAAAAAAATTCGAAACAACCTTAATTTATAGATAGGTATCATAAACGCCTGAAATAAGTATGTCATTACATTTTATGAAACTAACATTCGTGCAGAAGGCAATGTTTGTTTATCAAAAAGTATTTTAATTTTCAGATGTTTTAGAATATAAATTCTATGTAAATTATGTAAATAAAATAGTGGGGGGTTGGTTGTATGGAGTGGGGGTATGGGGAGGTGCTGAATGGAAAGTAGTGGAAATGAAACTAAAGTTGACTCTGCGTCTGGACAGGTGGACACCCGACTATATACTACTTAAAGATTTTCTTATAGTAAGAAATAAAATGTGTGTAAAAATGTGTAGTTGATGGTCAAGGTTTGAGGATGAGAATCGGAAAAAAGGGCAAACAGCTATTATTATAGCGCCTACTAAACAATGGAAATGCAGAAAAGTGAGATCAATTTTAGGGTGAAATTTCGCAGAAACAGTAGATATAGCTATAGGATAGAAGTCAGGAATAGGAGAAGATGGAGAGGCGTATAGAAGGAAGAGAGGCAGGGTCAATGGATATTCAACACAGATAAAGGAAACGAGATAGGGTGGATTGAGGTTTGGAAAAGGTAAAATAGATATTAATAGGGATGCAATCATGTTCAGGAGAAGGAAGCTTGGAGTCATGTTAAGAAGAGTGGAGAAAGTGGTTAAACAAAGTGGATGATGAAGATTGAGAAATTGAGAAGTAAAACGAGAATGCCGAGCTGGCAAGGAGAAGAAAAAAGATTGGGTGAGAATGCTACAAAAATGAGAAGAAAAGAGAAATATGTCCTTCAGTTATCAGCAAAAATTGGGTTAAATGTAAAGGAGGAATGCTAATGTAGCAAATTATAAATCTCATTCTTGTCCATTGATTTTATAAATTTTTTTAAAAGACGGTGAAAGATTTCAAATTTTTTTACAAAAATATCTGCCCAATCTTTTGGAAGATGTATCTTTGTCTACACGCAGGGAAATATGGCTACAAAATGGCGGCTGTCCAGCACATTACGCAAGAAGAGTGAGAGATTGATTATCTGGACCAAGTTTATCCACAAAGATGAATCGGGCGTCTTGGTCCCATTTTATGGCCTCCCCGGTCTTCGAATTCAAATCCGTTAGATTTTTTCTACTGGGATTGCATAAAAGAGAAAGTCTATGCAAAACTAATACAGAATGAAAATGAACAGTCACATCGTATTAATGAAGCCGCACAACAAATAAATGTCGCAGGAAATGCAAGATGGATTAAAATATCTTTTTTAAGATGATGACACACTTGCATTGCTTCTGGTGGCAGGCAATTTGAACACCTGCTGTAATTTGTATCTGTGGCTCATTTAATATTAAATAAATACTTGTCAGTTAAACTAGATGTATTTTTATCCGCAATCCTATAACATAAAAATAGGGTAATTTTGCAATAAAACTATAATTATTTTTTTCTAAAGTAAAACATAGTAAATGTTATACCATTTTAAAAACTACACTACACGAGCTATCTTTTGCAATGGCATGCCGGGTAAGTGTGGTACATTTTTTTTTTCGGTATGTAGATTCAAAATTAAATAATTTTTATTTTTATTTACGACCTGGGCAAGAATGTTAATTTTCCCAAACGTAAAGTTTTACTACGAGTTTGGTTTTGAACTTTGATTGAAAGCTGCGTTATTCAGGATACTGAGAGTAAAATTTGAATCTTAAAATATGAAAATTTGTAGATGTGGTGTTCGAAAACTGATATAAAGTGTTGATTTCCCCAAATTCATAAAAGTGCCAATATCTAGAAAACTAAAGATTCTTTTACTGAGGTCATGTTCAGGTATTCTGATTAGTTGCGAGCTGACCTATCACGCCTGTAAATGTTGGCGTCGAACACGTTGTATATGACGCTATCTGTTAAAATATATTTAAAGTTTAGATGGTATAAATGCACGGGAATTGACTCTAGTTCAATAAGAAAATAAAAATTAGATTAGACCTTCACCTACTTAGACCTTCACTAAATTCATGCATCAATATTGGTTTAGAATGAATCCTTTTATCTTTATATCGAACGATATCGCTATCAATCATAATCCCGTTTCCCCTCCAATTTTAGGCTTCAATTCCGGTCGGTTCTGATCACGTTCTCATTCTCTGTCGCAGTTTCGATTTCAACCTCTGTCGCAGTTTCGATTTCAACCTCGGACCGCTCCTGCTCTTGACTCCGATCGCGGTTCCACTTCCGTTCACAATTACGATCGTTTCCGCTCTCGATTTTAATCTAACTCTCGCTTTGGACTCTGATCACAGTACCGCTCTCAATTCCGATCTTGATTCCGCTTTTATTTCACTTTCGGTCCCGCTTTCGATTATGATTCCAACATCACCTTCGATCCTTGCCCCTCTCTCAACTCTGTTTCCGGCCCCGATCTTACTTCTCTGATTGCGGTTCCGGTCTCGACCTTAATCCTTCTACAACTCGATTCCGATTCGTAGCCGTTATCGGTTCCAAATTCGATCCCGCTTTAGACTCCAATGCCGAATCCACTTTCGATCCCTGCTCTCGCCATCAATCGGGATTCTGTTATGATCTCAACTCCCATAAAGTTCCGTTTTCAGTGCAGAACGGGAACATCAAACTATCTCATAAAAGTATTCTGTGTCATAGCATACAAAAAATTTACATTAATAATGTCACTAGGAAACTTGAATAGTGGGTTTTTTTTAATATCTACTAGAAATAATATTTGTTGGTAAATAGAAGAAGTATTACATTCATATGAAAAAAAATTATTTTTATAAAGTACTATACCTATACTGTACTTTAAATGGGATGTAGCCCCGTGGCCCGCGGTAGTCTATACATCTTGCTTATAATATTTTTTGACCCTCTTTTTAAACAGCCACTAAAATATTGGGATTAGGATTTACCGATATCGAATTGACAGAATCGCGAAATTCTTCATTGAATATTTAGTGCCGGAAAAAAAATACTTGCTCTTTTTGTATAATCATGTATTATATTAAATTGTTTCACATTGGCTTCCGCGTTAAGCTCATATTGACAACACCAACTTAACAGACAAACTCATGAGTGGTTGTAAAACGAAAATTATGTCCATTCGCAGCAATCAGGAGTTGATACTTGGCCGATGGAGGAGAGTCCATTTCAGCCCGCGTCTGAAATCAAATGCATTTTCTTCGAGAGGGCGTTCACCTCGCGTAGCCGAGCCACTTCTCTCGCTTGCCGTGTTAAACGGTTAATTAGTGCGCAAGAGTCGAATTACTACAGTAATTAGTGTGGAGTCAATTTGGCGGTGTTGTTGACGCATCGTGTTTCAGTAATCTCACTGCTCTGATCTGTACCCCCTACAATTCTTTTATTTCAGATTAAAAAGCTTGGCCGCTACACTCTTCATGCTGGGGTGACGATGATTGTGGGTTACTGACGGCCTTTGTCACTGAGGCGACGACTGCATCCGGGACCTACGGCTTAAGTTATGGAATTTTATTGCGGGGTCATGTAGCTTATATTAACACAATTATGCTGCAGACGCGGACTGCTCGTGCCATTTATAATTTGAGATCAAGAGTATCTCTTAGAGAAATATTTAGAGCGATTCATATTTAAGTGTAACGTTACTATACGTACATATACGAAAACCTGGTACATGTCAAGAACAATATAGATTCGTTCCAAAACATGAGCGACATCCATAACATTAACACTAGACACATCTTATGCTGTTCATAAACCCGACTTAGCAGAGTTAGCAGATCATTTAAGGGGCAATGTGTGCGCTATTATATATATATGACAAGGTCTCAATTGAAATTCAAAAACCATTTAATCTTTTTATTAAAAATAAGTTATATGGCAGGGGCTATTATAACGCGTCTGAATATTTTAATGAAAAAAACCCATGGGATTGAACTGCTCGGCTATCAGGTTGTTTCATGTTATTTCTAAGTGTTGTACTAAGTTATTAATTATTCAATACTTTGTATCGATGAGCGAATATAGAGCAACCCTCTAGTTTCTCGCCCATTCTTCTCATAGCGAACGGGCATTTGGAATGGGTAGGAATGTTAACGTGGAATAAAATTCGTTAATGACATATTTCCATTGTAATTCTATTAACCACGAAATAAAGCTATTTTTTAATTTATTTAAATCGATCGATTAACGCGCCCTTCGAGACACGGTGCGAGTGGTTTAAGTTAAAAATACCTAGTAGGTCAATTCGCCTGTGTTAAGGATCGAACACGGTACCTTCTAATTCGCAAGCAACGCTATTAACAGCTGAGCCGGCAAAGCCGTTGTGGCATCGCGTAGTAGATACAATATAATTACTTAATCGTCGTACGAATTCTATAAACAAACCTCGCAAATAATATAGACATTCGGTACGTATAGTTAACACAGAACTCCACCCCGTACCGTGCTGACACAGTTTTCGCAATAAAGGCGTACCGGTATTCGGATACGCGTCCGTGTATAAATTTTATATATCGCGATGATCTAAATAAATATTTTCCAGTATAAAGAGAAGTGTTCGCATGCATCATTCATCTCCGTTCGTGACCGATTTGTGAATGCGCTCGCGCCTGGCTGTTAGTTTTAACGCAGTGCGTACGAGGAAATACAAAGGTACCAGCGCAAATGTACACTTCGGGCTGGCACCGCACCGGCCGGACGGGCCCAGCCCAAACAGACGGGGCCAGAACTTGAACTCGATGCCGTCCGATTGAATTTAAAGTATTGGAACGCACCGGTTTGTTGGGTGCTAATTGAGAAACTTGTTAACTTCACGCCGACTGACGCATAGCAGGGTAGCCACGATTTATGTTCGAAATTCTATTTCAAGTTTGGTGGGGTGACCATATATGCGTTACTGCAGTCTTATTCTCTTTTCTGGGATTGTCTACGTCTTATTGTGGTCGAGGCGTTTAGAAATATAATAGTTATTGTTTGCACTTGAAGTTTATGCGTATTTAACTCTGTGTGTGTTTACACGTAAGGATATCTCAATTATTGCCAAAATTTCTAATAACTTCTAGTAGGCGACTAAACTTTTCATTATTTCTTATAGCATTGTACTAAAGTGGGATATCTTTCTCAATTTCTTATTAAGTTCTTTCACAACAAAACAACTTTAACTAAACGGTTTATTTAAAGTTATTTATAATTATGAAATATGATAGCTGGCGTCGAATCGAAATGAAAAGCTTTGTTTTGTCTTTGAAAACTCAAATTAAATTTAAATTAAAACGCTTAATTACGCTGAAGTATATGCTATTATCAGCTTTAATGAAAATCTAGTAATCTAAAAAAAAAAAAGAATTGTTCTACATATTGTAAATAAGAAATGTTCTTTCAATTATATTATATAGTTTTTAAAATGTAAGAGACATAATTACTTTGTTGTACAACTTTTCCAGAACAATCTGCACTTTGTACGTTTGTCACAGAATTCGTAATATCGACGAGCACGAACCCAGTCCTATGCATACTAAGACCGCGCGACCACAGAGGCCCCCAAACGCGGTGCACGTGTTACGTATAAAAGTACCGCCCTCGAGTGCAGCAAATGCAGCGTGGTCACCGCGGCGCGCACAAAAAGGCCGGCGCGTCCGGCGGCGGCGGCCGCTGATGCGCGCGCGCCGCCGTCATAAGCGTAAACACACGTTTTATAAGCGGGCGCGCGCGCTGAGGCGGCGCGGTCTCCTAAAATAGATGATGCGGTGGGACACGTGCGTACATCCTCGCGATATCGTCACGGCCTGCGGGACGGGATCGCCGGCCGCGTTTCGTCCGTCCGTCTGTTTCGGCTAGTTTGGTAAATGATCGGATAACATCTGATTCGGTTTCATTAATTTCAATTTTATACTATGCGGGCAATACTGAAAATTTACGAATTCTCATTGAAAAGACCGTATATTGCGTTTATGGTACATTCGTTGCTTTCCGAAGTGTATTTCCTTGACGTTTACACGCTTTCGCATTCTTTGGAACTATCGCACAAAGCAGTGCGCTCAACATTCCTTAAGGGTGTCTTCGTTGGCCTCTCGGAACTCATTCATCGTCTATTCGGGGCTGGTCAATCGTATACCTTTAGGTTCATCCTTAATTTTCGGTCTGTATAGCGGATGCGTCATCAGTTCAACATTTGGAACCTTCGAAAACTCATTCATTAACTTAGCGGAATGTGCGGACGCGTTAACCTGATTAAGGACTATTTTCCTGCGAGCAAGCTTTTCGTGAACATTTTCGAAATTCTTCGGACAAGCAGATACTCGCGTACCAATTTGCTGTTACCGTCCTTTAATTTTCAAGCGGTGCAGTAGTGTGATACCACAATTTTCCGAAAATGAACCAACCATTTCCTTACCAATGTTTCACTTTATTTTAACTTTAGTCCACAAATCTACGAATAGAAAAACCCATCCTGGCTTTTTGGCTTTTTCTTTCGGGTTCAAAACGACGCAACCAGCTCTCGTCGCCTGTCATCATATTATACACAGCCAATGATTGTCCTCCATTATTATTTTTATCCCTTCACGACACCGCTCCACGTGCATAATTTCTGGTCATCATACATAATACATTGCAAATAATACATTGCATCATCGAGTGCAAATAATGCCAACCTACAGACGTACACGCAAAATCTTCTGCACCTGGCTCATGCCACAGTACTTAATACAGTACGAATTCGCTCACGAGTAATTTTTGTTTTATCATTTTCAATCAATATCAGTCGCCGACCGACCTTCGCCCAAATCGCCAAAGAGGTGATCGCGTGCAGTGGCGGGTCCGGGATTTTGGTTTGGATGGGGCTTGAACACAACGAGGGTAGTGTTTTATTTATCAAGATAAAGTGCTTACTCATCACGTGCACGTCTGAATTCATTGGATAGGTATACGTAGAGCTGCGTGACGGAGCTTCATCATACCACATGCGAATCGAAACCTCTGGCAACTTTCTTCTTCACTCGAGCCATTGCGAAAATGTCAAAAAATGGTGGCGCGAATATTCTCCTTACTTAAATGCATTACGATGGCGACGCACGATTCACAGAACGATGTTGCAATGAGGAAGAAAATGGCAATCCATACGAACTGCAACGTAATATACTTTCAGAGTTCCATTTTCAAAAATCGTAATCGTTTTTTTTAATATTTCCATTACAAATTGCCAGTTGCAGGGATTTCACCTTTACCTTATTAGGGTTCCGTAGTCCCAAGTAACCTTTATACTTTCGCTATGTCCGTCCATCTGTCTGTTTGTTAATAATAGGTAATCGAAGTCAACAAGTAATTGTCGATCAACTTATACGTACTTGGAGAATTAAAAAAACATAATTTCGTACTAATTCCTTTGAAAAATACTTAGATGACTTTCTGGTAGTGTAAAATAGATAGCAAATATAAGTTTATCAACCTTTTAAAGTTTATAAAAATCATGGAAACATGAAGTCATAACATCCTTAATACCCGTCCTACGTGAGCCCGCTTTTATACCCTTTAAACAGTGAACTCAATTCTGAATCCTCATATTGTTGCAGGCAACTACGGAACCTTACATTGACCATGGTCCAACACGCAAAGTTCATTTCGTGCCGTCGGTGGCTCAGTGGTTAAGAGCGTCATCATCAAACCAGAGGTCGCCGTGTCGATTCCCGTCCAAACCGGCGACACGGCTTAAGCGAACTTTTAACTCCAGTCAAACGAAACTAAAACCTAAGAGCACTTTGAGCTTTGAGCGTTGTCTTCTGATCTATGACGACAATGGTTAGCAACCCTCAGCCCGCACTGAGTCGGCGTGAAGGGCGTAAGGTTCAAGTCCTTAATCTTTTATGTTATACATTTTTAATCCCTTTCCCCGTCTCGTCGTCAATCCTGTTGTTGCTTCGGATAACCTTCTCGGGAATTTCTGTTGGCAACAACTGATTTATTCTGTGCACGCAGACAAAAGCCTAATTATTAAAACCTAGGTTTTCAGCGAGAAGTGATCTATTTCTTTTACTATAGTTTTAATCAGACGTGTATATACTATTATACTATAACAACAATTTATAAGAAGGCGATAATAACGTAACTATACATTTGTATATTTTATGCTGGGTATATATTTATTTGAACTTATTGCGATAACCTTTAAAGTAAATATTGTACCTGCAATAGTTTTTGTAGTTATAATAAAGAGGAAGAATGCAACAAGAATTTTTCCCTTGCAGAAGCATCAATGTATGTAGTAGAATTGTGAATAGCAATCAATCTAGAGACAAAAAATGTTTCAATAAAACCATTCACTCAAATTCAATTCTTCACCTAATTCTACGTTGTAGATACCGTATTCCTGACACTTGAAACGGAAGAGATCACAAAGATCCCTTTTTTAAAAAAAATTTTTAAAATGAAAGTTTCTTATGAAAGTTAAAAGCACATCTGCGTGAAAAGCACACTGACGAGTTATAAATAAAATATTATATACGGTAAAGTTATGAAGTAAAGTTGCGGTAAAGCATTTTTAAGTATAATAAGTATTAAACATTAAAAGCGAATTCGGACATCGGGTAACGCATACAGCTGGTTAAGAAAAACCAATCGGCGGCCAGTCAAAGTCTAAGTGAAATTTTATAGCCTCACTGCCCCATATAATACTCTACCTTGCCCACGAAAGTATTGATTTACATATAGTTTTTAGTTAGCTTTTTATTGCAATCCAATTTTTCGCTCTACATAATTAGTTTTTTAACCGTCAATATATTTTACTGTCAGTCTTTGCGTTAACTTTTGACGAGAATTTTTAAATGAAACGAATCTGTATTATTATTTTAATTACTACGATATTATTACGCGGAAATTCATTGTAGGCGTTTGCGTGCGACATCAGCAACATGCGGTATGCAACCCACCGCTGATCCTCGAAATGATTTCCATATTTTTTTTAAATAATTGTTTCATAATTATACACATTTTTTAAATGTAAATTTTTATATCTTTATACTGTATTAATCTAGATCTCGATGTATGACGAAAAAAGAAAAAAATTAAAAATGTCGATTACTCTTTATGTTTCAGGTCTTGTATGCGTGGAGTCGACGCACCATTTTCGGCAGCACAGAGCCAGCAGGAAATACAGGGCGTTGGCGAACGGTTAGTAATTATTTTGAATAAATCCTTCTTTATAGAAAAAAATAATTTTCAATTGACACAATGATTTAATGCGAGGCATGTATTAGATTCATAAACTTGAAAAAAAAATTGCCGATAGCTTCAATAAATAATACGTCGCTAAGCCGCTTGTTTATAATTCTATCTATGCATTTAAGGTGCTTTATCTCGCTTTGGTACCTACATTACGTCACCGTGAACAACTCACAAACACCGCTACTTACAGTACAACGCACGAAAATATGCCACTCTGAATTGCCTGTGAATGGTGTAAGCGTAGGTTTAGCACTCTCCGATCCTTCCCTTCTTCTCCCCCGCATGTCAATTTTACACCATTGCGATGCTTTCTTGACTAACTTCACAGCTTCAGAGTTTCGTGCTCTATACTGTATATTAGTGTGATATACTAGTACCGCATGATTTCGAATTGTTGTTTTCGTTTTGCTAAAGCTTGAAATTTCTGGTAGGGAAATAAATGTCCCTTGCAACTATGATTCCCGGGTTGTATTATATGCATTTTTTTAACCTGACTCCTTTAATTTTTCTCAACTTGACACTATTTTAGTATAGGAGTAGGATTGTGGTAGAATTAAATAAATTCAAGAATAAAAGTGGTCCTACTAGTAGAGGTTCACGATTGTCACACTCGCTATGGAAGAAACTAATGAACGCAGAGCTCTCGGAAGATATTCTTTTAATTTGTATGGCACCATCGTTTTTGTCGTAATCGTCATGCTTGGCGGTTGAGTTGGCGTTCGCAATATTGTACATCTCGCAATTATGACACCTTACGTTCATCACGGAGTAATTTCTAATCGCGTGGTATTATCACCGATTGGTAGCTCAAAAATTCTCCAATATTCAGTCCCTTAGTGTCGAAAACCTGAGTCGATCCGGTTGTTATTTCAAGAACCAAAAACAAATCCAAACCCTTTTACTTATTAGTTACAGATAGATTCCCCTACCCTACCACTAACCCAAGTGCAACGCAATCAGCTCCAAATATAAGCTTCGTGTCATTTCATCATTCCCTTTTTTTATCATCCATTCCTGTATGCAGGCCCTTGTCACGTCGCGACCTATAATACCACTTTCGCTCTCATTTGGAAAATTGTACCCGGATGTCCACTCTATGAACGATTATTGGCGTTACAAGTCTCGCTTAATAAAATCACTTCTCGCCGACAGATGGCGCACTGCGCTTCGAGCCAGAGCCGTACAGCAAGAAGTTGGAGCTCAACAGCTCCGGGAAGATCCATTGCAAAGTCGCCGGCGGTGTGGCGCCGACTGTGCAGTGGTTTCTCGTACGTGTTAATTTTATAGTTTTGTATAGAATACTCAACGAAATCCTGGCAGCATTTAAGAGCATTTGAAGTTATCCTTCTTTGAGCACACCAGGAAAAACGGATCTGATTGAATTTTTTCAGCCTGTGACGAAAACTGCGCGCGACGATGCGACAAAGCATGAAGTTTGACGTTATCCAAGTGTTGGGTGAAAATGACTGACAGAAACAGAATGTCAATATCGGTTTAAAATAAACATATTTATGTAAATATTGTTTCATCCACAAATATGCTAGATATATAGTCACATGTCTTATCAAAATACTTTTTTCTTTGTATTCAACTTACTGTATTTCTTTCATGGTGTTTAAAAAAACAATGACGTAGAAACCGCAAAAGTTTTTTCAATGCTCTAATGTCGTACACTATAATTTTGAACCTGCAAATAATTTTTTTTTAAACAATTTTTATCAATATTTTCGAATGTATTTAAGATAGTTTATTTTATTAAGTTATAATTTGATATATTAGCCAAATATATTAAAGACACATTAAACTTTGAAGTTATCCATTGAATCGATACAATCATGATTGTATCGATTCATTGAACTGTAATTAATAGTAGTATATTATTATTATAATTAATATTGTATTATGATAATTAATGCTATAATCGACTGTCAAAAAAAAATTACTTTGGGTGCATTTTCTTGTTATGTTAAAAAATTTAACTTTTGTGCCATTATATTCTTTTACAATAATAAAAAAAACGTTCCTTACGGGGTGGTACTAGTTAGACACATGTTACAGACGCCTCATACCCTGGTTACAGTATAGCGTGGTGTACATTCTCAAGGCATTTGTGTTGTCATCGCATAGAATATAAAAGAAGTTTTAGATTTTCGTGTAATTTTCAGAACGAAGAAGATCCATTACCAGAAGGCGTGAGTTCCTCAAACGGCACGCTTTTGATCAGCGAGGCGTCGCGCGCGCACGCAGGCAACTACACTTGTAAAGCTAGCGAAGAGGACAAGGTCATAACTTCAAAAGTACGATTAGACGTCGTTGGTAAGTACTTTCGTTTCCATCGTGAAGAAAATTGAGTATTGGTGTTGCCAGTCATTTAAAGGTAGATAAGTGTAACGTTTTCTTGAAATAATAAAAAAAATATTAAAAAAAAAAACCCTAATAGATTGCATCAAAAACTTTAAAGTCGGACTATTTTAATACGCTTTGTCATAATATATAATCTTTATTAAATGACTGATGCGCCAATATAATGTAATAAGTTTTTTGTACGACTTTGTGGAAAATAAAAACGGGAATGATATGCAATTTGACCAATCAAGCTTTTTAAGCAGTGTGTTTTTGAAACCTCCTCACTGAGGTATTTCTGTAAGTTATAAGTAGTCTGTTTTTTAAAAAGACAACATTCTTATAGGATTATTCATATTATACCCAAATTGGTCATATCAATTGTTCTGTGCTTGGTCAAAATATATAACTTAAATGCTTCAGATATTAGATATCATATGTATAATGTAAATGTTACAAATTTTTTTAGAGATCTGGGTACTATTTCCGCTTTTCTAAAAAGTTCTGAAACCAAAGATATTAAATTCATTAAACTAATTGTAGATCGGACATTGTTAGCATTACATACAAGAACTTTAATCTCGAACATCAGTAATTAAAATTACTTTGAATCGCTAAAATTATAACAATATATCCAGGATGGAATCTATCATGCGTCTCTTCGTAAATATTCATAGTTTTCTCCTTTTTTAGAATAACTTTACCAAAGTAACTATAACAAAAATATATAATTAAAAATATTCTTCTAAATAATATAAAACAATACAGACATAACCCTAGTAAATGCTCGGCCAGCCGCCTTCGCTAGCGCCGTACCGGACGCCGCACGCCAGCGCACCGCGAAACGTGTCCCGAGTACGTGGCGAACTCGAATGCTGCCCCGCGCTCGGGCTACGTAATGTATTATTTTTTAAAAAAATATCTAGTCCCTTACTTAATAATGGCACTTGATATTGTCAGTTATGTAAAGGTCGCCAAAGGTATTATTAGATTAGTCTCTGATTTTACAAATATATTCCACTCACCTCTAAACAAACAAGGCAAACTAAGATACATTTCCGCGTAAACGATACATAGCACGCAATATTACTTGTGGACTCGCAGATTGCTGACTGTCAGGGTTTAGTTTCATTATTAAAGTTTTAGAGCGGCAACAATGTCACCTCTGCAAACTCCCCAACAATAAATCACATTTGCATATTCAATGGCTATGTTATTAAAAATTAATCACACATGATCTTAGTTTCAAAAATGTCGATATTATAAACGTAACTCTTATAAAAAAAATACTTAAAGAAGGTTAACGACCGCGCGCAACACGAATTAGCTAGGGAGACGCGGCAACATATACAATTAGCAGGGCACGACTGGCCCACACTTAGTGAACTCGTTTGAGGGCATGCGGCGTAACACACGTTCTTGCAAGGTTGCGAGATTGGAACATAGTAAATTTTTAGAACACGTTCTAAGCTATTTTTCTCAGAAACAGCTGCTTAATGACTATGGTTTTTTTTTGCCAAAGTTGTTCTAAAGTAGAAGGAGATTATGAATGTTTACGCAAAAATTCATGATTGATTCCATACGGTATATCGAGGTATAGGTGAGAATATGATAAAGGTTTTTAAACTGGAATTAAAAATGATGTCATTTTTGATCAGTTTTAAACAGTTTAAGTAATCCAAGTTAGTCACTCTCATCACTATTAAGTCAGAATTAGGAAAAAACAGAATTGTTGTTAGTTTCCATATTTTGTAATTATTTTTGTTATAAGGTCACACTTCCTCTATAGGAATATACATTTTTGATATGAATGAAAAATGAAAAATATTTCTTGGAAACACATTTAATAAAACTATTGTGAATTTATACAGAATGACAAATGACAGTTGCAAAATTCAATATACTACCATACAAAATATTATATCCTTTACAAAAAATGTTGTTATTATAACAAAAATTAATGTACGTTTTCACTATAATGCCAACTTTAATCAATAGGTTGTTGCAATAATGAAGACTAGCTTATCATAAATTAACTAATGAGGTAATCGAATTATTGCAAATAATTTAACTAAGAATTATTTTGTAATCAAAATGCTACGATAATACGAAATACAAACAGCGAAAGTCTACCGTGAAATGCGAAGTTATTGCTTTAATTTCAAGGCAGGATAGCAGAGTGACCTTTGCGAAACCTTCTTGCTTACATAATACAACCTTTGCAGCTAATCTCAAATGCCATTAATAACATTATTTTTATATATTAAAATTTCAGATGCAAAATTTACACTTTTACTATTTAGATACTAAATCAATCCAATAAAAAAAATATAGGCTCCGATACCATATCATTTCGCAATGTTCTTTTAAATTTAAAAATAAAATTTATGTTTAGATACTTTGTAATACTGGTTTTTTTAAAATAAGGGTTGAATACATTTTAGTTATGGCATTATGTCGGAGTTTAAGTTTTTTCTGTAATTAACAATACATTAACATTTAAAATGTATTTGACAATATTATGGAAAAAGTATACATATGGCTTATTAATTTTTCAAATACTTTTATTTTTAGATATTTAATTCTGCGGGTTAGTTCTTTTTATAAAAATTTATAGCATGTTCGAGGCACAAATGCCTGCTCATTGCAGTGCCAATAGAATGTAACGGTCACTACCGCTCATAACATTTGTGGCCCCAGAGGAGTCGCCAATGCATTGCCGGCCTCTTGGGAGAGAATAAGATATATAATGACTGGGGACCGTGAAGGTTAGAGGGGGAGTGGACCACCGGAACTCTCATTCGCTGGACGAAATTCAACAGCTGAAGTTTCTGCTTCAAATGCGAGAGTGTGGTGTTTCCCCGGTCACGCCAGCTAATTTCAGTCAATTTCAGAGCAGTCAAGTTGGTCAAAGTATATATCTACCCCAGAAAAATATATTCAACTGCCAATTGTGTATGGATATTGATCTCTCCATTTCCTTCTAGTATCTCCTCGAGTTATCGAACCCACACCCGGAGAGGAAGTTCACGTGACGGTCGGCAACGATGTATATTTGCACTGCCGGGCCGTTGGCGATCCGGAACCTAGCATACATTGGGACAGAAACCTGACTGTACTGACGTCTGCGCGTGAGTGTAACCATAATAACAAAATGACCTTAATTAAATTTTTATCATAGTAGAAGTCAATTTGGCTGATTACTTAACTGAAATCGTAGGAAAGTAAAAAACTATATGGATTAATGTCTTTGAAACGTCATTTTAATTAAATGTGCTTGATTAACACCATTCACAAAACATAATACATATATAGGTTGCATTTGTCTATTGACACAATATGCGACATAGAAACAGAAAATTAAGATATAATATCTTGAAGTCGATATCTTGTGTCTCTATCTGTCCTAAAGTAATGTGAAATTGGAAAAAAAAATGTTTTATTATTAGGAATACACTTTTTATGTTACGTTTATGAACTTTACGAATAAAAATAATATCAATTTCGTTCGCTTCCATGTAAATTAATAAGTCATAGTTTTAATATTGTAGTCTTGATTTTTATACATTTTTATTTATATTTTAGTTGAAGGTGTGGATGTGGAAGGTAGCAATACTTCTGTTAAGGCCAGGTGATTATTAAAAACATAATATTATTTTATTTTAATACATTGTAAAAGAAAACAGATGGCTTGATCCAGCTTCCAGTAAATATAATATCATATTATTTGATTATCAATGTACATATCAAATATAAGTAAATATGTATGTTAAGTAATTATGTTTAATTTTTGGAACTAGTATAAAACCATAGAACTTTGCACGATCATCAAAATGCATTCAGCCTACTTTCTTTAAATTTACAATTATAATGAAAGATTTGAATATTTCTTGTTGTATCTCATTAAGCAATACTTATATTTTCAGAGTTCTTTTACTTAAGAATGGCACGCTAGTGATACGCGGCGCAAAGAAACAAGACACAGATAGGTACGGCTGCACCGCTGGCAGTGCGGCTGGCCTGGCCAGGAACGAGCTTCTGCTTACAGTGCATCAAGGTGAATACGCTGATAAAAACATTATCAAAGTTTAGATCATTGAATCAACTTTCATCTACCCGAGATGTGTATCTATTTAATGTACCTATTTAATCTGTATGAGGGCTGAAATCCAAATAGAGATCCAGCTCGAAGGACCAACGTTTAAGTCTTGGTTCTTATTTATACTAAATAGTTACACTAAGCTTAGTGTGAATTCCATATGCATTTATAATGTTCTGTGCCAATTATACGAAATATCACAATACTCATATAACAATTTGGATATGTTACAAATGCGAAATATCAATGCATAGCGGAATCAATTCAGATTAATAAGCTGGCTTCTCTTCTTTGTTCGTACATCGTAGGTCTACCACAAGCTAATATTTATTAAAATTTGAAGAATACATAATCATTTTGTAACATCCATAATAATCCATATATAGTTATCTCTGCGTCGTACATTGTGAATACAGTTACTTGTTATTCATTAAGCCCAGTTAAAGGTTTTGAAATAGTTTAAGAACGTCCAATGCTAAGGAATATCACTCACATTACATGCAATCTTTGACAATCCACCTTGGCTCTACATGTTAACTATGGTCCACACGTATCTCACAATTGTTCTGTGGCTTATACTCTGTAGTAGAATTGCTAATTTGGAGCTAGGCATTGTCTTGTGGGACATCAGATCTCTTTGAATAACAAAAATACATTAATGGGTAGAAATATCTTCAATAATTTTTTGGATTGCATCATATGAAAACGAAATTTTCAAATTTTACCATCCAAAAACCATGTCTTCCTGGATATAAAAATGGAATGCCCAAATATGCATTCATTATACATACGTTTAAAAATATATATAATTTTAATTATGTATATCCATAATATAATTAAATTTGTAGCTTTTATTAATAAATTATATATTTACAGAAGGTGAACTGCCTGCAGAATCAACAGGAGTAGCGGGCAAAGCTGTTCTGGTTTCTATATCCGTGGCAGCTGCGTACATGGTGTTGGTGCTCGCCCTCATGTTGTATTGTCGTAGAAGGAGAAGACTTAGGAGGCAGAGAGGTGGATTCTTACTTCCAACATAGCTAATGCTTGTAATATATTGTCTAATATTGGTGTATTTTATGAGAGTACAAAATCACTAAGAGCTCATATGTGAGAGTTGTCAGATATACCTAAGTATAAAATAAAATTTTTAGACCAAGAAAGGCTCTGTTAATTTTTTTATATTGAATTCATAATAAATAACAATTTTAGATTTTAAAAAAAAAAATTATTTCTTTCCGTTTTATTGTGATATATTACATACGTCCCTATGGAACATATATCGAAATCATTACTTCTTACTCTTTGCAATCTAATATGCAAGGTTAGAAAGCAATTGTTGTTTATTAAATCAGATTATTACAAAAAACCATGAAAGTTAATTATGAATGAAATGTTACACTTAATATTATGAATGTAAAGGTAATTCCGTCGATTTTTTTATTTAATTATCTGATTGGCTATTGTGGCGGAATTATTGAGATTCTGTGTTTATATGGCTTAAATCTTGGGAAAAAACAAAGTACATTTTTTAACCGGGTCATATCCATATTTTTTTAGTAAAACTGTATTAAATTTACACTAAATAATATTAACGAAAAAAAAAAAAAGAATAATTGTTATGCTTTTTGATGTTTTTAACTACATTTTGAATTTTCTATATTTTTGCTTACACCATCACTGAACACACAAATCTTGATAAATATTTAATAAATTACCAGGTTATAATCATACTAATTTCATGTGACAGTTATAATTTTATAGGTCCTATTTTAGATTTTTAATACGACCATGAACCGAACTGGAGTAATGCATCAAAATCCAGAAACACACTACAAAAATTCATTCCACTGATAATTTCAGGCAAATTATAAATTGAAACGCGACGAGAACTTAATCCAAACAACATGAGTTTAAAGAAAATCGTAATAAACTAATGATAACAATTTACAATAACATTATTTGTAGGAGAAAAGATGGAGTTGGAGATGGCGGAAGGACAGGAGAAACTGGTGGAAGACGGAGAAGAGGTGAAGACAAAATTGAACGGCAACCTCGCCCAAAACGGCCGACTTTTGACAGCCGAAAAGGACAGCGGTAATATACGTTCCTATCGCGGTTGTAAATGTATGGTGCCGAGTTCTGTAGTGTATTAGAGACTCTTCGAGAGTTTAGAAATTTGAATGAGCTTAAGGAATACAGCAGATAAGCATTGCGAACATTGCGATTTTCAAATATATCCAGTTGATAGTGACTGTGACAGTTCACGAAATTAAAAAAAAAAACTGGCCAAGAGCCTGTCGGACGATGCTCATTATAGGGTTCCGAAGCCATTATTAAAAAGAAATGCACGACAGATGAAAAAAGAACGGGGTTACACTTTTTCCATGTTTCCCGCACATAATAGTTATAAGCACTTTAATCGCCTATAACTAGAAAAACCAGTAGGCATATCGACTATTACTATTAAAATAGTGTTAACTAAAGTGCATCAGCAAAAGAGCGTATCTCCATGGCACTTACGTTCTTCTATAGATAAGCGCAGTTTTTCGACAATAACTCAAAAACAGTATATCTGACCATGTTCAAAATAATTTTCGTTGAAAGTATTTATTAAGCGTTACCTTCCTTATTTTTTTCATATTTTTTGGACATATTGTTTAGAAAATAGGGGGACACAATTTGTCCATCTTTCAGAACGATTTTTTCCGTAATTATTCACATAATCAGAAAAAACTGCTTTGAAACCTTAAAGTGTTTTTAAAAGAATTGTCGATGTTATATGTCTCATGTTGATGATTGCTGAAAAAAAAATTCTTCAGCTTCTTTTACATATTTGGAGAGCCCCCCTAGAAATATTTACTTTTGTTATTTAACTACCAAACTAAGAAGCGGCTCACACAAGACACCTAAACTATAAATTTTATCAATATAGGTCTTATAGTTTTTGAATAAAATGCCTATGACATACGGACGGACGGACGGAAATTCGAAACTATAAGGGTTCCGTTTTTGACATTTTAGCTCGGAACCCTAAAAACAAGTGCGATTTACACAAATCATACAAATTATTCGCTTATTTCTAAATTTTTCTATGATTTATTTTGCAAAAAAAATAATGATTTATAGTTTAATTTTAATGTAGACAAATAAAATTTTGTAACAATAGTCCATAGTAATTACTAAGATGCATCAATTTGCAAAACACTAAATAGTGCATGCTTTTCCACTTGCAGGTGCAGACAACTCTGAAGTGTCAGCAATGTCGCGTGCATCTAAGCGTTCCGGACAATACGACCACCTCACCGTTTCTAAGACCTTACTGACTGATATAATCACTTTAGGTGGGTCGCTTATATAGTACAACACAGTTGTAACTCCTTCTTGATTCTACAACAACAGGGTACAGATATTTTTAAGGATATTGTTAAGGAATATGGACATCGGAAGCCAATGTGCACAATAACAGCATAAAGACCTACAAATATAATTTAATTGGTTTGGTTTCAAATTAAAACCGCCGCTGCGTAGGTAGGGTTGTTACAAAATCAAAATTTAAATTTAAATTAGAATAAATAAAATAGGACAATGCAAATCTTACTACATCACCAAACATTTTTAATTTCATTTTATTTATCAAAATAAGATTTATGACCTAAAAGAAAAAAATATATATTTACACATTTAAGAAATTCATTTAATTATAGTGAGCACACTTAGAATGTATCACACGTAGCTGACCTTCAAACAAACGACTGAATTAGCTGGAATGCAGTGTACCGATTAGTGTGTCGGCTATCTTGCATACAGTATATGAGTCATTCTACTGTTAGATATAAGGGATCTGAAGTATCATCAGCATTGGTCAGTTTGAACAATACCTGTAGGATTATTAATTTTTACCCACTTCTTTTCTACAGTAAGGGTAACTTTATTAGAATAGAATGATGTAATCCTAATTTTCTGTGAATACAACAATATTTTCTATATTATCGTTTTTGTTAATCATAGTTAATCTTTCAAGTTTTTTTAAAAAACAGATGGTAATGATAGGAAATCTATATGTCCATTTTTATATTTGGGATATGATTTTTGATGTTGATATTAAAAATACAGTTTTATTATTACCTTTTGATTGGTGTATCTGTGTGTTAACATCGATTCTGTCTTCTTTTTTATCAATAGCTTATTTGTATGTTATATTCAGGACGCGGTGAATTCGGAGATGTCATGTTGGGCAAAATAGACGTGACGCAGGTCAGAGCCAGTCGAGGGCACGAGGAGGAAGTCCAGCCTAAAATAAAGCCTGTGCTGATCAAAGTCCTTTCCACCAAAGAGGAGGAGGTATATTTTCAGTTTCGGCAATCGGTGGTGATAATGGCGACTAAAACTCGAGTTCATTTGCAAATGAATTGATAAAATATAAAAATTCTGCCATGCGTTTCGACACTGTAAATTTTTATCATTCTTACAATTCAGCCATTTACTTTTGTTTTATAAAAATATTTTATCAAATCCTTGGCTTTTTTTTTTAATCAAATTGTTTTACTTTTTAAGATCAATATTATGCCTATTAAAAAACACAATATCATAGTTATGTATTTTGTCATCAGACTCTCCTAGCTGAATTCCGTCGCCAGTTGGAGATGTTCAGCCGCGTTAAGCACGAAAACGTGTCTCGGCTGATCGGGCTGTGCAATGACTCGGAACCGCACTACATGTTACTAGAGCACACCGATTGGGTGAGGATCTAGTTATCGCTTGCCCGTCAGATGTCGCGGAATAGTCTTTTATTTTGTCTTTGTTTTTTTTTAGGGATTAAAGTTAAACTGTTATTCTACAAATAGCTTAAAATTTAGTTTTTAAACTCTATATGCATCTATTCCAATATTTGTAGAGAATAGAAAAATTATAAAGCAGTCAAATATTATTTAAGATAACTTAGATTTTTTTTCTGATACGTAGTTTTTTATATCATTTTTTTTGTGTAGTGATGATGTAAATTGACATACTAGAACTTGGAAACTTATTTCGTGGTGTTTTTATTTTGACGTAATTTTTGTGTTCATTACAAAGGCTTTTAAATTATTGATGATTATAGTTCATAGTTTGCATTAAATTAAATGAAGAATTATTAAGTAAAGTAATGAATATACCTTCTAATTACTATTAAGAAGCATAATTAATGATATTCATAATAATCACTTGAGAAATGTAGTAAGGAAAACAAGAATTGTAGTAAAGTAAGAAATGAGATTAATTTGAAATAATCCATAGAAATATGTTATGGAATTAACTAATTATCAAAATCGCTGAATTACGAAAAATATTGGAATTGAATATTTTTTAATAGGATGTAAAATAGAGACATTAAAAATCTCCAATTATAACATATGCCGACGTAGGCCAACAATAAATGTGTAGAAAAAAAAAAGGTGAATATGTGTGAGCTCCAACGCGCGACTGACATTTGCTCCTTAAGAATACATTTCATAAATTCTTCACTTTATTTATGTGCATTTATTTATTTCATATAGTCTGTTATATTCATTTATATTTATATAGTAAACCATATTAAATACATCATGTTACATAATAAAACTTTCAGAAAAATATCTACAGTAAATGCTTTGGTAACAATGGAAAAAATGTTTAACACCTTGTACATTGTTAGTTTAACTTATCTGCGTTATAAATAAAACATTTTTAAATAAGAAATAGAAGAAAAATGCACACGTTCAGTATAAGATGCAGAAATATGCGCTGCGCAGGGGCACAACTTAACGCAACGATTTAATTTTTTTGTTAATATTCGTTTTCACACCCCAACTAATTTGCGTACCACGCGCGTTGTATAAAAAGCGATTCTTAAGGAGTAAATTTTAACTTCGAAAAATTGAAATCAAAATTTCAATCAAACTGATCTTGTTGGCAGGGCGATTTGAAACAGTTTTTGATAGCAACTCGTAATGGCGACGGTGAGGGAGCGACGCCTCTTTCGCCGGCGCACACGGCCCTGCTGGCCGCGCACGTGGCGCGCGCAGGCGACGCTTTTGCACGACGCAGACAGACGCACAGGTGCGTTTTTAGGATTTCCTAACCAAAAGTTGCCGACGGGAAATTATTATTAAACCTACGCCGTCAGTCCATCCATGTGCCTGTCTGTTTTTCATACCTTCCATAGAATATATTTTTTAAACCTTAATATATAACTAGTTAACATTTTCACAGAATACGTGTTGTTGTCGCGGATATTTTAACAAATAATACTAGATGTATTTACCATCGACATATTATTAAGATAAAAGCATGTCAAGAAGTATCATATTAAAGTTTTTCTGCTTCTATTTATATCCAGGGAAAATAAATGAATCAAGTAATTTTACAAAAAAATATTCTAAAAAATATACATATGTAAAGAAACTATATTTTTTTTAGTTGTTTGGTCCAATACTGTCGGTAAAACAGTCAACAGTAGTTACTGATGTAATCCCTAGATGGCGCTGTGAGGAACAGGGGCTATCAGATTAAAGCGGTTTGTTGACATTGGACAGAACTCGCCATGATTAAACATACTAAATATTGTAAAAAGGAAATAGCATTTAAATAATAGACTTCAAATGTCGTTTCTTTGATTTAGAGGTAGGAAACTATGATTGTAGTTAAATAATGTAATTATTAATGATGTGAATATTAAAATAAAACGTTTGATTTATAGAGCAATGCAATTGTTTGTTTAAAATTTATAATTCCTAATAAATTTGTCGAAACAGTCTTATTTATATACATTAGTTTTTCATTATATTAATGCACTTAATGTTCAAACAGAGACATAGCAGCAAGGAACTGCATGATAACATCAAAGCTGCACCTCAAATTGTCGCTGCCCGCTCTGACCCGAGGGCCTCACACGCACGAATATTACAAGCTTCATGACCAGGTGCAGTAACATCACTAGCAACGTGTCTAACTATATCTACTATGTACACCACCTACTACTACTACTAACATCAACATCAATGTATCATATTTATGGAAATCTTATGTTATATTCACAGTAGATTCACCGCGTTCACCTCACACTCTATCAACAACTACTCTCATTTCGATTATTATCAGTAGTAGTTTACATGACAATTGTTGATTTCCCTTTTTCATAATTGTGTCCTTGACTCTGTGGAGAGTTTAGTCGCCGCAATGTGGAGTAAGAGGTATGATGACCATTCAACTACCGGAGGTCCAGATCTATCTGCTGATTTGTGGCCGTCAAAGAAAAATTGAGAAGGTTTAATATGTAATCCAATCTAGCTGCTAGCGATAATCGAATGATTTGAAGTCACTGGAAAACGTGTCCATCAGTAGCTCTGTATGTTTTGATAACGGCGTTATAATGAATCCCGTGCAATTGGATATGAGATTTTGCTAACACTCAAATGTCGCCCCAAACTCTTTGATTCCAAGGAAACGACAACAATTAGATGAACTTGGCCCGCCGCTCATTCCTTTAAAATTTTCAAGTATTTTTGTTGAGAATACAGAAAAAAATAATTGTAATTTTATTGATATACCTTATATTTTTAATTATTAATAAAGCTCAAGTAAACATTCAAATTACAAATTATTTTTCTAACCTAGTTGTCAAACTTGAATGATTAGTTTATGATTCAACAAAATATCATGATATGTATATTACTATCGGGGTTCAAAAATGAAGCACAAATAAAAGTAAATACTAAGAAAAACTATTATAGTAAACTACTGTAATATAAAATTGCACCACAGAATCACACTTTCAACTGATCGTACTTAATTTGCTAATTCTATTCACTAATCGCTAAAAAAAAATTTTTGACAGTACTCAAATTCCGGTATTTATATATCCGCAAACCACTTGTCTAGAGTATTTTCTAAATGTAAACAACGTCATAAATATGTCATTTTTAATTAACACAAAATCGTAAATACACCATTTATGACGTAAACAAATAATAACTATTTTAATCTGAAATAGTCAAAACTCATCAAAGTGCATAAATAATGTAAACAACTATGCCCACACACCTCAAGATAAACAATTCGAGTCTTTTCCTATGATTTTTTAAGGGCCGAAGTTCATTACAAATAAATATGCAATATTTAACAATCGCCATTAACAACAAACACGATTTATCCTGGACATTGTCATTGGCGTCTCGTGATAAATGGTAGGCGAAATGTCCGCAGGTGATCCCGCTCAGGTGGCTGCCGGCGGAGGCGGTGCTGGAGAGCGACTACTCCACCAAGTCCGACGTGTACATGTTCGCGGCCACGGTGTGGGAGGTAAGGTTGCGCATGCGCCATCGAACCCTGTATTGTAACTGCAATGGCATCCGAAAGATATTATCGTCTGGTTTCAATGACGGTGCAAAATACTTAATTATTATTGGTTTTTTTTTATTCACAGATTAACTGTTATTCTGTCTACATTTTAGCTATAATCTTAAAGATATATATGTAACTCGAAATGTATCTTGCTGTGTATGGATAATTTAACCTGGATTAAAATCAAGTTTTTTTTTCAAAATGAAACCATGAAGTATGAGAAGAACGTTATTTACTCTTTTAAAAAAAATGCTATACAAGGTTTCGATTTTAAAAAATTCTTTATGTAAAAGTTTTAAGAATGTCAAAATATAAATAAGAAAGTCAAACTAGCAAATAATTTTTATTGTTTTTCAAAATAGTGTTGTTGAGATCAATACATCGCTGCTTTCAATGGATCCACTGAGAGAAACACTTTGGCCACTCGCACTTAAGAGTCGTTTCGACGGCCTTTTCATATGGAGTTACTGCTTCCTCCGCGTCCGTAAACCTTCCTCGAAAATTTTCTTTTATTTTAGGAAAGAAATAAAAATCCTACGGTGCGGGGTCGGGGCTGTAAGGCGGGTGAGCCAGTATTTCTATATCTAACTTTCCCAAATAGTTAGTTGTATGTCTGAATGTGGTGTTGACATGATGAAGAATCCTACTGCAAAGTCGTTTTTCCCGAACTTTTTCCAAAACAAGAGACAAGCAATTGTTAGTGTACTAGTCTACAGTGATTGTTTTTTTTATGTTCTAAAACAAATGTTGCGTAATGACCTGTAATTCTGAAGAAAGAGGTTACCGTCTTTCTTCGACCTCATTTCTCTTTAGTAGGCGACTTCTCGAAAGGAAACACCCACCGAGCAGACTGTCTTTTGGTATCGGGATCGTAACAGTAAATCGAGTTTACGTTACCTGTAACTATGTATACAACATTTGAGTACCCACTGACGAATCTTTGCTCTATTTGGCAGTACGAATTAACACAACATAATTTTTGAGCTTCAGTCAAATTAAAAATTAAATATGCTGGTAGGTCACTCTCTTGTCAGTCTGTATCATGAGCCGCACAGCACTGGCGTTGTCTCAGAAAGACATCCCTACGCAGGTCGTGAGTCGGATTAGTACTACCACGTTTGAACTCGTTAAACCAGTTACAAACAGTGGCAAGGGATGGAGATTCATCATGAAAGGCCAACCGAAGTCTGTTAGAACTCATAGGAAATCATTGCACAAAAATTTTCTCGCATTAAATGACGTTAGACAAATAATTTTCTTTTTGCCGCCAATTTAAATGCAATATACACAGTAAGGTTGGCAAAGAGTTCCATTTTTTAAATTCAAATCTTTTTTTAAATTTACAGATTCTAAGTGGCCAGTTCCAAAAATTTAAGTTTCACATATGTAGAAAACAATCGATTTATACGCCTTAGTTTTTTTTTTTACGTATTCAACCATCGGCAATGAGTTTAAAGTTATTAAAATAGTTTCAAAAACAGGCCATCCTACTACCCATACCTATCGTCAAAAAATAACACGCATTTTGTGTGGCGCTATTAAGAGATTAGTGCCATCTCTGTGTAGTTTATAATTTAAAACGTTAATTACTCGGTTTATTTTCACAGTTATGTAGAAGATTTTTCCATAAACGAAAAAAAGCTTTAAATACATTAATATTTACAGAAATGCAGTGATGATGTACAGAAAAAAAAAAATTTCCTTTGTTCGTAGATATACACAAAAGCGGAGTTGCCATTCGCGAAGTTGAACGACAACTCGGTCATGGAACGCACGAAGGCCGGGTCTCTGGAGTGGAGCGCGCCGCCCGGCGTGCCCGGCAGGCTTGCCGCGCTGTTGGTGGGTTCTCTTACTGAAGCACCACGTTGAAAGCCATCTCTTTCATTGGATTATCAACATTCTTAAAATACGTATCCTCTACGTATTATGTGCATCAAAAAAATTACATTAATTAAAGATTCCTTGCGAAAATGCTGTTTAACGAAGTTTGATAGAAAAAAAAATATTGAGAACTCTTTGATTGTTCAAGGACTATAGAAAGTTTTAGGGCTTCCGTGAACGATGGCAATACAATGATTGCCTTTATTCCGTTTTCCATTCATGTAATTTATGTCGGGTTCGGTCACCGCACTACTGAGTCATCACAATCTTTTACATCAAATCGAAGGGCTGTAGGCTGGCGCGCTGGCCCAGTGTAGGTCAGGGGCTGCTAGCTACCGTCGTCGTCGACACAATGACGACATCCGACAACGACGAACAGGTACTCCGACGCACAGAGCGAGCCGTGTTAAGTTGAAAGCTCATCGGTCTATTTGCCGCGACCGGGATCTAAGTATGTCTGTCTCCGAGACGAGGCCAGGCGCCACTGAGGCACCGCCGCTCTTGAAAGGCACTCGTAATGTACTATGTTGACAATACTGAAAATTCTTAGATTTTCGTTGGTACGACCGCATACCATGTTTATGGTATATTTATCGATTTTCATAGTATATTCCCTCGCTGTTTACATTATTCGGTACAAAAAGCATTTGATTCTATCTTTCTTTCGTAGGGACGCCTTCGACGGCCTCTTGGCCAGTATCCAAATACAGTGTTCGTCGAGTGCAAATCGTCCGCACCTTCATATATATGTGCAAAATTTTTGCATTAATCTCGAACCAACACCTAATCGGTACGAGTAATATTGCTCATAAGTAATATATTGTCATACCATACAATTTCGGAAACTGCAGTCGCCGGCCGACGTGTACGTGAATCGCAAAGGAGATGATATCACGTCTTCATCTGAATCGGCTATGCCAGGAATACATATAGCTACGAGACGGACCTTGGTCAACAAATGCCGATCGAAGTCTCTGTCAGCTATCTTCTTGACATATGCCACAGCAAAAAACGTTAAGATATATGGCATGCATTGAAATCATTTTAGTGAAATACAATTTTCAAATTGTGTTTGTCGATGTCAAGATGGATAAACTAAGACATAATTTGCACAGACTTAAAAGTAATTTACTCCCAAAGTGGTGCATTTTCAAAAACTAAACTATTCTTAATGCCCTTATTAGAAATGGTCAATTTTAGAAAATTCCAGTACGCCTAACATACGTATGTATTGTATATTAAATATTACATATATATTCTCTCTCATTGATAGATTAAAATTGATTTATCCGAGTGGATTAAATTACTGTTTCTTATGTTTTTTTTTATTTACAGAAAAAATGCTGGAGCAAGTCGCCCACCGAAAGGCCGCTGTTCGACGTCATATGCGACGAAATGAAAGAGGTACTCAAGGAGGTCACGTCGGAGAACGTCGTAGAGATACAAGACTCGAAAGAAGAAATTGAAAAAGCATGAAAGTCGTAATTTTAAAATATAGTAAATAAATGTTCACATTAAAACTTAATCTGATTGGGCAACGTTCGTATATTCGGTCTAAATACGACGGCTGGACGATAAAAAAAATATGTATTTTGACAGAGGAATAAACATGTGACACATCGATGCGTTTGTTAGAAGTAATTTTATTTTTCATTAATGATTTTGCACTGATCAATACAAATCATTAATCGCGTTTTCGAAATAGCTTCTAGTTTTCTATATTCAATGATGATAATGGAATTTAGAAAAGCTGAAATTTACTCACTATAGTATTCATATATAAAATGAAATATATGTTTAATTGTCCAATGACTTATAATGAATTGATATTAATCAGTTGTTCATATCACAATCAGGTCACAGTTCTTTAAATGGTAATTGATTTTATTTACTGTAAGTTACAAGTACTATAAGACTTGATTTGCACAAAAACTTTGGGCCACTTTGGATAATCAACATTCACATTTAGACAACGAAAAGGGAAATATTGTAAAAGGGGACTAATTTTTAAATTTGAGTAATGTCTTTGGTAAATATTAATTTAATATTTATTCGGATTGAATATTTCGTACCTAGGTAACAATGAAATATTTTTAAACATTATGCAGCGTTTAATCTTTGTGTTCAAATATTTGTTGCCTAGTCAAATCTTCGTCTATTTCTATATTTTTGTAGAGTTATTTAATTTTTTGACACATATTTAATTTCTAGTTTAAGGTATAATATAGCTTTTACATTGCATTTATTTTTATGTATTTTTATATTATGTATAGCATATTATTTTTAGATTTAAGTAGTGATTTTTCGTAATTTTAGTTATAGACATATTCATATATTTTATTATAATAATTATAACTGATATTCTATTCTTTAAATTTTGAATGTGACAAAAAATATGTAATCGATAAGAAATTCCCATCCAAAATGTGTGATGTCAAACTAAATATGAAAAATATGTATTTTAGATTTAATGTAACTAAAATGAACGAAAGCTAAAGATACTGCCATATTGTTGTAAATAAATCTAGGTTATAAGACTAATTGATTCTTTGCATCAGCTGAAATTTTAGATATAAATAAAGGAAGTTAATTGGTCTTAAAATTTGTGCTTAAATCGGAATAGTATTTTTTATTTTAAATAATTTGTAGCAATTATATTTCTTCATTTAATGTAATTTTTTAAATCCATTTATATATTTTGCCAACATTTATGAGATGACACTCGAAAATAAAATATTTAGTTCACAAATAATAGTATAAAGTATTTCAAACAATTTTCTATAATTTAAAGGTATTACACTTGTGGTCTCAAAATAGTTAAACATTCGCTATAACTAAATAAACAGTCAACTGGTAGCTAATAATTTGAAGAATAACTTTGTGGGTTCGATTTTTCCGACAAAAGCTAGTCTGGCTATAAACATCGCTACTACAATGCAGTTTCTCAAAAGATATATATAAAAGAATTATTTTATTTTTTGTTTTTATCGAATTCATCAATTTTTTTTTTATCGATTAGAGCCCGCCTATTAAACGTTGCTGCTGTTACGCATATTCCTTAAAAAATAGAAAAATAAGAGCTATAATCTAAAAAGTGTTAATTGATATTTTATTAGATTACGATTATCATGAAGGCATGATTGTGTATGTGAATAATTCAAAGTTGAAATGCCTTCGTAGCATTTTTATTTTAATATTTATGTCCATTACAAAAAAAAATGTTATATCTACCATACTAAATACTACAAAACACAATACAAAATGTTTATAAAGTTAAAATAAATTTAATATTTACTTTCATGTATGTCAACACAATGTACATGATTTGATTTTAGTCATTTGCCGATTATCATTAAAATAAAAGTGAGATATAAATATTCCATCCTGGTATGACTTATTATATATTAAAGCATTTTTTAATTTTCATGCATAACCGGTGCAAATATTTTTAGATTTTAAGATCATTTTTTTATAACATTTTGTATCGTCCGAAATTTTAGATGGGGGTGATTGATAATGTAATAAATGTCGTCCTAGATCAAATCGAAAAATTATTAGTAGGAAACTAATGTATTAGTATGTATCTGATGACGTAGTACTGAAGTACTTTTTTTTTAAGAATACCTTAAATTTCTACTATTGAACTCTGAAAAATTAATTAACTATCGATTCGTCCATGACTATTAATTTCAATATAATATTAATGAAAAAGGCTTTTGCATCTTTTATAGGTATTAAGATCGTGTCGTATGTAAACAAAATAAGATTGTCTGTTTTCTTCTTCCTAAAATATGGACTGCTTCAATCAGTAAAAAGAATTCTATGATCTCTTTTTATTTTTATAGATATAGTTTTTTGTACAAATGAACGTTCGATTGGTGTAAGTCTTTAATTGTACATTCGTGGATACCAGACAATGCATTTATTAGGCTAATAGTGTGTAAGGTGATAGTCATATATTTTTTTTTAGTTTTAAGATGGAAAACTAAAACTCGTGCATTAAGTCATGGTTATTGATAACATAACTTTAAAATTAATTGTTAAGTAAGCATCGTAAAGGTCACTGTTAGTTGGCATGTGTAGGCCGAATAAGTCATTTTTATATATTCGAAATTTTCAGTGTTTAATTCTAGATTTATGAATAGACTTAATTGTAGTCGTAAGTGGTGGTTAAAAACTACCTAGATCTTTTAAAAATAAATACCCAAGTTTAGTGCCAGAAACTAGATAATAATGATTGTTGCTTGCGATTTCCCACATTGGCGAAATTCCGTGTCCATTTTGGAAAATCTCTTATGTGTTTAGATTTAGACATAATGAAGTCTATCGTCTGCATGTGACGTTCTGTCTCGGTATTGAATATGAATATTATTGAAAGTCCAGTCAAAAGTGACATTACATGTACTGGGAGAAATGAAAAATTCCTTTGAATGAACAAAAATTGCAACATTGATATTGTATCATGTGACTTGTATTGCAATTTTTGCAAATGAATCACAAACTGTACACAGTTTGAGGGATTTATTATTAATGTTTTTATTGTGGAGATTAATGCGCATTTACTTTCTAAATAAAATGTAGTGCTATAATAGAATTAATGGGTTGAGATTTCATGGATTCATCGATGGAATGAACTTAGTTTTTAAAATGTGATATAACTGATTTCAATTTTTTACTTTTATATCTTGCACTTTTGTACTTTTGTATTTTTTTATAATTAAAATGTAATCGCGTAGTGAACTACTTTAAATATTGTATGGTTTTTAATAAATTCTCTTGACATGAGTAGTTGTTACATTTTATTTAATGCAAAACAGATATTAAAATCTAAGGAACAGTTAATGGGATTTTTCAAAGTTAGATTTTATGTTAGTCAATGAACAATACACATTTATTAATTAACATTGAAGTCTGATCATCCAAGTTTTACTTTCGGTATGTAAATGAGGTCTGAGGAATGAACAGACTTACCAGATTATTTCATACAAATGTGCTAATGGTGGACGATAAAGCTGAAGCAAAAAAATGAGAAATTTATCGGAAGTCGAAACTGCCAGATTGGTTTATTTTGGCTGTTTCCATAGTTTGATGTCGTATGGCATCTTGCTCTGGGAAACGCCGTAGATATTCAGAAAATTTTCGTACTGCAGAAGTGCCGTTCGCGCAATTACAAGCTCGGACCTCATTATCCCTTAGAAATAAGTTTAAGGAAATTGGAATTTTAACCTGGCATATCAATTCGTTTATGAAAATCTATATGTAAAAAATTTAGAAATGTTTAAAAGAAATAGTAGTCGACATAATCTTAATACCAGAAATAAAAATAAACTGAATTCACATGTTAGTCGACTAAGTAAAGTCTCAAATTCATTTAGAGGGCTCTGTGTGCGCCTATTCAATAAGGTTCCTGTAGATATACAAGATTTACCCCTACATAAATTTAAGTGTTATTAAACAATCACTCAGTAAAAAAGGGTACTATGCAATTTCTGAATATTTAGAAAACAAAAATCAATGGGCATAAGCGGCTCGACTTCTTACCGGGCTGTGTCATTCTTAAAGGTTCAGTATTTGTTTTGGCTATGTATGTGCAAATTAGAAAAGAGTTACCCTTAAGTTTCTAGGTCGTTCTTCTTGAGGGAAAACTGCCTTCCGAACTAGCAGTAAAAGTATGAATTCTAAAAAATTATGAAGTATTTCAAGTGTTATTTTGTAACCTATGAAATAAAGATATTTTAATTTGAATTTGAAGATCAATAAAGGCATGGTTGTCTTTATCAAAGCTGGAAATAAGGTGAGTTCAATGATTTCTACCAGCAATTATATACATTAAGTCATAAGCTTATCAACACAGTTAACGACCTGTGAAGTTCGTCTGAAAGTTACATAGAAGAAATCTACTGTGTAAGAATCGTAGACCAAAAATGCTCTCAAACAACTGAAAAAAAAGGATGTTAGCTCAAGACGAATTTCTGAGAATATGCTAAGAATCGGTGCTCGAAATTCCCTGAAAGTTGTTTAACTAAAATGTACATTGCTAAAAAAGTGGATTATTCAGCAAGATTTGTAATATCTTAATGTAAGAATATTAAGATGTTACCATCTTACTGAATAATAAGGCATCTGTCACATTATTTGAGGCCATGTATGCAGGTTGTTTTAAGAATTATCAGCACCCATCTTGCTCATAGTTTGACATCAGCCGGTTTCCAAATTTTTTACAAAATTTCAGCACCATAGACCACAACCAAACGCTTGGTCAAATCATACGTGGAGCGTGATCGATCACCGTGCTTATTATTATATACATGGACAAGAAAATGTCAACTATTATTATGTTTATATTTTTGTAATGATGTCACATCGATTATCGCTATTTTGAAACATTTGAATAAAAGTGTGACAAATATACTCAGTGCTATCATTATTTTTGTTTAACTTTGAGATAAAATCTAGAATGGGAAAGTCATCAGAAGAATCAGGCTCAGCCACTACCATCTCTTTCTAAACTGACATTTGACAAATATGACAAAGTCACTTAAAGAAAAATTGCATTCCACATCCTCCTCTCGATTGTTTGGGCTAAAACCCATTAAAAAAAAACATGGAATGCAAAATTAATTGTAAGTTACTTTTAGGTAAAAGTGGATGTAAAAGGAAGTGGTGGAAAAGGCCCTTAGTCTATAATAGTTACTGGGCAACTAATTGGTATCGGATATCCAGCTGTAGTTAATAACTATCTTAGAGGTACCTTGATAGTATGATTATGATTCAGCCAGATAACATACAATCTTATTTATATCTTAATTATCAGTAAGGGCAGTAATTTCGTGAATAAGATGGAAGTATGAAAAGGAAAAAGACAAATGAGGCTGTCTGTTTTATCCTAAATATATTGTAAAATAATATACATAATAATATAAATTGCACTGCCTTCGCCCACATGGACAGATAATGTATACCTTCATTTTCTATATCGAATGATCTCTATTCTCATCCCGGTTTTGCTCTCGATTCCAGAACCGATTCTGATGTGGATTTTGAACATAATAATTAAAATCTTGAAGTCCGATGCCCGTACCACTTTCAATTAATAATTATACTTTGGGTTTTTGCTGATGTTATGTTTGGACGAAAATAAATTGGGTACAATTATAAGTTTCAAAACATGAGAATAGGTATTTATGTTTATGTCCTAGCAACATCCCTTAGAAGTTGATTTTTATGAACCTTTATTTTTAACCAACATCTACAACGCATAAAGATTTTAGAATTTCATCTAAAGTCTATAGGATTAAAATAAAAAATGAGAGTATATTACTCATATTTTCCCGTCTCTAACTTGTTATTTATTAACTCCCCAGCATCTACCAACATTAGTTTTAGACTTCAGGGTCCAATTTTCAAGAATCCTTTCTTATGTACATTCTACCAATGTCGTAATTGAAAACTTACTTTCATGTTTGTAGATCTTATCATTCATGAAATTTCATGATGAGTGAGGATGATATTTCACTTATATGAAACTGTAAAATAAACCAATAATTACTGTAATACGGCCCAATTAATTTGAAATTGTGTTTGTCGATGTGCATTAATAAATTTTACTTTTCTTATACATAAAATATAATGAGAATTGTAAAGTATTCATATATATTTAAATTTACATATTACAATACTTCAGAAGAGCAACTCTTGCACTTGACTGACTTCTCACACCTACACATGCACGATACTATGTGCTCACTACCCGTTTTTAAATTTATGTATGCATTATCAATTTTTTTTCGCACTCTATAAACACATAGCGTTAATGAGCGCATAGTGTTCTTCATCAATATGGGTGTCGGTGTCTCTGTCAGCGGGTTGCACCAAAAGTAAAGACGTAAACCATCGAAATAGAAAAGCATAGAACTACTCCCACATCGACAAAGTGATCAAATGTTTTGGTTTCCCAATAGGTATGGCATGCGATATTGGCTTCGCCGTCACACAGATGTTCACCACGTGTCCTTATTCTTTCTCTTTCTGTCATCAACAAATGTTCTTTTTCTTTCTCTTCGGTTAAGAAATTCAAAATTTAAAATCATTCAAAATTAGGTACATTTAAAAAAGTTAATAATAAGGTATATTCCCATATCTCGTAAATTCTCATTTACATTTGTGTGAGTTGTGTGACACGAATGTAAATTTGTTCGATGTCATAATTCTATGCTTTCCTATTTCGATGACCTAAACGTAATACATGATGAAAAAAACTTATCGCCATTCCCGCGGCAAATTTGAAAGTACTTAGCTGGCCAAATGTTTAGTATTAATGCTAGAATAAGCATGAAATTTAAATAAAACAAAGTTTTGTTTAGATTGTAGTTTATTTTGTCTTTTCTATGATGCACAGTCCAAAATGATCCAATCAAAAGATTATATTGCACGAAAATCAAAAGTACAAAAAAAAATTAATGAAATAAAATTCAAAAGATTTTGGGACAATTCATTCAATAATGGAAATAGAATATAAAAATCATTACTACTCTCGATTTAGTTAAATGCATCTTCTCTGACAGTCTTATTACAAATAAGTTGAAATGTTTAAGTATAATACATTTTAGAAAATATGTTCATAATTTAAATACCCACAGTACATTTTTCACTAAAGTATTTTATAAAGTCGCTGTTTTAAAAAGCTAATGATGAAATCCGGTTTTGAATGTTCCACATTTCCACAATTTTTTTCTTCTTTTATTTGTGAGGCCATGACCAGTGTATATCGGCAGTGTGATTTAAACTTATATTGCTCTTTTCTGCTAAAAACTTATAATGCTCCCTAAAATCATATGTCCTTTCTGACAACATTTACCTTGCTTGTAACAATCACTGGTATCAATCCACTTTTATCACAAATATACCTACACTTCATTATGGCAAGTTTTAAATGGAGATTACAAAATTAAAAATTAATCATTAGAGTGTTTCAACACATTGGAAAGCCAAATCAATCAAATCAGTATCGTGACATTTACTATAAGCAATCATATGTACAGGGATTCATTTATTGAAATGCCTAATTTTAGACCATCATCAGCGACTAAATAAATTTACCTGAAGATTACAATTGCATTAGCGCTAAAGTATTGCTTTAACTGGCGCGTGGCCCGAGTTTCCGTAGACATGCGAGGCCCTGAAAGAAAACATTATAAAATAAATAAAAATATGGAGGGAAAAAAAGTTCACTACATCCATCATGGCTTGATGACGGTCAATATGGCGAAATCGTTTCAGAGGCATTAAAGCATAACACAGTCCTATAATATTATATTATTGTAAAGTATCTCAGTAAATATGCACACGTGTGTATGTGTGTCATGACCATGTAAGAACATCTCCAAGGATGCATTTGAAATCACATTCGTAGTATAGTTGCTATTGCAGTCTAATGTAATTGGACTGTTGAAACAGAATGTCGAAATTTTATTTAATCAAAATTAGAATCAAGAGCGGGATCGGAATCAGAATTAAAAACAGTACTAAGATCAAAATTTAAAGTTGGACCACGATTGATAATGAATGTAGTTGACGTAGAGGGCAAGAACAAGATTATAATCAACAATTTTATAGCGAACATAATCTTCATTTCATGATGGGGCAATGAACAGATGAAGTTATTCATTTTTTGTCTATGCAGATCGAGCCACAAACAAAAGCGAGTTCAATATAAATGGTAACTGTAATATAACATGATAGTGAATATAATCAGTTGTTTTTTTTTTCTGAACAGTTTTAAAATGGGGTACTTAACAATTTGTTTCTTATTACCATATTTAAAGTTTTTTTTTGTTTAATTAAGAGTGCAGTGGAACTGTTTTTTAATAACTATAAAAATGCCTACATAACTACTGTTTTAAAATCAATTAGACAGGGAAGGTACTAGTACTCAGTGATGTAATTGTTTACTAGCGCCAAACAAAATAATAAAGATGTCATAGTAGCTTTGATGATTTATATTAACGGTCTCTTAAGCATCCCATCTAGTCAGCCTACATAATTCAAATATAACATTCGAAGTATCGGCAAACCGTCCTACTGTGCCTCTACAATAATAATTTCAAGGAGATGCCAGCAGATAAGATTGAGTAATAATAAATCAAACTGTTCCAACTGACCTGCTCCAAATAATCCTGGCGTGACAGCCAGAAGTTGTCCCTGTTTTTGCAAACCTCGGCGAGCACGGCGCCCCCGATGAAGACCATGTCCTTGCGCCGCGGCGGGTCTTCGATGCGTATCTTGAATTTCTATTTATATGCAACAAAATTAAAAAGGTTTGTCATGGAGGCACAACCAGCCGTTCCGCTCTTCCCGATAAAGCGTGAATCAGCCATAAGGGTGACCCCGGCGATAGTCAAAGAGAGATCGAGGCTGCGCAGGCCACTGCCCTTTTGCGGCCGGTTCTCTCATGATGATAAGGACATTGTTGCGTTTGCGAATGCTTTGAGTAAATATATGTCACACTGCCGATAAGACAAGTTCATGTAGTCGGTCTTTATTGATGCACAAAAAACACTCATCGTTTCGTGATAGGGCACTCAATTCTCAATCTGAAGGTCGTGGGTTCGACCTTGACCGTGTAACAATAAGTTTTACTAAACTTAACTAACTACATTTGTTTATTCAATAAAATTGCTTGCTAACGATGCAGGAAATTCTCTCAATCCGTTGTATTGTGTTCAATTTCTGCAAAATGCCAGATGCAGCAAGTGTGCCATTCCTGACTATTTCTTAATAAGAACAATACCATAAGGTAACGCAAAGTAAAAATTAAATAAACACAAATTAATTCAAAAAGATACATTTTTCCTTTCAATTTTAAAGTTGACAGTAATTTCAATTTTAAATAAATTTTATTTCTTAGTTACGGATGCAGTAATGCATGCAGTATTTCATGTATGCTTATTTTTTGTATGTGTTACACTTATATATATAAAATTGCAATTTGAAATTTAAAAATACATGACAAAATTGTAACAAATTGGAATGAGCAAATTGTACTTCACTAATTGAGTTCTAATGATGTATTTCAAGAAACAATATTTATTGACAAATGTTTTATATTTATATAAATACAAAGATAATCATTAATTTAAGCTTACAAAATGATGATCTACGAGATTTTCTAGTGAACTAGGTAATGTGATAAAAAAATAACCTGATCTCTCCACAAGTATTACACCGCTTTAGATAAAATCCATTCTTTTATTAGTTAGAATTTTCAATTTAGCATGTTTTAGACTCTATCTTCTAGTGTACTCAAGTAAAAGTCAACGCCATAAAGTCACTCACAGCAAGTTTATCTGAATCATTGTTGAGCACCCTCTCAAGATACAGCTGCTTGATCTCCCGCTCGAGGCGTGAAGGTAGACCCGGGTACATGGTGGACCCTCCAGACAGCACGATGTGCTTGTAGAGCTCATTTCGAATATCTATGTCTGCTGCCTACAAAATGTATTGAGAGTTAAATATTCCAGTTACTTACATTAAATAAAAATTAATTTTACAATCAAAATATTTATAAGTGAAGCATAAAATATAATTATGTATTGTCTTTTATATAAATACATATAATAAATAGTGACACAGAACCAGTTTCACAAAATAAATAACAAAATAATGAATAAAATATCGAAATCCTATATATATAGATTATCTGTTAAACTTTGTCAAAATGATTTCACGAGTTCTTTTGGGTTAATGAAGGCAAATCTATAAGGTAGAAATTACTTTTCCTTTCATTATACAATTTACTATACCTGTATGGTGTTGAAGACCAGTTCAGCAATCCCCTGACCTTCTACATTGATGAGATGCGGCTGGAAGAGGGCTTCCGGCGCCTCGAATCTTTCACCACCTACTTTGATGACTCGGCCATCGGGTAACTGCATTTAATAAAATTACATAATTATTTTTAATTATTGAAAAATGTATTATTACCTCAACTAAATGTTAATAGAAAGGTACACTGCACCATGTTCATATTAACAATATAACTTACATAAAACATATTAATTCAGCCAAAGACAAAAAACTACATAGTTAATATCCACTTACGACATAAGGTTCAACTAAAACCGTCGTCTCCCAAGCTAGCTTCTGTTCTTGCTCTACATTGTATCCGATATAGCATAACTTTTCTTTCATCATGCGGACTGTTTCAAAATCAGCCGAATGGTTGAAGGCATAGCCTCGCAGGAGCAACAACTAAAATGAAATTTAAAACAATTTGTAAATAGTATGAATTTCACAAATTATGCAATGACGACCATGCAGATGGAACTATATAAAAACCTAAACACTGTGTTATAAATTTGTCCATAGAAATGACTAGATTACCAAACTTTATGAAAATTATGTTTTATATACACATTATAATTGTTCAACAAAATTTTAAAGTAAAATATATGTTATTTTATAAAATTAAAATAAATAAATTCTAAATAAAATGTGTAAAACATATTTAGTATAGTTGCGCCATTAGTTTTTATGTAAGGTCATACAAATTGGTAATTAAACTCTTTGTTACAAAGTAAAATCTGTGTTTTTAGACATACACTCTATAAAAGTGTGAAAAGCAGCATGAAGGAGGAATTTGATTGTTTTATATTAGTAATGGAAATTAGTATTTGATATCTTCTTTTCTGAAAATAAACATCTATTTTGAGAATGTGACACAAACAGGTAGAATCTAACGTGCAACTGAGCAGTTTCATTTTAAAGAACGTAGCCAGGATCTGGCTTGGGACGAAGAGTAGATTTCATAAACAAAGAGAAAATAATATCGGAACTAGAGCTGGACAGGAGTTGGAAGGACTTTTATCAATTTTGGTTATTAGAAATAGATAGTGTCATATAACTTATCATCTACAGTGAGAATATAAAATGAGTAATATAATATGAATAAATTTAAGCAAATTTACCCACAAAATGTTATAAAAAAATTTACTTTATTAGGATTGAAAATATATATAGATATTAGATAAAAAATACTTCATACCTTAATGAGATACCTGGTGATATCTCTGCCAGCAATGTCCAGTCTTCTTGTGAGATGCGGCAATGAGAATTCCTCATACACTGGACATATGTGAGTGACACCATCACCTAAGAAAACGTGGAAAGTCCACAGAAAATCCGCATATCAGAAGATTCTGGAGTTACATTCATTAAAATTCTCTACTTTTATGCTTATTCATTACTTAAGTGTACTTTTACAACACTGAGTCTTTACAATGCAAAAAATCAGAAGCATACAAATCTATACATATATTAAAACTGTAGAATCATCACATCTATACATTTTTTTTTTAATATTCAATTCATAAGGGGCAGATTGAAAATATATGCCAAAGAAGAAGATATAGGGTGTGTAAGAGAAAATAATAAAACTATTTCAAAAAACTGTCTGTAAGTTGAAACATTAATCTTCCACAACTACAGAACAAATTTTCAGTGGCAATGGATATTATTTCATCGTAATAATTTTACAGAAAATTTATTGATTTATAAAAGTGAAGTAATAAAAAGCTGTAAAATTATGTAGCCATATTTATTTTAAAACTATACAGACTATAGTAAATCACTTACGGTGTGAATGCCTTTATGAAGAAACAAAATACCTCCATTTTTAGGAGGCTTTTTTCTTCAACTTATCTCAGTTTTTCTTAAAACAAGCACAAAATTTATAACCCTCTGAACTCTGCCACACTTTATTAATTATAAAAGTTTTTAACAATAGACTTAGTATTCCGATTTTACCACAAAAATTTTTCAACAAGGGTTTCTGTATGCCAAACTATTCTTCAGGAGAATCAATCACAATACAAACCATTCTAAGAATGTTACTGTATTTACCTGAATCAATGACAACTCCTGAAATAAGGCCTTGAGCATACAGAGTCAGCACCGCTTGTATGGCGATGTAGGCACTGTCAAATTCATACTTTTCAAACATCACCTGTAAGAGGGCCAAAAATTAATAGTAGCTATGGCACAAATGTTTCCCAGTATACAAAAACCATTTTTATTATGCATAACATTAATGGATTATGAATAGAGACTGGTAATGAACAAACCTCAATCATCTTCTCCCTGTTTTTGGTAGGGTTCATCGGAGGCTCTGTGAGCAGGATCTTAGTCTCCTTAGGGTCTATGTTCATCTTGTTCGGTCCGAAGGTGTAGTCCCAAACGTGGCACATATCCTCCCAGTTACGGACCACCTATAATGATACATCTGATTAATCTCCATTGCACGGGTTGTAGTAGCTAATCCTTATGTTAATTAAAACCAAGAAAAAGATGTTCGCAAACATATTACAGCTTAAGTAGGACTGTTTGTACTATAACAGACAAGTAAGGAATTACATGAACAGTGTTTTAAAATAATTGCTTTTGAGCTTGTGAACAAGCTAATTTTCAATACATTATATTAATATCTCTTTTTTCCCAGAGACCATTTAAATTGACTCAAAAAGAACTAAAAATTCTGGTGGAGTTAACTTTCAAATTCAAAATATCTTTATGTCATAGGTTATAAAAGAACACTTGAAATATGTCATAATTTTTTGCGAATTTACACTTTACTGCTTGTTCGGAAGGCAGTTTTCCTTGAAAAATAACAAGCAAGAAACTTAATGGTAGCTCTTTTCTAATTTGCACATACGTAGCCAAAACAAATATGGAACCATTAAGAATGACACAGCCCGGTAAGAAGTCGGGCTGCTAATGCACATGGATATTTGTCTTCTCAATATCCAGAAATTGTATATTACCCTTTTTTACTGAGTGATTGTTTAATAACACTCTTAAATTTATATAGGGGTAAATCTTGTATGTCTACAGAAACCTTATTGAATATGCACACACAGAGCCCTCTAAATGAATTTGTGACTTTACTTAGTCAACTAAATGTGAAATCAGTTTATTTTTATTTCTCGTATTGAGTTTATGTCGACTACTGTCTTTTAAACTTTTCTAAATTTTTTTTGTTACATATAAAATATTTTCATAAATGAATTGAATTGCAATTGTGGTGATTTCAAACATTGTATTAAAAGAGTATAATGTTTAAAGACCACAAAAATGTGTCTATGCATTGAAGTCATTTATGTAAAATCGTTTTATAATATGATGTTTAGTTATTCCTAAATCCAAATCACCGATATTTGGAATCTTTGTATTTGTTTATTCAAGTATCATGCAAAAACTACTGTACTCATTTTGATGAAACTTTTCTGGGTAAAACTTATTATTAGATTTAAATACTGATATATATATATATATATATATATATATATATATATATATATATATATATATTCTTCCTATAACGGTAGCAAAAGGCATAATGAAACCATATTTTTCATAACCAAGTGCAACATCTTCGTCTTCGTTAAATTGCTTCAAACAATTTCATACTAAAGGGGCAGGTCAGTTTTAGAGTGATGTATGGAAGCCAAAACATATGGAACAAGTCCAGCCAGTCTTAATTAAATCGGTGCCCATAAATTTATCAGATCGATCAAAGCAATAAATTCCCACCTTTTGTATTGCGTTACAAAGAAATGTTAATAGAACAGGGCATTATTTAATTACAAAGAAAATGTTTTTCTGTGTTATACTATTTATATTCCATATATAGTATTCTACATTAATTTCATCAGTTCATTATTCAAACGAGAATTTATATTACATCAACTTATTAATCTTTATATTGCATAATAATATAATATTTTGATATTACTATAACATTATAGCCAAACTTACACCATTTTCCATGGGATAACTGATTTCTAACAATGACCTAAGCTGAGAAGCTTCATCTCCTACCATCAAATCCTACAAAAAAAATGGCACACATTAGTAAGGATAAAAATAAAAAAAAGTATTTTGCTTAATGAATACATGGCACACTTTAAGAATATATAAACAGCACATGCTATTATCATTTCACTCATAAAGGAAGTCATTGTAATAAGAAAAAATGCTGGTGTGTTGTCTATGACTCAGTTAGGAGATTGATATATTTCTGCGTAATAATTATGATTTAGATCTATTTTTCACAAATTTACCTGCACTATCTCAGGATCGAACGTCTAGGTATGCATGAAATATTAAGAAATATTTGAATTTTGCAACCATTATAATTAGAAAGCACAAATTCAATATTATCAATTGTAAAAATTGAATTTTTAACCAATTTTCATCAATAATGTTCCGAAAAAAAGTTATTTTTGAATGTCAACATGCAGTGCAAAACATAATACAACAACTCATATAATAAACAAAAAAAAAATCATGCTCTAAAATACGTAGTTTTAAAACTTACACCAACACATAAATCCTGAAAAAACATAATAAATGATAGATGTAACAGTATGCATAATATATAGATATTTAAACTAAATAAACTATAAAATACTAAATCTTAAAATATATGTAAAAGATAATGTACAGATACATAAAATTACAAAATAATTACTAAACACTGCGCTTCATACTTAATAAACTTGAAATAGTACATTTTTATTTTAGTAATAAGAAAGAACTAATAAGAATAAGATTTTAAAAAGAATAATTCAAAAAACATTACCATTTGTCACTACTAATAATTGTAATTATTTTAAGAAATACTATGGTAACTAAGGATTCATTTTCTATTTCGGATTAAATAAATTCCAATTTGATACCAATAAACTTTTTAAGAGCTTTAAGATATTTATGTAATTTATAAAGTACAAGTATATCCAGGTACAATTGTAATTAGTGATGTCAATTTCAATTTAAGTGACTTTTTCAAATATCGTGTTTAGTGTGAAAATTAGTATTCATTTTTTTTATTCATAATATCAGTAATAAGTCACTAAAAATATAAAAATAATCAAAAGTAGATTTAATTAATAAATTAGGAATGCAAAATACCTTAACATCAATATCGCCCACTTTGTTTTCAGCTCTTATAATAGGCCGGCCCACCATGGATGGGAAAATAAATGCAGGAAAATTACTTCCTGCATAACCACATTTGACAAACTGAAAGGAACACAAGTTTCTTAGATAGAACATTCTTTTTTTCAATATGTTAAGCTTCATGTTTCCAAATGAATACCATTTGTGGCATCAAGTTTACTGGGAAAGTTATGCCAGGTCAGTTTCAGCATAAATTGAATAGATATCCATGAAAATCGTTAATAATAGCCTGAAGTTTGTTGGAAACAGTAACTTAACTGCGCGGTTTTACCAACTAAAATGACATGGAACCGAGGCCTTTTCTCCAGTTTTTATATTATGTATTCGTAAGTTAAAACAGTACATGTTAGAACTTGACATGCGAATAGCGGTATGTAAATTTCTTACTAAAAGAAAAGTAAATAATTTTAAGACAGTTATAAATCCTAAATATGATGATTCACTTGCTTATCGAAGGTGAAATAAAATACGCCGGTTACTTACTCCTGTACCATTGTCACAAACAATTACTTTACGGCCTTGATCGTCCATTGTTCCAACTTTTTATTTATTTTTATATACACTACTTTAATTGCAATTTTAGATAAACACTGTAAAATCCTAAATTTAAAACCCCCACACCTCACTTGTAATTCAAGTGAGTATCTAATACTTAATACGTCAGTTGTTTAAATTTGTTTGATTAAATATCAACTGTACGCGACCGTAATAAGGTAGATAATGTATTTAGAAATTTTTGCCACACCTAAAGTGTTACTTGATAGCTGAAAATTAATGTTGCCATTAATTATTCAAATGATAAAAATATAGACACCACAGTATACTAGTGTTTAAATAAACTACTGAAGCTGCATATTTATTTTCATTAATGGCTGTTTTTAGAATATATATTATACTTTCTTATCATTTAACATACGTTTTTAACATGTCATGTTTTTTCTTCAATATCTATCTCAGCCTGTGTTTATGTAAAATAAATATTTCAATAGACGTAGTGTCACGTCAAAACAAGATGCCTTTTTAGCTTCGGAAAAACGATTTATAACTTAAAAACATTGCAAACAACAAAAGAATCAACCAAATTTAGCAAATGTTTAAAAATAAATTAATTTAATGCCATCTTGACGTGAAATAGGGCCGATTGAAAGCAGGAAAGTGCTGTCATTCGTCCATATTTCTTGATGATTTACCGCTATAGCATAAAAGAGGTTTGCCATTTCTGTTCCCAGCTATTTACATCATTATATGCTGTTGATGAAAATGATGATATTGACAACATATTTGAAAATATACTATAACGTATAATGGGCATGTTGTTTAAAGTGTAGTTTAGTCTGTTTTCAATAAGATTAGAAACGTTTATTTTTGGTTAAAAAAATTACTGATAATATTTTTGTTCGGAACGGCCATAACAGATATCCGATTATAATGGCCCATAATTGTTTTATTATATAATTGTATATATATATAGAGTAGCTAAGATACTTGTATTTATTCAATAAAAGGTTCTATTTCGTTTTTATTATTACATATAGGGGTGTATGATCAGCAACGCGTGCATTGAAAATGAAGGCCCCTTTCCCGCGCAAATTTAATGTATAGTAATGAAGCGGGGAGGGGGTCATATATATAGCCAACAAAGTAAAAATCAGCTTTACTCCGATTGTACGCGTCGCTGACTATAGCATATCGGATTTTTATTAAGTAAATAGGATTATATAATTAAATATATAAGGATTTGTATGCAAATACATCAAATATAACGTTATTTTAAATAAAGAACAAACGGGGAGCGGGGTATCGTTTGACCGTTAAAAAACCGTTAAAAGGCAGGGATATCGGGAACACGTGTAATAGTAATATAAATATAGGATTAGTCCCGATATCCCCCCACTTCCACTTGCATCCTTACATTAGTAAATACAAGTCAAACGAAACTCTGCTCCTCGGTCAATAAGTAAAGTACAAGGTCTTTTATTGAAACTCTGCTGGCTGAAGATCCTCAACGACAGTTGCGGCCAGCGCACAAAGTGTACCAGGTCCCGTACAATTTTTGACATCTTATTTAGCACGTCAAAAATAAATTTAGCATACTTTGACATTTTTGTAGGCTTGGCATAGCGAACGCGAGGTGACTTTACTAAACAATTGGCACAACGAGTTACGTAAAAAGATTAATTATTTATAAAAACGCAATACACACAATTTATGAAATTCTATCTCTGGGATTGTTATCATAATTAATTTAATAAGAGAAACAGAAAAAATAAATGTTAGATGCTTAAATAAGCGTTTTAGAAGATTTGACTATTAAATTACACATTTGTTTTTCAATTCAAAAATGTATTCTACAAAATTAATTTACATTAGAGAATTGAAAATCTTCAAATAAAAATTATGACACTTGGTTAGTGACAGCTTGAGGGATGGAAATGTCATACTTTTAGTTTTTATAGTTATCACCTTAATAGGTTTTATTTCAAATAAAGTTAATATTTTTTGAAAAATATGAAGTTTATGGTTTTATTACTTTTAATTGAAATAAATTACATAGTCAATGTTATCATTTTCATATTGACATTTGACTTTCAATACAACGCCATATAACTGTTTCTTAAACTTAAAAAAAAGACAAAACTCTTTTTAAAACTTATAAGATTAACAACTAACATTTTTTTACTAAATGTACTAAAAATTCTCTTACTCTAAAGATTTCCATATTGTCATTTCGTAATATTTATGAAGTTTACATAAGGACCATGCATAAATTACGCCACACGTTAAGGGGGGGTCAACGAAATGTCACAACATGTGACAGTGGTCAGGGAAGCTCAAAAGCTTTGTGACATCACATCTCAAAATCCAAAATACTAATACGTGAAATTTATATGTAAACAATTAAGTTTTGTTTCAGAAGAAAATGATATTAAGAGAACAGATATTCCTGACATTAACATCCAAAATGAAAACAAAATGCCAGTCATAAACAATATTAAGAAGTGGTTCCAAAGTCCGTGGACACAAGATGATTAAGTTTCGCATCTTTTATTAACATGATTAATCATTTATAGTTCTTTAATCAATCTTTTGTTTTGTCCATTATCTAAAATATTTGACTTTATATTAATTATATTAAAGATTATTATTAACGTAAATACAAAAAAATACTGAAACTGTTGTTTTAATTTAATTACCACTAAATATAAAACTAAAAATAAGTGACGTCACGCCAGGGGGGATGAGTTTTCATAAGTGTGACAAGGTCTGGAGAAGGTCAAAAGATCTTAAAATTTGTGTGACGTAATTTATAGATGGCTTCTCATTCTAAAAATAAAATAAAACATTTACAAAAGAATACGGGTAGAGAGTATTAGGCTATTGCCGTCAGTTTTTGTAAATACATGAAATTCAGATTGCAATTTTTCCTTCCATTTCTGCTGATGACATTATTCTGCTTTAGTGATGCATTTCCATAAAGTTTTTTTCCGAATATATTGAGATGGATGCCGTTTTCTCACTTTCGGGCGTGCCATTTATTTTTAATGATTTGTTTTAATATTAATTTCCAATACTTTGTATTTTACTTTATTAAATATTTAGAGTGATTCGATAGGTACCATTGTATGACAAAAAAAATGACATTGAAACCTAAAATTTTAAAAAACAGAATGAAACTAAAATCATTTTATATGCCGTCCATTGTAAAGATATAAATGAAACTAATTTTGCGTAATACAGATTTTTATGTTTTTATTCAGTCTTTTTCATATAATTACATCATAATTTCAAGGTCAGGAACACAGTGACCCACATAATTACAAATAATCGCTGAAACTAATTTTGCGGTGGTGGTTTTACCTTATGGTCATGAACTAATTTTTTTGAGAAATCACCGTGTTATTGTAAACAATTCTTATGTTGCTTGAATTCCTGGCGTGCACATCTTTCTGAAGAATAATATATTCATGTATTCATGTTAAAAATCCAAGCTGCCTAGAAGATATTTTTTTGAAGTGAATTGGTAGGACTTCCTTGTCATACTTAAAAAAAAAATAGTGTGATAAAACACTTGTTCTTTTGAAAGTTTCATATTACTAAAGTGTACATATAAGAACGATAGCTATATCGTTGTGAAGATTCTTCTGACGATAACATAAAATATATATTTGACACCACCTTCTCTTTCTGCAATGGCGTCATAGACCATGTAAATAAGTACCTAGAAGATAAGTGATGAACGATCACTGCTTTGCTATCCCGATATTTGACTCACTTACCGTATCGTCATTACAGTCAAGTAATTGTCGTAGTCGAATATGATGATCAATGAAGCTCCTTAACAGTTTACAGTAAGGGTGCGATTTATGAGCTGCACGTTTAGTAGGTCTATCCATATTCAGACAAATTAGTCAGTGCACATAAGATTCACTAAATATAAAAAAATAAACAAAAATTTTAACAAAAAAAACCGACCCCGACGAGTCGGTGTTTATTGTTAAGTATATTGTAGTGTACTGTAGTCACTCCAAAAATAACAATAATTGTATCTACATTACATTATCGAAATAATTTAATTGACTTTTAAGTAGACTAATTTTTTTCATATCACTTTACTTAGGAGAATACTAAAAAATATTTTGATCATTGTTTTTTCATTAATAGGTATGGGTTGAGTTAAATTTGAAGTGGGTAGGTACCTACTTACCCTCTTGCGTGGTAAAGACGTAGATCGTACCAACATATTTATGAGTTGAAAAAATAAGTTGATTATCAGATTGTATAAGAATACGCAATTCTTTTTGCTTTTTAGTATATATTTATTTGTTTTGGAATAGTTTTTTTTATGAAATCGGTATTCTTTTTGTTATTTTTTTTTTTATAATTATTGTATTGAAATAAATATGTCAATTTATCAACTGCGGTAACCTATACTTGTCAATAGAATGTCAACGTCATTTTCATGTGAAGCATTTTCACGTGCGAAATATATTTGTGATAACTATTTAAATATAACAAAATGAAACATAAAAGATTTGAAGAAAACATATTAATAGATGAAGCTTATACTAATTACGGTCAAGAGGATAAGAATGCCGATACCAAGAAAGGTCAAGGTATAGCCAGCCACTTTGCTCAAAGTTTGGAATATGATGAAAGAAAAAAGTGGTATCATCAGGTACTTTTAATTTAAATACTATTTGATTTATATTTTGCCATTGTCTTTCCAATTTTTATTGTTATTATATAACATAAAATCATTGTATACAATTTAGAGGTGGTAGCTTTTTATTTGTACTGAATGATCTGATGAAGAATTTGTTTATGTTTTGTTATGAAGTGTTTATTGTTTGTGTTTCTTGTTATGAAACATTTGTTTTAGCTGCCACAAGAACCTCCTGAAAATAAACCTTTGACTCAACAAAAAATAGAAGAATTGAGAAATGAAGCAAGTAGTGCTTTACATAGTGATACAGTTGCCTATGAAACCAGTAAGTCATAAAACAATAACTTTATCAATACCTTCATTAAAATCTGTTGTACCATTTTAAATATTTTGATAAAAAATAATATATATTACATGTAATGAATGCCTGATTTTAAATTAAATTTATCTTATTGTTTATCTATATATATATATATATATATAAATTTAACAGATACAGAACAAAGGTGACTATTATAGAAAAAAGTCTGTATTTTATTTTTGAAACATATGTTTATATAGGAGGCATCCATATTCATATCTTATTGTCTCACCTAAAAATGTGCAGCTTTAGAATAGAAAATTTTTAAATTTTATGAAATGAAATGAAAAAACACAAAGTTTGACAACTAACATTATTCTTTAAAATCTTCTAGATTGCACCTATCAGAAGTGGTGCTGAATAGTACTATAGATTGAACTTTTCACATGAATGATGATAATTATTATTTATTGAATGACTTCTAAAATAAAAAATTTCAATAGAGTTTTTGATGATGAAATTTCTAAAAAAGATTTATCAAATTCAAATTTCGCGCCATTTCGTGAGATATTTATAATGGCTCATGCGTTAATCTCAACTTTTCACATATGGCTTAAGGCTAATCTTCATTTGCATATAAATATAGATATACAAACACCACCTCAACGCTACGCTTGTGAGGCGTGCAATACACAGTCGTTTTTTAGTTTTTTGTAAATTATAATTAAACAACAGTACTTAGAATGCTAATATTAACTAGGAACCAGCACAGGGTATAACTTTATGTAATAAAAAAAAAAGTATTCCGGTAAGATACATTTTTTGATCAATTTCTCTGCCACATACATGGATCCATAAACACAGACTGACGGACGTCCAACATTGATTGATTTTAATGTTATTATTTACTATATCAAACAAAATAATTATTTATAAAACATACCATATGTGCTAGACAGATTATTTAACTTGATATTAGTGCACTCATATTACCCTGTAAGTGTTATATTAGTAAAAAAAAGTCATTTAAATTTCGAAAGACTGGGTTTTTTGAAGACTGGGTTTTTTGAAATGTCGAGAGTAGAGCACCACCTCAACGCTCCGCTTGTGAGGCGTACAATAATAAACATATTTTCACTACAATATTTAAGCACATTTTAAGTCTATAATGTTACATATTTTGATACCTATTCCGATTAATATAAAATAAATAATAATAACATATCATTAAGTTATAATAACACAAACAAAATACATATATGTATATATATATATATATATATATATATGCTAACCATATACAAAAGCCACAATATTTTATACTATTATAAAACATAAGTTGTTCATACTTTTGTTGAGAAACAGCCCAATAGTATGAGTGTGCCTAGCTCCCTTCTCCATTCCAATATCCCATAAAATTTATAAACATAAATTGCACAATTCCAAACTAAAACAGTGATTATTGCTTCAAAAAGGTTTTACATCTGTTAACAATGTGTACTTTGTGAAATGGTGCGATTTAATAGCAATTCCTCAAGACAGGCAGTACACAGGCATGTATTGGATGCACACAACAAGCAATTTTATTAAATACAGCAATCTCATTTTGATGACACTGAAAAGTATTTTATACTGACCGAGGTTTATGGCTACATTTAATAATTAGATTCGTCAGTGCAACATAGTTCCAAAATTAATATTGTTTATAACAATAAAGCCCCATATTTGATTACTAATAACAAAATACTTGAAGAATTGTCTAAAACAGCAACGTTTTATGACCTATTGTATTTAATTTTATATGTTTTCAGAATCAAATAAAAGCAGTTCCTCCGATCAACAATGGGCCAAAACTTTGCTCAACAAAGGCGCTATTGGAGACAGAGTTGCTGCTGCAACAGTATTAATACAAGTTCGTATTTTTTTTATAATTTCTTTTGTTGTGACAATTAATAGTAAAAATATGTGTGCAGATATCTTTAACTGCTTTAAACTCAAAACAAAAACGTTACAAAATACACAAAGAAATTATTTTTACACACAATAACCAAATCTTTTTAGGTCTTTAAATTTTTAGGCCTAAATATATCTAGTCTATATTCTATTGTTTTTTGGTAGGATAATCCATTATACAACTTGACAGCCCTGAGGAATCTCATCAACAACGTCAAACCAGCAAAAAAAAGAGATGGCATTGTTATTATTGGTGAGAAGTTACCTTTAATTAGCAATTAATTACCAATAATTTGAATGTGTTACCAAAAAATCATATGATTATTTATTAAAAAAAGTAATTATTTAATGATAATATAGTGTAAATTAAATTTAATGAGCTCTTACATAATGTAAAACTGTAACATGATATTATTTGAGATTGGTTGATTTATATTGTCACTCATAATTTGAAACACTACTTCATGATCATCCTGTATAATGAAACTATATTTTTTAGACATCAATAAATAATTATTATCACATGACTAAAGGCTTTCAGGTCATTTTCAATCAATATATTTCTAATTATTCATATGCATATACCAGTCGTTCTCTGATTGTTATGAGTTATGACAGCAAACAATAAAAATGGTGAAGAGTCTATGAAATTCAGAAAATAAATAACTTAAAACCATCTATAAAGAAGTTGTAGGTTCAGTAGTTTTAAACTGACACCTAGACAAATAAAATATCTTTTTCAATATAAATGTATATATACCATTTGAAAGAAACCTACATTTAAATATATGCTAAACATACTATAATTGATGTATTGTTATTTCGAAATAGAAAGTAGATATGTATTTGTGCAATTTAATGTTTATTGCCAAATCTATGTAGATAACAAAAGAAAATGCTTGATGCCTTGAATTTGAATATCTATACCTATTGAATGTGTCTATAAACCCCTCTGAAGGTTGAGAATCTTAGCATCTTTAACCTATAATTTACAAAATTAAATTAGTTATAAAATAAAATAATTCATATTTTATATTCAGGCAACCATTGAATGTGGAAATTTGTATGTAATAAATTTATATTTTTTATACATTTACAGATGCATTATCAGAGCTGTTGATATCAGAATTGTTAATACCAAACACAAAATTGAGAACTTTTGAGCAACATGCTCTAAGTGAAACCAATGAAATAGCGTCAGGCAACAAACAGGCTAAGAGAAACATATTGAAACTTTGGTATTACGAAGACCAATTAAAGGAATTGTATGGCAGTGAGTAGAAACTCTTTTTGGAGTATATTCGAAAATTTAATATATATATATATACATGTATGTATCTACCATAATAAAGAGAAATTTGATTTAAAATAAAAAATCATAATTTTGTATGTATTGTAATATTAAGCAGATATGACCATACATTTTGCCAAAAAAACTAGTTATTGATTCAATAGACCCTAGGAAATATGGCATTAAATACAATTTCACACTTTATGTGAAATGTAACATTGCGTATGAAAAAGTACAGCATACAGTACAACACACAAATCTCTGGGGGGAGAATATGGAGGGGTTAGGGATATGTATCACATCATTTGTAGGCAATTTATAGTGGCAAAGATTCATGCATTGTACCGTACAATATAATTTAACACTGTACTTCTTAAAAGCAACTGTTTCACCATTCTAATTTTTTCCTTAAATTGGTATAAAAACAACGAGATTATGTAAAAGAATTAAATATTAAAAAAACAAGTCTCTACCATGGAGGATATTTAAAATAATTTTCAGGCCACTGCAAGATAACCTAATTTTATTTGACCGATCCGTTGAATCTATTCAATAGGATAATATCATTTCAAAGTCGAGCATAGATGATATGGTTAATACCTGGAATCACGTAAATCCCTATTTAATGTATACACACCCCAGAAGCAGGCTGTTATTAAAGAAGACTGCTACCTGTAGATAATGTACACAATTAAACTAATGATGAGTCTATGTGATGAGGCACATGATAAATTTAAAGCATCTTGTCTAGATCTGGTTGAGTTCTGGGCATACAAGAAATATTATAGAGAGCTCAGGAGTTGCATAAATAAAGCTTTGTTTAATGAAACACTTGCACATTTTAATCAACATATAAATCGTTATGCTAGCAATTCTTGATCTCTTTGAAATAATCATAAAGGCAGTATGAGAGTAACTCAACTCAACTCCCACAACACTGAAATACTTGTGCATCTAGGCGGTCTGGACCTTAATAACTCCCATTTTCTTGAAGTTGCGGGCAATTGTGATGTTCCACAATCATATCTTCTAAACCAACCACTATCAAGCCACATCATCTACATTAGAACCAGTTGATCATAATACTGTACTTAAAATGGTCAAATCACTGAGGTCCACTGCTGTGAGTGATGATTGTATTTCTCTGGGTATGCTGCTTCTCACTCTTCCCCACTACCTGAACGCTATTACCATAATAATAAATAAATCTATTATCTCCTCAGTTTTCCTTAATTCCTAGAAGGTAACATTGGTGATGCCACTGCTTAAGAAAAAAATGTGACTAATTTTCGAGATTTGCAACCAATAAACATTCTTCCCTGTATGAAAGTCACATAGCTGAAGTTGCAAGAAACTTTTCTATATGCTTAAAGTACTTTATTGAATTCGTAACTTTTTTAGGACAGAATTGCGTTCAGATTGTGATTCTCTGATACTTTCGAAATTCAATTATGCAGATATAGTATACGGCCGTCAGTTTTTATCTCAAACTAGCCACTAATACAAAAAGTGCAAAATGCCTGTGCTCGCTATTGCGTTATAATTCCCCCAATGAGCGCATGTGACGCCTTATCTGAATTCGGCAGGTATTCTTAAAATGACATCCCGAAGAGAACTCCACCTCTCCTCCTTGTTGTTTGATGTTTTAAAAACTGCAAAACCTGAATATCTTTCAAAAAAGTTCACCTGGCATGTAAGCAGATCCAATACACATGGCCTTAGGTTGACTGAAAATGTACTTACAGTTCCACATCATCACACTGCTGCTTTCAGAGGTAGTTCCAGATATGCAGCAACCAAATGTTGGAACAACATACCTCTGCCACTCAAAAGCATAAGTATTAGCAGCTTTAAAATGCAATTGAAACAAAACCGTATGCAAATACAGTTTTGTCGTTACGTTCTGGTACTCCGATTGTAGTGTTACACCTTTCACTGTCCCATATACTTCCTCATGTAAATTCGCACACACATACAAACATTCGCATCCATGCATATATGCATATACAACGCACATACATATATAAATTATACATAATTACACTATCATTTATTCTCACAAAAATATATTTATTACATGTTTTTTTTTTATCATGTATTCCATTCTAACAACCAAGTAATGGCAAATATAGAAAGGGTCTTACTGGGAATTAGCGTTGCAACGAACCTCTGCAGTATTTTGCCGAGTTTAAGCCCCTGTTTGGCATCACAAATTTATACATGTGTGTATAACTTTAACAATAAATATAAGTTTAGTTATAAGTTTTAATGTACAATATAAAACTGTAAGCATTATAACATGCCCAATAAAGAAATTCTATGTCCAATAAAGAAATTCTATGTCCAATAAAGAAATTCTATGTCTAAACAATGTATTTTCTGTTAATTAAATTTTATCCGACATTACTTATAAAAATAAAATCATTGTGGCTCTTAGAACCTCTTCCACAATTTTTTAAACTGACAGATAACATAAGTCACTTTCAAAATACAGTATGCATTAAATGTTTTCCTTTTAATGGGCTTTAGCCTAAGTAATTGTTAAAAGGACAAGGTGCAATGCAAACTTTAATTCAAAACCGTTAAAATCCAACTTTTAAACATCAGTTTAAAAGAAATGGTGGAAGGACGTCTTACTCTTAAAAGGACATAACTAAAAAGTCAATGTACATGTGTCTAATAAATAAAAGTATCAAAGAAAAATTGTCATTGCAAGTTACATTTTGTGATAGACATGTGATATTTTGATATTACATTGGGGAAAAAGTTTTCTCATATTTTATAAGTAAAAAATTGCAGTAAAATCTCTTTGGTTGTGTTAGTTGTTTCTGGTTTGCTTTGATACTATTAAATACATGACATTTAACAAAAGAAAAAAAGTGAAAATGGTGTCCCGCCATTTTTTATTGTTTTCTATTGGTATAGTTGGTCTACCAAAACAAGTGAATCTAATGTAGAAATTCGATACATTTTGAAGATTTATTACAAAAAGGGGAAAATATGACGCAAACTGTGCAAAAAGTTTGTTACATTTATAGACCTGATGCAGTGTCATAAAGAGTAGCACAAAGCTGTCTCAAGCATATTCAGTCTGATAATATTGATGTTAAAGATGAACCTCGTTCTGGTAGATCTGTTACAGATAGTCTATGCCATTTTGGAAAAAGTAGAGCAAGATTGGCATATTAGTTTTTATAACATAACTAAAGAGCTGAGTATTGACCATAAAACAGTTTTGACCCGTTCGAAAAACCTAGATATACAAAAAAATTACTATACTTGCTTCCAAATAAGCTCACTGAAAGAAATTTAATAATTTGTTTCCTGATTTGAGATTCTCTATTGAAATATAATGAAATGTTTAGAGAGTTTGGTTGGGAAATATTAATGCATCCACCATAATATCGCTGATCTTGCACTTTCAGATTTTCACCTTTTTCGATCTCTTCACAATTTCTTAGGTAAAGGATAATATCAAGGGAAGACTGTCAAAACTATGTGTCGTAATTTTTTAATTAGAAGTCCCAAAATTTCAACAGCATTGGGATTACGTCACTACCTACAAAATGAAAACAAGTTGTAGAACGAAATGGCATATACATATTATAATTAAATGTAAATAAAATAAGATGAAACTGAATTTATATATAGAATACGAAAAAATTTTCCCCAACCTAATATTTCAAATTTATGTTTGTGTAAATTATCTACCTTTATGTGTAACGTTTTATGCGTAACGGACGAATTTAACAAAAAAAAAATTTCGCTCATGAAACTGAGTTTTTAATAGTTTGATGAAATACAGTAATGTGCTACAGACAAGCCGAGTCGCAATGCTCTGATTTGACAGTCAAACATGTACTGTTGATTTTGAAAACTGCACGATATTATTATTTTATTACTTCTATGCAGGGAAATAGAATTGAATTCTATGCCAATTTTTTAACAGCATTATTTATCTCATGTTGCAGCTTACGTTGAGGCGTTAAATAACTTTGCGCATGACTCCGTAGAAACAAACAAAGAGAAAGCCGTTAGCGCTATGTCATATCTGTTGATGCATCATCCGGAAAGGGAAAAGGTGGGTTGTGTGCGTCTACTTTTTGACCTTTAAATGAATATTGTTAAAAAACAATGGAGAATAACTTGACATTCAACATTTTCTTCAATTATGTAATTCTTATATTTAATTTTTTTTATTGTTATATGAAATTATGTGCAGCATCTGACAGTTGATACAAGAGAGGAATAGACAATCCTATTAAGATTGTATTGTCTATATCATGTGACTGATTTAATTGAAAACTACTGACAGACGAGAATATTACTGTATCAAACCAAATAACTCCTAACTTGTCATTCCTTTACCAAATATACAATATCAATTGTCCAAGCTATAAATGTAAATTAATAATATTTTGTTTGCAGATGTTATTGTCCAATATAATTAACAAGTTAGGTGACCCATCTCAGGCAGTGTCCTCTAAAGTCATTTATCATCTGTGTCAATTATTGTTCAATCATCCGAACATGAAATCAGTTGTTTTGCTGGAAATCGAAAAAATGTTGTTCAGGTATTCAATTCCATTATAACAAAACATGTTTCTTCCTTTTACTTTTTATTTAAATGTAACCCTCGTTATTACAAAACATTTATATTAAAATTTATTATCTTAAGTAGAATGCACTAATTAATATTTCCTTTATTCAACTTTTAATAAATCAATTATTAGCAGTATATTTTCAAGGAGAACTTATTTATATATAAGAATATATAATCTTATTTTTCAGACCGAACATATCGACTCGTGCTCAATATTATGGAATTTGCTTCTTGAACCAATTCTTCTTGCATAAAGATGACACAAAAATTGCTGAAAATCTAATACGGATATACTTTTCCTTTTTCAAAGCTTCGATTAAAAAGGTAATAACATTGAATTATAAAATGTATAAATATATTATTGTAGTTGTGTGTGAATGAGTTTTTCCAGTAGAATTAATTACTTTGGATTTCTTGTGTTTTTTATTTACAAGTTTTTATTGTATTTTTTAAATTGTGTATATTATAAATTGTTAGCGAAACGTCATAAACTGAGCCTAAATAAAATTGTGACACTTCTTACACCTAGATTTTATCTAGATGTAAGAAAGAATGTATCTAAGTAATCTAGATGTAAGAAGTCTCACAAGTTTCTGACTACCGATAGACGGTTGAATTTCTTTCTTATGGCCAGATTTCAAAGACATTTGAACCAACGGTAGCATTAGAATAACACACAATACAAGAGGTTCAGTAGATCAATTGATCGCCCACTTATAATGTATTGGTTAAAGCATATTATTATAGAAGTCCTATAGTCAGCAACAGACTAATATCATACTACGCATAGTATGACATTAGGTGAAATTAGCACAGTTTTTATCATATACATATTAGAAATACATTATTTAAAAGTTGGTATAATTTCTACAGAAAATTATTTTATTGAAATAATTTTGGCTCTTATTAATATGTACTTATGACTTTATAGTAATATACGTGAATTGTTCTCACACATATTAATCACATATATCGGTTATAAACAAACTAGGTGGTAAAATATCCATCTGTATGTATCGCATTTCTTTATTTTAATATACATTTTTCAGGGCGAAATCGACACACGCTTAATGTCGGCTATATTGACCGGTGTGAAACGCGCGTATCCTTTCGCTAACAAAGAAAGGCTGTCGGAAGCGCCGCAGCACATAGACGCTATACACAAACTGGTGCATCTGAGTAAATTCAACATAGCAATACATGCTTTAGCGCTATTGTTCCAGATCAGTGATGCATCTAAAAGCACTTCAGACAGGTACGTTAAATTGAGCGAGAGGGAGGGATGATTTCAAAATATGGAATTTTATTCATCAAGATGTAGGACTAAATCTAGAACTGAAATTAGAATTGGAAAAGAGAATAGAATCAAGAGGCATATAGCAATCAGGTCCGATTTAGAATTGGGATTGTAACGAACGCATGAAGCTATTCTGTGTTTATGTGGGTGAAGCTTTTGATATAATATGTATGTGGAAAGTATATATGAGTTTATTAACAAATTATATATGTTTATGTATTAAAATAATAACATTTATTTCAGATATTACACAGCGTTATATAGAAAATTGACAAATCCAGAGATCTTCAATACAAGTCATTCGGCATTATTGTTCAGTTTGATATATAAATCTTTGAAGAAAGACAATGATTTGAACAGAGTAACATCTTTTGTGAAAAGATTACTGCAGTTGTGCTGTTCCATGATCCCAGCACAAGCTTGCGGCATGTTGTTTATGATTTCACAAGTCCTAAAGGATGGAAATAAAAAAGAGTGTATGAAATTGGTTTGGACGAAAAAGGAAGTCAAAGAGGTAATTTCCAATTGGAAAAATCAGTTGTATAATTGTTCTAATGTTATTAGAAAACAATAGGTAAATACAAAGAAAAATTGTAGAATTGAATGGATAAATCAGCTCAAAATAAAATGAGATTTTTTTTAAATACATCAGTGATTCTTTTGCTAAGTTGATGAAATTTAAAATATCTACTTACTACTATTAAAGGGTTTTATATCTAGCCTGCACTTTGTATATATTGTTACGAAATGACCATATCGGGGATTCGCAAATTGAGATTAAATGAAACACTTTGAACAGCAGAAGGCATATATTCAGAAATACAGAGTCACAATCAATCGCTTCGGAACTATTTCGTCGTTTAACGTTTATCGCACTTGACTTGTGAATGCTCTGATTGTAGAAATAAAACTCAAACTCACGCGCGCCGCTTTTTCCTATTTATACTTACTGAATGACTTCAAAAATGTCGTAAACATGTCACATCCGATACAAATAATATTTGATGCCTTTTGAAAATTCCACCCCACAAAATAAATCCTTTTAAAACTAGGTTGTAAACAAAGATAAAAAAACGTTGACAGAGACTAGACTCGGATATATTTTTTTATAGAGGAATATTTATCTTTTCTTGTTTTAGCTTGAAAGCATAGTTTGTCTTAAAAAATCAAATAAAAATCAAAGCATATTAAAATGAAATTTTATTATTTTTTCAACAATAGATCATTGGAAAAATAATGAAATTTCAATTTAATATGTTTGTCCCAAATATTAGGGTAAACGAAACACGTCAATTTCATACAAATTTGTTTCGTCGTGAATTTTGATTCCATAGTAGAACTAAATCCACAATTAACATTAAAAAAATGTTTGAAAATTTTGAATTTCGTTATGCTAATTCTAAGAAAGAAGATCAATTCGTTATTTTTATATTTAATTTTAAAATTAATGAAAAACTGGCAGTATTTACTTCATGTGAGTACTCACAGAAATGAATTTATTGCATTTATAGAGAAAGAAATGATTGATGTGACAATCGCATAAAAATAAACATCGAAACATAAAAACTTTGACATTTATAATGATAGTAGGATACAAAAATCGTTAAAAATGTAAAAAATAAACAGATACATGTACTAGGAGTGTTCATTGGGATGAACAGATAATTAAGCTCTGTCGCTGAGATACACTAATTTTGTTTTGAAATAATAAAATTTCTCAGAATTCATTAACAATAAAAAAAAATGCCAAAAAAAAATCATAATTGTATGTCATCTGATAACATTAATATCTTACACAAACTACTTTAGTATGCTGTGGTCCCAATCTTATGATTTTAATTACTTAACTCTACTTGGTACTAAAGAAGATTACGAATGATCAATTTTTTATATCTCACTCATCAGACTTGCACTTTAATTAAGTTCTCAAACAAAAAGTGTTTGCAACATAATACCACAGTTAGATTTGAAGTGTCATGACTATCAACTCCGTAGAAGTTGTACGGAGGTGACAGTCACCTCCGTGTACAGTTAATGCGTCAGCGAGTTTTAATAATTCATAAGATATTTTTTAATGCGATACCCTCCACAAGCCTTGTAGAGGGTAGTGATGACTCTATTTTCATCTTTATCTTTCGATAAAGACGTTTGAAGTAGGAGAATTCCTACTTTGAAAAATCATGAAATTAGAAACATTTCTAAAAACTTGACAAAAAACTTCTGTAAAAGGCATAAAACGCGAAAATAAAAGTATTTTGAAAGAATTAGAACTTTTTATGCATTAGAAGTTAAGACTATTTTGGAAAAATGTAAATGTTAATGACAATTCTGCAGATTTGATAACATCTTATGACCATCTCCAATCTAAATTTTATTAAAATCGGTTAAATTATAAGGGTTTTCAGTAATTCTCACGGAAACCTAAAAAGATATCGGATATCTTTTGTTGGCTTTCATTAAGTCCATAGTAATTTTTATTAAAGTCGACTTAATTAAAGGGTGCATACAAACTGTTGATGCTATGTTCATCATTATCCTGATCCTGGTTCTCGTCTTTGATTTCAACTTGATCTAGATCCCAATTCCAGTTTCGCTTCTCCCTTCTACGGCATCAAAGAAAACATTTGATTGCAATAAAATTTTCCCATTTTTAAGTTTTCCTATAATGTCACACAGGAACCCTAAACATGTATTATTATTAAAATTTATATGAAAAGTCACGAAAATATTCTTCGATGTTTGATGATTGAAGAATCATTAAATAATATTTTTTTACATGTTATTTGACAATATTGTTAAGTAAATATAAAATTGTTGGGTGACTGGCTATGCAGTACTCTAATGAATTATTTTTTCTAACTAATTTTTTGTAACCTAAAAGGGTGTGGCCTGTTCGTGAAGGCACTCCTTTCTGAAAAATCCGCCAATTGCAGTAATCACGTACATGTATATATTTGTGTTTAATAGCACAAAACCAAAAGGTCTGAAAAGCAAATAATATTTTGCCATATTATTCTAATTATATGATAATTTTAGAATAAATTGTGCTCTTATATGTAAAATTAAGGAATAGCTTTTCGTGAAATTGGATTTGTTTGACCGCAAATTAACATTTGGAACAAAATCTAATATTTTTCTGTAATCCAGCCAAACACAAAATGTTTTTCTAAACATTTCGAATCACCTTAACTATCGATCACAAATTAAATGTGCCACATGAGATAACTTAATAACAACGTAATAATGGAAAAACCTTATCATCCCAGATTGGTTTATAAGTTAAAAATACATAAGTACTTATAAACAGCTTTTTATGTACCCGATTTTTTTTTTGCCGAGTGCGTTGAGTTTTGTAGTTATGGTTTGTGAATGTTCCTTGAAACTTCAATATGCATTAATCAATATAAAGTCTATATTCACAGGTATCATGCCTAGCAGATAGAAAGAGATGTAGTCACACAAAGAAAAATAATGCATTGCTATCTTCTTTTTTGCTAGAATAGCTATCCCTTCCTGTTCACCTGTGAAAATTTATTGTGGTATTCACACCATCTTCATTGTTTTGTATTGTCTATAATTATGTATTCGATACTTTTGTACATAAAATTTAACCTGAAATACGCCAAAATGATAGTCAAACACTATAGTTTAATGATGGTGTTGTTAAATTAGTGATGCATAAGATGCAGGATGGAGCTACATAGATTAATGAAATGTCTCCTTTGAGAATTTATTTATATTTAATAGTTATAAAAATACATACAATTTTTTAGTTTTATAAACTAAGTAACTTTTAAAATGGAATTAAAACATTATTCATGGTTGACTAATTTTAATATTGTTTAACAAAAATGAAACAAATAATGTAATGAAATATATTAATGTTATTATATTATAATTTAATGGATGTGTATAATTTAATGTATATGCCTTTTCAAAATTTTATACATTAAAATTTGTAATATTAAATCTTGTCATGCCTAAAGGCTTAAGTTGTTAAGACCAACACATTCAAACTACGAGTTCCACTTGTGATCTTGACCACAGATAAAATGACTAATGAATTTTTAACTCGAGTCAATTTAAACCATCTCTATTTGCTTTAAGAGCGTGTTAAACCGTCAGTTGCGGACAATGTTCTCACATTGGTGACAACATTCATTAGCATCATCTAACCCATATTAGGCCAGCGTATTAGTATTAGTGTTGGACTTAAGGTCTGATCCCTGTCGATATAAAATATATTGTTGGGCGGTAAAGGATTAAAAATGGTCTCAATAAATCTTATCCATTTTAATTATAGCGTCTAAATCATATGTTTCAGGAACCCTCGGAGCAAGAAGAAAATGATAAAAATGGGACGGAATCAATATCTGAAGAGAATGATAACCGTTCAGATAATTCACGGTGTAATTCCATAAGCGAAAAGCCAAACAGTAAGGAAAAAGATAATGCAAATGATGAAAATTCTGAAATGGAAGCGGAAGTTAAACGGGTCGATTTGTTGCGTGGGAACAAGCAGGATCTATTGAATGGTATTGTGTATTTAGTACATTCTTGAGATTGAAATATTCATGAAATTTGTTAGATATTAATTTTGTTGTAATTTGTTAGCATTGGATTCTTATATTTTAAAGTTCTCATTATCAAAGCAATTACAGATTTCTTAAATAAAACATCTTATACCCACCAACGCCTAGTACAAAACAGGTATACAAAACATATAAACAAAAAAAAAAAATAATTATTACCTTGACATATTTAGTTGTAGTTTTTTTTTATAAAAGCATGAAGTAGATATATTGTTGACAATATCTAACCTAAAAAATAAAATTCCCGTCAAATATATTGCGTTTGACATTTTTCACTTGTCATTATCCGTCATTGGCATTGTTCGAGGCAAAATGTTTGTGTTAAAACCGGTGCCAGTTAAACTTTAAGATGTCTAGCCTGAAAAATTCTTTTAGTTTTTCTTCATAGACTATACAAAATGCAGCTGTACTAGAAATGACTCCTTTTGCATACTTCAGTATGAATTTAAAGCTCATGTTTCACAGTATACTTTAATAATCTAAGTAAGAATAACTTAGTAATCAACTTTTTAAAATCGCACCATGATAAAATATTCCTGTAATGCATTTTTTTGTTTCTCATTAGATGATGACGATGATGAAGTTTATTTGGATTTGAAGATCGATGATGAAGGCAATGTTAAGCCTAAGAAACGTAAGAAAACCGCTGCAGTGGCTGGATGGTTTCATGCCATAGTGAAATCTGAAAAAGATGAAGACAGTCGTACTGTCAAACTGCACAGTCAGATTAGTCATGCAGAAGAGAACAATTCAGAAACCGACAAAGTGTTGGATAAGGAGCTGAAAGCTAAAATAGAAATGAAGAAAGTTATTAACATGGACAAAGTTAGATTCAAAATCAATGAAATTTTATGCATGCGTTGCAATAGCTGTAGAAATATTATTTTTAAAATCTGTGTTATTTTTGATTTTCAACAAAGTTTACAGGGTTCCGAGCCAAAATGGCAAAAACAGAACCCTTATAGATTTATCATGTCTGTCCGTCTATCTGTATATAACAGGCATTTTCTTCAAAACTATAAGATAGATATTGATGCAATTTGAAGTATAGGTGTCTTGTATAAGCCGCTACTTAGTTTGGTAGTTCAATAACAAAAATAAATATTTTTAGGAGGGCACTCCACACATGTAACAGAAGCTGAAATAAAATTGTGGAAAAAACCTGGGGCGCTTTGTGCCACATTTTTCATATATAGAGCAACCCACGCTTTTTCTACAATAATACTAGTATTTTTCGTCATTGTTCCTTATTTTTTTGAGTTCATATTAAGGATTATTTTTCACTTTTTAGTTTAATATGCTTTGAAAGCGTGTTTTTTAGTTTTTTTAAACTATATTTATTTTTCACTTTTTAGTTTGATTGTTTCATCTGTATTGCATTTCATTGTAGTAACGGCTTCAGAACTGTACACTGAGCATGATCTGATATGTTCTTGGTCATTTTCTTTGTCTTAAGTAAAAAAAAAATGATTCAACCAAAATTTAAAGCCATCTACATTATTGTGTCTTTACAGTAAATTTTAATCATCAAATAATCAAAAAACAATCCTTATAATTGGGTTTTTGTGATGATAAAGTCCATAATAATAAACTTTTTGTATACTGTTAGGTGTTTTGTAATTTATTTAAGTTTAGAATTTTTTTATTTCCATCAGAACATTATTACATTCACTTTCCACGAAAATTATATAAGGTTGTAATTTATTTGCCAAATTGCTGAGTTTTTAAGGAATCAAAGAACATTTACAGTTTATGAATTACCAATACAATGACTAAAACAAGTTTTATTTAAATCATATATTTTTCTCAAGATACGGTATATTTATGCCAAAATTCTATGTAGAGGGAGATTTGCATCTGCACAAAGTAGTTTTTGCAGATAATTTAGAAGTAACTTAGTGTTTTATCACTCCTAATAGCTTTAGATCATATTTTCTTATTTCTTCATTTTTCTGCACAAAAAAAAATACATTTGACAAATACTCATCAATATTAGTTTTGTTTGTATGGGCTTAGATCACAGGTTGTCAATACAATTTGGGGGTATTGTATTAAAACAGTCAAAATTTATAATAAGAGTTATCATCCACTTTCACAAATTAATATTTATTTTCTGGAAAATGTTTTTGTGTTTATAGAAATTTCATATTATTAACATTATAGTCATCGATGGAAAATTGTACATAAACTTTTAGAGTTCAAATAAATGACACTTCGATTTTGAAAACAAACTGAAATATATAATTCTTTCGATTAATCGATTAAAGATAGTGTTTAAATATGGTACTCTGTTTGAAAATAATTTCAGAGAGGCGTATATAAAGTAGAATGCCATAACTTAAAAAGTAGCAAATCCACTATTTTATATATAAAAGAAGTGCATTCATAATGCTCAGAAAATCTATTAAATATCTGGAGGTCATAAATGATAACATATTATGCTATCTCCATCATTGTTAAAGTTAGAATGATGAAAATAAAACCAAATGAAATCTTATAAAAATCTATTGTTAATTTGAACCAAAAGAGTGTTTTAAGTGACAAGCACCCTTCTTCCAAGCATGTCTTCGACTGTGTCCACATGTTTTAAAACATTACACACAAACATAGTTAATTTGTACACATACATACTCATTCTGTTTTTAGTGACAAATCTTAAAATAATGTCTAAGATTCTGTTTTTAAACCTCATTAACTCAGCAATCTGAGTTATAATACATTAAGACTTTCCTGGTCCAACTGATATGGTTTTCATTATGGAGTCAAAAAAACACTATTATGTTACAGGTAATAACTTCATACGACCCATTGGCCCGCAATCCCTCATTCGCTGGTACTGCGTTTGCGGCCTTCTTTGAATTACTACCCCTGGCGAATCATTTCCATCCTACTGTTAAACTGTTTGCTGAAAAATTATTAAATGGTAAATAATTCAAAATAAATATACACCTATTGTATTTCTACAACTTATAAAAAAATGTTGGGTAATTGTGCTATATAAAGCTGAAAATTCACAAAAAAAAAGCGCTTGCAAGTTACAAGAACAAACAATCCTCTTTGAACATTGATAAATGGTTTTTGTAATAAACATATTTTTGATTAGAACTATTTAGATGTACATACTATGCTTAAACAGCGAAATTAGTGATTTCTTAAAATTAATCTGAGTATTTTTGATGTCATGTGGTATATAAATTGGATATTATTACAGAATGTACATAATAAAAATATTAATCTAAACTTATATTTGTATAAATTTTATATTGTTAGTAAAAATTCTGTACAATAAAAACCATGCTCATTTATTGTCATTCTTGTTTGCAGACCAAGTGATACATTATTCTGGGGATCCGCTCATAGATTTCTCAGGAGTGAGGTTTTTGGATCGTTTTGTTTTCAAGAATCCCAAGAAACGTGCAGACGTGCCGGACACTGAAGACGGGCTCAAGAAAGTGAAGGGTTCGCATCCTAAGTTTGCGATGAGAAAGAATTACACTGCTAAAGGTCAGTTAAATCACTAAAGGATATATAACTTTAAAAATACAAAAAGTTATCAAATCCCTTTTTATTTTTTCCATACAATTTTCTTCATCAAAATTTACATAGACAACTTCTCTTACTTTCAAATTAACCTTTTTTTTTTGTTATTCCTATCAAACTTGTAATTACCTGATATTTAAACATTTTTTATTGTTATCTAATTCAATGCTCCATATTTTTCTCATAAAACTTTTCTTTGACATTCTTGTGATTAATGTCTGTTTAAAATAATTATAATTGATCGCAAAATGTGTTGAATTACAAAGTCATGATGTGCTTAAATTCTTTTACCGTGCATTCAAAAATATAGGGTAACGAACTCTTACACTAAATTGAATATTTTTTCCACAATTATGGGTGGAAATATGTTAATTTGCGTTTGTCTCATTCAAGAATTAAATTTCAGGATTAAGAAGCTTGCCAGTGAACTCGGCGTCATATTTGAATGAAAATGCCACAAGGATACCAGTCGATGAAAAGTTCTTATATGAGTACGAATATAACCTGTATTTAATTTTTTTTTTTTCATTATAATATAAATATTGTCAATGTCTTATAGACATCTGCTAACAATTTTTTTTTGTTCATTTAATTTGTATTTTTAACATTTACATGGTTTTGAATGTGGATATTGTTCTCCATTATTGTATGATTGAGAGACAATTGAAGCTATTGATGAATATGTCTACCAGGAACAGTTCAATTAAACAAGTCCAAATTTATTTGAGAGTGTTAATGATCCTCCATTTAACTGCTGGCCAGTATTAATGAAAGCAGTTTAAAATACGTCAGTGCATTCAATACATAGACTGCATTTATAGCATTTAGGCCGGAAATATACAAGTGACTCTTCTGGAGTGCTGATGTCCATGGGCAGCCATGACTATCTACCTTCTGATGGCTCACATACTCGTTTGCCCTTTATAAATGCTATAAAAAAAACAGTACATATTACCAAAGCTGATAGACATAAGCCATTGTCCCTCCATACTAGTTTTGTTAACAAATTCTTCTAAACAATATCTGTATGGGAAATCTGGCAAGATTGTAGAATTTAAAACTAGAAAAATTGTGACAACATTATTCTTATATTATCATAAAATTTTTGCATTGCCAGCTTCCTTAAAGAACGCCGCACCGCACTCGATTCTGACGCCGAGAGCGACAGTGACGACTCGGTCACCAGTGAAGATTTCGAGAGATATCTAGATTCTATGACCAAAAGCAAGGCCAAAGGTGGGTGTTACTTTTTAAATATGTACCTGGTCTGAATGTGATGTGAAATGAACGCTATTCGAGGTAGATTAAGTAAAATATTGTCTATTAAAATTTTCATATTAGAAAATTGTATTTCTTTTGTTAAATTAATGAAAAGTAATGTAAATAAATATTCTATTGTATATGATGTTATTTCGTGGCAATTCATTGTTATGAACACCTGTCATGCCATAACCATTGTTATGAGCAAGTGCTAATTTTTATGTATCTCAGCTGCCAATATGATAACTGCACTATAATCTGCAATTGCTATAATTGTAACAAAATCTCTTCCTTAATAACCCATTTAAGGCATGGAAAACACCGATAATTTGCCTGATTCTACATCACACCCCCCCTAATTTTAGATACCGGGCTATCCGGTCCAACACATTTATCATCGGATAAAAACATTGCACTATTTTGGTTACTGTCATTGAAACTGGATCGACTTTATTATCCAAAGATAATAAAGCATATAAAACCCTCTTTCCCGTTTATGACTATGGATTGCTTGTAAACTGGTCGACTATGTAATTCATTTGCTTCTTTTTCAAGCTGCAAAGAAGCCGACACCATTTCTCATTACTACACCCCTTTCAGGACAGTGTCATTTCACCCCTTTTTAGTCACAGGACTGAATGAAGGCGGAGCACTTATGATGATAGCTCTTATTTTTGTTTATGTTGCAATGTTTTACTTGCGTAAATTAATCGTGTTCATGAGATAAAGTCAAATTCTAAATAGTTGTTTATTTTACTGATTTATACAAAGTTTGGAAAGTGTATGTAATAGTTTTTTCGTGGGTGTATATATGAAAGTGTAACAAAATTTAGGGACATAAAAGTTTTTAACTTATGAAATTTAAAACTATTCGTTTATTAAAATTTTAATCGACATAACATTTCTCTATATAGCTGATTCGGATGAGGAGCTCGACTACTTAGCAGAAGTTGAAACCGCAAAGCAGCGTCAAGCGAAAGCAAAGAAACAAGACGAAGAAAAATTGGCCAGCGATGCCGATGACGATGATGAAGGTATATGAATTATATCATTATTTTGTGTCTGTCTTATTTACTTACAAGTTTGTAGTTTTAATATGTTCACAATTAGTTAAGTAAATATTTACATAAATATGTTGAAAAAAGAGGTATAAAAGTAAATGTCAGTGAAGCTATGAAATTGAAAGAAGTAAAGAAATAAATTAAACAGATGCAGAAATGAAAAAGTTTGTCTGTTTGGGTAGTTTGTTTAGAAATAACAGTAAACATGGTAGAGATAATTTACTGTATTAAATCCGTACTGTGGCCAAATTAAATGCAGCATAAAAATGATCCAGCTCTATCATGAGAATACTACACTTGCAGAATACGGATGTGAAGTAGTAGCATTCTTTGTTTATTTTCATCCAGTGAGTGAGAGTTCCAGTGGCCCGCTCCAGCAGCCCATTCCCCCTCCATTAGATATCCTATTACCTCCCTGATGACTCCTCTGAAGTTGGGAATGTCCATGAGCGGCGATTGATGGCTCGCCTGCTCATTTGCCCCTCAACTATACGAAAAAGAAAAAGATATTCAGAGAGAGTTAATGTAAAAAATAACGTGAATAGGGCCTTGCTCACTGTTATACACGGTAAAAGTGTTTCACTACAAACACATTTGACAGTCCATAATAGAGCTTTGATTCCGATTACGTATTGCAGTGAAATGGGTGTGGCAGAAGAAATACGAAAATAGAATCCTCGTAGTGGAGATGCAACCCTTGCATTATATATATAGAGTGTATTTGAAAGAATTAGATGTAGAAATAGTGACATCAGACTATGCCGTGGTTTAAAAAAATATATAGTGATTAGAGTAGAAAAAATTATTTCGAGATCATCTGGAAAGGGTGAATGAAAGTAGACTAACAAACCTAATCTATACAGAGAATGTGTGTGGTGAATGAATCGGAAAAGGCATTTTAGAAAAATGTATGAAAATAAAATCAGTAGCATATTAAAAAGAGCCGAAATTTTAAGCACCTAAAACTGAACCGTTTACATGAAGGTATTAATGAATTTTAATATAGCAAGAGAGATATGCAAAGATCATATTAAGGGGAAATTTATGGTTTTTGCTTACCTAAATAGAAAAAAATATTTATGTTTTGTACTGAAAATACTACATTTCTCATTACTAATTTTTATATTCATTTCAACAGATATTAGTGATGGCGAATTAGAAATATCTGGAGATGAGGATGAACCGTCTGGCCTTTCAGGTGACGAAGAAGGTATACATTTTTGCAATACCTTTCTAATACTTTGAAAAATAAAAACGAAATATTCAATGAACTAATTGACTATTGTAATACTCCATTTATTAGTAAATCTCAATTTAGCATAACTGTTGGAATTTTTAATCATACCAAGTATCAATATATGTCAAGTTTCAAATTTTATAGTGGAAATCTTAGAGAAAGAAAACTATAACAAATCAAACACATGCCAGTTAAATAATTCCATCAGTATTCTATTTTTTAATATCATTATGGATGAGTGAAAGTTAAATGAACTCAACTACAGCTATCCTTATATATTAATTAAAATATGCTATTTAATAAATAATTAACTATTAGTGTAAAGATATTAATGGAATAATATTTTAATAAAATTATAGGATAAGAAATCTGATTTATGTTTCCATAAGTTTGACTGTCAAAGGATATTTATTAATATAATTAAATGTCGATTAGCTTTGTGTGCTATAAAATACATTATAAAAAGCATATTAATAAAACTTTATAATTAAACAATTAACTTTTAAAATTTACGATGCAAATGAAACAATCCGGAGACAACGGTAGTGTCTCGCGCCAAGTACATGTTAAACATATGGTCAAATTATCCATATAAACTGTATAGTATGTGTGTACTTTCTATATAATATAGATGTGGGAATAGTGATAGGAGAGTAAAGTGCCTTAAAAGAATATGTAGTAACTAGATAAACCAGATTTATGAAATACTACATAAGTACATGACAAGAAACAATTACAATCTATTCATTTTATGATAATACAATGAAATAGAGGTGCTTGATATTGCCTACGATTCTGTTTTGGTCCTATTAAGTATAATATTATAAAGATGGGTTTTCTTTCAGAAACAATAAGATTCTGTTTTTAGTTTTTAATCATCCGTATATGTATTTCAGAAATATTACAGGTTTATAAAATCATAGCTCTCTTCATTTCAATTTGTTAGTTTATAGGAATATATACATATTGTTTTTCTATAGTTGTCAACTAGTAACACAGTTGTCGTTAAGTCTAACATGTGAAAATTATTTTCCAAACATTATTTATTTCTAATAAGGAGAATTATCAAACCACTTCATTTTAGTATACTTATGCATATTTGATAACTTTTTCATTTTTTTTCCTTGACAGAACTTCTTTTGGAAGGCAGTGACGAAGAAGATGAAATTGAGGTATCAGGGAAGAAGGCTGGCAAGAAGAATAAGTTGAATATTAAAGTAAAAGGTAACATACAATATACATTTATCATTCTACATATTAGCACTCTTAGGACATATTTATTAAGTCAACATATCCTTGCCAAGCACAAAATCCTAAAATGTATTTTGTTTTATTTCAGCAAAAAGTTTGACATACAAACTTACTATTACATACACAAATTAATACATGAACTTTTATTAATAAAATAAATTTATAGATGCATTATGAAAATGATTTGTTTTTTCTGTATTATTTTTCTTCTTCATAGGAACCAAGGGTTTCTAAGTGCACATAGGGTTTTTCCTTATTTTGTGGAAGTTATTCATATTTTGTATATTGTTATTACAATACCGGTTTTCATAAATAAAATAACCAAATATTTTTTTTATTTAGGTAAAGATGATTTAAGTTCGCTGTTCGCATCGGCTGAAGAATTCTCAACACTTTTAGAAGAAACTGCCACAAACAAGAAACAAGGTTCCAGTCAAGCGGTTTCAAATACAGATAACGCCAGTTTGAAACAACTAGCCTGGGAAGATAAACGTGATAGATGGATAAAAGGATATAATAAGAAAATATTGGGAAACAAAAGAACACATGTTGTACGTAAAAATAACAAGAACAGAATATCAAATCAGAACACTAAAAAAATGTCACATACAAAACAAAATCAACAATCAGTTAGAATAGCCAATAAAAAAGGAGGGAAACGAAAAGGTGATGGTATTAAAGGGTCGGGAGGAAAAAGGAAAAAATAATTTGTTTGTAAATAAATGAATTGATATATATAAATCTTAAATTGTTTTAATTATCTTGATATATTGAATGTGACTTTCCAGAAATAAAAATGTTAATAAATCACTGGATCTACTATAAATAAAGAGATAATAACATCAAATAAGCTTTTTATTACCCGTGTATTTTCTTAAAGTGAGAAAAAGCACCAAATATATTAAACTTCAATCGGGTTGATTTTACTATTGCTTGTTAAATTTTAAGGTTCTTTGAAGCAGGTTTATTAACACCCACTTTATATAAAAGCAATTGAAAAAGTCCATAGTGAAATACTAAAAGACATGCTCATGGCCATGGCGATGTTAGCTCGACCGTTGTTTAAGAAGCCAATCTTTAAACTATTGCATGATAAAAATTCAAAAAGATTTATTTGTGTATAATCTATGGTTTATTTCTTTGCCCAGATTGCCCACTAGGCTGTGTGCCCCAAAAAATATTCATCTTATTGTGAATTATTGCAGGTGGAAGAATTGTCGATATATCAATTAATCTTTAATACATTTTAGAAGGTGCCATAGAAATCATAACCAAGATCGGGATCATGCTATCAATCATGATCCTTGACCTTGTTTCTGCTTTTAATTCCAATCCTGATGCAGCAAAATTAGATTAAAAGCTACTATGTGTTAGTAGTGATGCAAACTATTGTCAAACCAAATTGCATCCAATTCTGTGTGGTAGTTTTTCTGGAGTTTGTAAACAAATGCACTGACAAACAGACATTCTAGAAACCGTTGGAATATCTATCAAAATTTCTAATATTCCCAGAGTGGTTTTTCTCAAAGAGTTTCTCAAATATCTTTAATGTACAATTTATTTCTCTACTATTCCGTTACGGGTATAGGTAATGTGCGAGCTGTAACAATGTTACGAGAAATTTACAATGAAATTTCAACAATACTGAATACTCTAGTGTTGTTGAAACAGAAAATAAGACATTACATTAATCTATATTTACAAATTTAAGCAAACTATATTTTTATTCAACATATATGGTAAAAATAACATGATAAAGCTACAATAAAAAAAGTACTTTTGTAAGAAAGTTCCCAAAGTACCCAGACAATTCTTCCAGTCTGTGTGTTGATAGTTATTTAAATACAGATAGACATTCTATAGTTTTTATATTTCTGGATTATACAAGAATCCATCTCTGGTACAAATATGATGTTAGCAAAATCATGTTTATGTTTTGTAAATGAAGAAATGTAACTGGTTTCTTATTTCAGTTTTAACAATCCTGGCATTTACACTAGTTTCATTACAATACCCCATTAATACTTTAAACTTGTAATGTGCTATGTAACACATTAACAATTTTGCTATTAAATTTATAATACTTCTTCTTCTTAATTTGTAAGTACTTCTGTATAACAGACCTTAAAGTTTATTTACTTATCTCAAATAATTTACAATAATAATTTGAAATGAAGTAAGTGTGGAAAGGGTGTAAATGAGGCTGATTTATTCATTGTATCAATAACTCTAAACACTATTCTCGTTAACAGTTTATCGCATTATACATATCATTTAGAAATTTTGGCATTATAGTAAATACCTAGGTACTTATATTGCAAACTACTGAACCCTATTTATGTTTCTGGTAAATACGCGCTTGACACGTTTGTGTACGGCGTCAAAAAAAATAACATATATCTAGTATATAAATATATTTTTACCCTACACATATATACCTTTATTTTTTTATGCTTTATGAGTGTTATATTCATGATTTACAGACTTACCTACAACACTATAAATAAACAGTTGGATATACAACATAATATTATCTGCTGCCAAAAAAAAGCAATACATTTATATACGTCGATGTTTACTTACAACTGATTATCCTTTAGAATAGCGCAGGCAAATTCAATTTTGACGAAGAAGGTCACCGAAACCGATTCGTTGATGAGTAAGTATTAACTTGTATTGATATTTTTAAACCTTATAATTAAAAACAATAAATATATACCTACCTGCCAACTAGTCGTAACCGTTGCATTGATTTGCATTTCAAATTTAAATGAAAAAGGACATAAACCGTAAGATATTGTGAGATGTATATCATGTTAGTATTCTAAGACATTCCTTTGACCTTGAATCAAATCGCCATTACGTCGTTTGACCTTGTGCAGTGCATATATTTCGTATATAAAGCGTATATCGTTTGTTGTTCAAAAATAAGTTATATTCCAAGAAAATCAGATTCCTTTTAGGGTTTCAGATCCGGCATATCTTACGGCCGAGGCTGTCCGCGCAACGCATGTTTGTTGACAGTAGTTATGTACGGTCCGCGGGGCGCAGCGGAGTCGTTCTCCCTGTACACGTGCGTTAACGTAATAAACGTATCAATACACACCATTACAACTCTGTCCGGATAGCATTTATCGCCGCCATTAGTGAAATAACTTTTGGACCTGTGTATTCGTGTTTTGAAAGGGGAAGAGCGTGTAAAATCATTGCCAATGACGTTAGTTAGGCTATTAATAGCCGGACGTGTATTCCGATAACGTTGTTTTTGTTGTTTATTGGTTGTTATATAGGTAAATATTGTGTTTGGTGCATTACTGTGACATTCCGTTAGTTCATTAGATTCTAATTAGCGTGCTAATACCGCAATTGTCATAGATTTGCCGCCGGAAAATATTTTGACACACGTTTGACAGTTCACCGAGACACACAGGCGCAGTTTTGTTTTGCCGGCTGCTAGTGCTGTTTGTTATTGCTATCGATAAATAGACTTATCTTCAAAAGTTTTTATAAATTATCCTTTTAAGATCATTAAAATTTAATTTTGTATATATGCTTAAAATATAATGGAGTCTGAAATACAAAATGCAAGTAAAAAACACGATGAGACGGGAGATGTTTCAGTGTCTACCACAAGTTCCAATCAGCCATTATCAGGAAATTTGAATCTTCCTGAAGATACTTTTAGAATGAGTTTGGATAATTTCTCATTAATCGGTGAAAATGTCACAGTGTCTGACAGAAATTTTTCGCTTGACAGTGCCGGCAGTAAAATAGATTCCGGTATCCAAATTACACCCGATGTGGAACACTCGGAAACTTCGCCGAATTTAGATGTTGATCGTTTACCTATAATAGATACCCCTACTCAAATTATGCCTAAAAGTAGTCATGAAACAAACAGACCAACCGATCTATTAAAACTATCGTTGTGCAAAAAGAACGAGAAAGACGTTTTTGTTAAACCATCACCGATAGTTGAAGTTATGTCTCCTGCAAAAATGTTGCAATTTGAGATAGAAGCTAAAAGCGCCACACCGACAATGAAACGAGCTGCTGTAGACTTTGAGTTTTATAATAAAAAGAATTGCGATGAAAATGCTGAAGAAAATTCCAATCAAAACGAAGGATTAAATGGACAAAGTTATAAAGAAACTCCTGTCATTGTGAAACCCAACACGGTTCGTCACGAAATCGGATACGGTAAGTAATATATGCATATAAATGTGTATAACGTGACTTCAGTGTTGTTCTTATTTAGTATAATTTACAATTATAAAATAATAATAATTATTAGTATATGTGTTTTTATTATTCATAATGAGAGCTTTACAAGTATCTCCCATGTTCAATAAAATCTTTTATGTTGATTCTATTCTATTTCGGTTACGTAGAATATCATAGATATTCAAGTAATATATAATAAAAAATTTCTCATGCCGTCTATGCAGATTACACTCATAAGTAACTGTAAAGGCGAGTCAGTATCATTTTATGTCACTACAAGCTGTATAAGAGTAATCACTGTTTTTACTTTAAACAATAGAAAGGATAAAACTTAACCAAATTCTGAAAAAAACATGAAGTCTAAACTAAAAAGAATTTTGCATTTTTGTACAAAGTATGTTGACCATCTAAATTGCGTAAACGGTACAAACTGGCAAATTCTCTAAAAAATTGTCATAAATTCAAATATCTTTTAAATAGTTTGTCTTGATTAGTTTCATGAATTATATCTTTCGATTACAAACACAACTTCGTCAGGACTATTTTATAACATTATAAGTTATATTATAAATTGTACAAAAAATAAATCCTTGAAAATGTAATATTTAATATCCCATTAGCCTCAACATTGCTGTCAATAATTGGAACAAAGAAAAACTATTCACGTTTATGAGTGTTTCGGAAATATTTCCTTTTATACGAAGATGAAAAGTATCCTATGGTCATCAAATTAAGTGAACTGTTAAGCGATGAAAGCAGAACAAGTGCTAACACATTCATTTAGTATTACATTCAAATGTTATTTAAAGTATCATCCTAATCGGTTTACTGTTTTAACATATTCATTATTTAGTAAAGATAAAATTATATTCTTGAAAACGGTTTTAAATGAATATCGTATAGCATTGTGCAATAGTTTCTAAAATTTGTTTGACATTTATGCTATAGATAATTATGGCATGGTAATTTATAATTATTTAGAATAGGAATCAGAATCTGAAATGAACAGGAAACCTATATTAAAAAAAAAATGAAATCAGTAATTTGTTTCTTAACAACGATAGTAAATTTATAGGTAAAATGAAATGTATTGTTTCGTAATGTATTCTCGTATTAAATTTGAATTATTGCAGAATAATACATTCTTTCACGAAGCAAGTTGTTTGACAATGATAAGAACGACCGCTATCTATTTTTCGATAACGAGTTAGATAATTGAAATTATTGTACGTGTTTTCAGTTATTTTATTGACAAAACTTCCATCACTAGCCGGCCAGAGAGCAATCAAACGAGTTGCGATATCAGGTTTAGAGCAGTGTTCACTTATATAGGTTTTAAAGGTAAGAACGAGAGGTCAACATACCGCTTGGGATCCGAATAATATGCTACGTTGCGGTTTGGCTCATTCCTATGAATGTATTGGCTTGGATTGCGAATTGCCACACAGCAACATAATTGCAACAATATTATAAGTCGATATTCCATAGTCGGAGTTCATTCTTTCTCTCTTAAAATGCTGTCGAAACTTCTTGTACTAATTTCAAAATGTCTTTTGATATAAGTGTTACTTTCTCCATTTCTTTTCAAAAGACAAAAAACAATAAACCTTAATGCTAAAGCCAGATACCTCATTACCCAACAGCGTCAGAAGGAGGGTAATATTGTATATCTGTACCTATATTTCTTCGGCACGCTCCATAGCTTAGACGATTCCATGGATCAATACTTTAGCTTTTAATTTAATGGTTTTAGCGTTTTGATTTACTTACCTTTTCATTGTTAAGTTATATAAGGTAATTTACATAAGGTAATTTATGATGTGTGAAATAATATAATATATTTCATTCAAATATTGATGAACAAAGCGTTTGTGCTGTTTATTTATTATTATTTTAATTAATGTACGTTAATAAAAATCGTGTTTGTATACATTCTAATATGCTTTATTACATGTTATACTTACTATTTTTTATACAACATATGACACCTTAACGTAATTAAATTTTAGTTATATTTTAATGCGTTACTTTTGTAAAAAAAACTTTGACATCTTTTTACCTGACTGCAGCAAACCCCAAAAGGAGGGTTATTGTTTTGTGACACATAGGTAACCCTTTATTTATAGCAGGTTATGTTTGACATTTTTTCATCTTTTATCAACATTGAGAAAAAAACGAATGAAATCTTAAATTTGTACACGCTTCAACAATTATAGTTTACTTTGCAACAGTAAAAAGTTCTGTACTTCAATAACCGTATTGAAGTATAGATTTAAAAATTGTCATAAGTTATTTTTTTCATATTCGTTACAGCCGTTGAACGTCCACTGCTGGACATATGATTCCAGTTTCTCCGATAGATTTTTACGATCCCGAGCCACCTGTGACCAACATATGCCCGTGATCCACGACCATATCCACTCCATTACTGGCATCACGCACTCCTAAAAGACTGTCGTCTTTAGGTACTGAGTATTTGAAGATCTCTCATGATGTCCCGATCGCTGCCCAGCCGGGCTAAATCCTTCATATGACTATCTAAGTCGGATCTAACCTAATCATACAGTTTCTTTTGATCAGATGTATTTGTCAACAACTAATTATTTTCTCCGCATTTTTCTACACTTTTGTCACCTAGCTTTGTCTAATGGGCAATTTTGTGTGCAAACATTGGAATCTCTGTTTCGATCAGTAATATTATCAAAATAGTGTAGAATGTGTCCCAAGGCAATTATACATTCCAGTTGAAGACCACAACATTACATCTCGCTTTTGAGTTATTAATTCTAGGGTTGGTGAGTTCTCGCCTGCTATTTTGGCATTGGGTCTTAAAACGTTTTATTCCGACTACACAAATATTTTGCAGAAACCTGTTGTTTTCACCGTTCACAGTTCCATTTGTCTAACCTAACCTAATGTAACCCAACTCAACCTATCCTGGTGGAAAATTGCCTACAAAATAAAAGTCCGACATTTCAATCTGTAAAAATTTCGACCAAGGTTGATATTCAAAGCCGTTTTGAAGTTATAACTGTAAATTTCCAGATTTTGAATGGTCACAGTTGTTCAACCAACGACTTTCTAGTTTCAAATTTAAGTTCACTGCGCATATAACCATACGGTGATGACTTTCGATTTTTACCTTGTTAATCACCGAGTTTACATTGAATATTTGCAGCTTGTCATTATGAAGTCTACCTCGATTTTCGCCGTACCATTGAAGCTAATCCTTGTCTATTTACAATAAGACAGCTTCCTAAAGAGGAAATTCATTTATAAAGTGTTCCTTTCCTTCCAAGAAAACGGTCAATGGGTTTCATTTCCCTCAGGTTTCACTGCCCGAATCCAAATTGGCCCATTCTCAGTTTACCTCTCCTTAGCCTAAATTTGCGTTGATGTCCTCCTCGATTTTGTGGGGTGTTAATTCCCCTCCGCCATTACTATTGCGCTATAGTTTGCTAACTGCCTTTTGACTATGACATTTGAAATATCTTTGTATGTAACCACCATGTTATTGTCATGGTGTGTCGAAGTCCGTGCATATAACTGTTTGACCTTCGTCGATACCGTTTGGTAACTTTGAAAATAGTATATACTATTATGCTCGACATACTTTCTATCTTCATTATATAGTTGGCGGGGTCTTGTGGATGATAAGCCCGACATTGAGATAAGCTATTGCCGTCCCGGTAGTTGGATAAGTTGCCGGACTGAAGACTAATTCTATCTTGTCTCTACTTTTGGACTTCATATTATCATATTATGTGCCAGCGCAATTTGTCCACTTATTTTTTTTTCCTAAGTAAGCTTTTCATCAGACCTCAAATTATGTGCATTTTGTAGATTATCCAATCAAGTCAGGGATGATAGACATGCTTTTGGAGTTGGGTTTTTTTAGGAATCCTTCCCCCACTACAACCAGGACAACTATCATAACCAGGAACAGAAATTCCTTTTCGTATTGTGAAGAGTACTCGTATATCAGGATGTCTATATATTAGCCTAATTCTTATGTATGTGATCCTTAAGCTTTTATTTCTTGTTTTACCTAGGTATTTAATTTTTTTTATTTTATATAATGAAATAATTCCTATGTATTAATGATATTCTAAATATATCAAGTAATATAAATTATTTCATTTTTGCATTATTGTATAAGCGAGAAGCAATATTAAAATTCACTTTTATATTTTTTATAACGCAACCTGGTTCCATCTTACTTTCTAAATTTTTGTAAATTATTTTTATAAAACTAGGTTTACATTTGTTAAAATTTGAAACGTCTTTCCTATACATATATCTACACATTTTGTAACGTTTTGAATTTTTAAAAACATGATAAATACTATTCGTTTATGAGGTCGATAGAAATGGCCATATTTATTTATAATTTAGATGTTAAAGTTTGAAAATTGGCCACAAAATGTCATGTACGTAGATGCACGGTAAGCTTTAATGTGTTTTTAACTACATAGTTATAGCAAAATAAAAATGCATTGAATTTCGTACTCCACAGATAATAGGCAGTAATAAAACAAACTAATCGGTTGTAAAAGCAACAACCATAAACGAGTTAATGTGACTTTAATTAGTTATTGAGCCTGTTGTGGTACTTTTGCGCCGTTGCTCTGCAGGCAAATTGAAACTAACTGTAAAGAAATTTGCCCAAATGGTGCCAGTGCTGTTGCATTTGCAAAAAACCCTTTGTTGTGACAGGTCTTAGTCATCACACTGCCGCTTCCTCCCCGCGTTTCTTAACTTCATGAAGAGAAGTCGGACCTCAAGATATCCTCGTTGGTCCACTGAGTCTTGGAAGCTGTCAACAACCGCCCTTACTAATGCGATAATCAACGCCCGTGATTGATGGCTACACGTGTTCATTCAGGCATGGTAGACTAAATTGACCTTAAGTTACAAAATCCACCAGTGAAATACGGTATCTACCACAAGGAGAATCAACATCATTCATAAGGTACTTCATTCTGATCTTTCCGACAAATAATGGTTTAATGCCTTTATATCACCGAGTCATTATTCGTGTCTGTTATCCTTCCATTATTGAACATAGACTTTTCTCCTGGATTTCTATGGGAATGGGTCTCGAATAACCAATGGTGATTCGCAATCTCGATCAGGTTGCCTGAGGCTCGATTATGCTCACTAAAAACGATCCAGCCTCTATCGTGTGACGTAAAAATTAGTCGGCGAAAGGCGCGCGACGGTAACGCTTCTCATTGTGGCGTAATTTTTACGTCGCGACGATGCCGGCCGAATCGTTTTCAGCTAGCGGTCCGCCTAATGGTCAACATACGACAACTTGTCTTCACCAGCGGTCGTCGGCCCTGGTCTTGGTCGAATGGACCAAATCGCCTCTTTGCTTTTTCCGTGAATTTCCTCGTTTAAGATTTCGTCGTACAAAGAAACTCTTTCGATTTCAGGGTTAGTGACTGAACATAAAAAGCTAGTCGGTAACGTGGCAACGCATACTCGTGTGCATGTACATGCACTGTAGTATCCAAGATGCTGCGCATTCGACGACGATGCACATTATCCTAAACGCTGCTCAAGCACCCGTGTAATATCTCGTTTGACCTGTCAATCACAAATGCATCCATCTAATCGGACAATGTGTCCAATATTAATATTTGCATTGACGTTATAATTAAATACGATGTATATTAATTCTCCGAATCGGGTACAAGACGAGATTTTTTTTTTAATTCTACACTCCATAAAGTATTGTAAGTTATCATCTATACAATTATATATAACAAATAAATACTTCACTTTATTTATTTAGATTTCTACCGGAACCGAATTTTCTCTGTTCAGCCCCACCCACCCGATTGCAACGGCGCAGTTTCGATCGCTGCCCGGAAAAGGTGAACAGGATGCACTTAAAGCAGTTTTTCCTTTACAAGCAACATGCCTCCGCTCTTACCAGCAGTGTTCGCTTCTTAAGATCTCATTGCGTTCAGCTCGACATCGCGGAGGTCGAGCGGCTGTTCCGCGTTGCGACGCTGTGACCTTCCTCGCGTGTCGTAGATTAGATACGTAACGTGCTGCAGGCCTAAAACCAATTATCTCGCGACCAGCTAACTGGAAACCGATTTGGGGATCATTAACTGTAGTAATTAATTACGAATGGACATGCTTATCTGTTTGATGTTTTTTTTTAATTTTTTTCGAAAAAGGATCTGTCTACACCCTTGTGGACGTAGAACGGATTAAAACTAATATATATATATATATATATTTTTTTAATCTATGAGTATTTTTTTTTGTATATTAAGAAATGTAATATGTACCTGCGTTTTCTTTGTATGTTGTAATGAATTTTGCTACTTTCTTATAAATGTCCATTTGAATACTTTTACTTCTATTAATTAGACTGTAGCTCCTTCACCCGATATCGGTCCCTATCGCAATCCCAATTTCATTTCCGACCTCATATACCAGTATGATTCTTATGTAAATTTTAAGCCTGGTTCCTTTGTCGATGTGTTCGACATAGACAAATCATTTGTTTGTGGATTTTATTAGGTAAAGTGTTCAGGACTGAAATACCGAGATAAAAGGTAGATACATAATATCCTATTTTCTTTTCCATAGAATAGACTACATGTATACGAAATTTGATGAAAATCAGTTCAACTTTAAGCCATGAAAAAGATACAAATACACGAGTAATCTCATTTTTGTATTCATATAGGTCTAGATTTTGTCTATGATTACGCTTGCATAGAATTAGAATTAATACCGGAGCGATTGGTACACTTTTATATTTTAAATCGATTTTGTTTACAATTTCTAATCTCATTGCTTATTCCGACCACGTTTCCGACTCCGGCGTTAGTTCTAGTTTTGATCACGATTCTAATCTCGGCTCTGATCATGTAGATTACAATGTCTGCTCTCTCTTACGGTTTTAATACCAATTATGATACCATTTCCGAGCTCGGTGTTACGATCAGTCCCGATAGTTGAATTTTGGTTCCAATCACGATTCTCCGCTCACTAATTTCAAATGCGTTCTCAATTCACGTTTTGATTCTACCCCGGTTCGATTGTAAGTTGCAATTTCAGTTCCATTGTTTGTACTAATTCCGATACTACTTTCAGCGCGGTCTCCGTATCGACTCTAATTTCACTCCCACTTCCTATTTGACCCTCAGACCTAGGCCCCTTCACTGTTTTAATACATCCGTATTATAAATCCGAAAGTAACTGTCTCTCTATAATTTTTTTACCACTACAACACTGAATTAACTTTGACGAAATTTAATAGGTGATTTGTGGTCTAGGAATAGATAAGCGCTTTAAAGAAGTAGATAATGAAAAATAAATCATAAAGAAAATTAATAATTAAATTAGTTGTAGCTTTGTATGATGTATACCCAATTTCTGTGATACCAACCTATTTCAATGGTACGATACATGGATCCTGCCCAGCTCCTCGATGGTGTCCTTTGGGAGCTGGAACAAAATAGAATCGATATAAAAGATGAAGAAGTCTATTCTAAACACACACAGGCGAAACTGCAGGTAAAAACGAGTAGCCTGTATGCATTCTGTTGAATGGTTCAGAACTAATTTGGCGTGAAAGAATATAAACTGATAACGGATTTTATATATAGTCCATGTTTTGGCTAAAGTTGCAGCCACTCTTAGTGGCTAACAGCGCTACCTTCGAACCGGAAGGTAGCAAGTACGGTGCTAACCCTGGATGAATAGACTGATAAGTTTTTAACTCAAGGCAAACCACCAGCTCCGTGCCTCAGAAATCACTTCTAACTATCGCTTATAGCTGTTCTCATCAGAACGGGGGCAATGGTCGTTATATATAGCAACCGCTATCCCGCGATGGAAAAACATTTAGGACTTGATGTCAAGCCTTTCAATTTGAATTGGAATTGTGGGAGGATGCGCCTAACAGTGGATGGATTATAACCTGACACAAAAAACAAACACTGTGTACAAAAAGATGGTAAAGAGTTAGTATTGTAATTGGTTTAGTGATTTTTGAGTAAAAGAACAAACGTGTAACCCTTTTCTTCTGATGTATAGCCCGTGTTTTTTTGTAGAGGTGCAGAGTGCCCACGAATGTGTGAAGTTGAAGCATACGTTATTTAGTGATTACATAATGGTTGGCTGAATGATTTTTTTTTCTATCATGTAATAAAACATAAGTGTTCCAACACTAAGATTCGGTGCCTTAAAAATAAAAGGAACCTTTATAACCGTTATCCGTCAAGACCCTTGTTATTAGATGCGTGGAGGTATCAAACTGAAATTAATACCAAATTCCTAGGTCTGGGTCCCTTGGAACTTTAAACAAATCAAACTTCTGAGTCAACGACCTTGACGTAGAACCTTACTTTACTTACCCTACCTTATTTTAACTCAACGTAATCAAAAAAATACAGCCATTTATGTCTTATATTTTGAAACTGGCTAATAAATCTAAATGTATGGGGTACTACTAGCGATTGACCTAGAACTATAGAACTTGGCAAAAAGAAAGGTTTCACAGAACAAATTAAGGAAAAAACCTGAAAAAATCATGAACTTACACTTGCAGTTGGTGTACAGACCGTAACGAAGGCCATTATATCGTAAATTTTTTTTAACTTCCACTATGAAAACTTAAGGTTTTTAATAATTCGCATACTAAAAAAAAAAGTTATTTGAAACAAAAAAAAAAAGAAAAGTTTTGGAATTCTTGGGACCAATGTCTCGCCAGTGTCGCTATTGAAAACAGACAAAAGTCATGGAAACGCTTGAAGGGTGAAGTAATACCTAATTATGTTTGTACAGAACCTTCAGAATGCAAATCGTATTCACACTGGTCCGGTTTTTAAGAACTAGGATGTATTAGGTACTTAACCATTCATCTTCTTTAAGTCAGATGAAGCACAAAAGTGGAGATTTCTCGTAAAAAATATAATCCAAATAAAATTGGGTCTCTGTATCCATCTCATCCTTCAACTATTTGTGAGAGAAAGAAATCTTCGGATATTGCTATCGAGCAACAATCATTTTATTCCATTGTGAATAACGTGATATTTATAGTTGTTCGACGTAATTGTCAAACTGTCGTACAATGATCGGCGACTGATCGTACCGATGCGTCAATTCGGTGTCACAAACTGTATCGGCACTCCGTTGTGTGTCAATATCGTTGGCACACGCGACGGAGTCTGCCAGTGCAACAAAAGCAGACAAACATACGACTTTTCGCTTTTACGTATAGCGATATTCTGGTTAGAGACACATATTTTGGCTTGTGTGAAAAATTGAATCCTTTTGTCCCTTGCGTAATTTTTGGTTGAAAAAAAAAATATCGACAAGGAAGTAACCTTCCGCTTTTTACATTATGGTATTATAGTTTATGTAATATTGGTTATATCCATTTTGCGAAAATCTATATGGCTACTTATTATTAGAATTAGAAAATATGACGTACGGAAGGTAAAAGGACATTATTATATCAGTGTAGTCTTTAAAGACAGCCGAATGAAAGTGCTATAAATGTTTATCTGACACGATTCGTGCACAAATTAGCTATCACTGTCGTACATGCGCTAATTGTACATAAAAATGGAAAAAAATATTCGATTAAATGTAGGGTAAAAGCAAAAAAATAAGCATTACTTGTACTTGTGTAATAGCAACACAGTTGCTATTGTAAAGAAAGTCATAAGGGCAACGTTGTTGCATTTACCGTTACTTATTAAATTTGTTTAATAGTATTTGCTTATTTGCAATTACCAAACGGTTTATAAGTTAAACTAAATTAAATAATAGGTTAAAAGTAAAAAAAAGTTGTTTTTTTTGTATTTCAAAGAATGTTTATAACTATAAACTTTAATTTAGTGTATATTATATCAAATTATATTTGTATTCTATTCTAAGTTGCTTCATTTAAGAATTCTGATAAATATTTCATGAATATATATTGATATGAATTGCGAATATAAATATGTCGATAAATTTATTTGTGAGTTTTTAATAAATATTCATGAGTCCTTCTATTTTTTTTTAAATTAAGATTGAAATTATTCACAGTTAACAAACACAGAATTTTTAGTACCAAAAAAATGTAGAATTTGTGGTTGTATCCAGATGACTTTGGTAACAAATACATTTTAGTCTCACAGAAAAATTTCATGAATGTGGTACTGTACAGTTGGCCATTTATTATTTCACTTTATTTTGATTGTAAAATAAATAAAATGGAATTTAAATTAAATTAAATTTTGGTGTGCAAAGTGTTTTTATTCTGTTTGTGACCATTGCGTAAATGAGTGTCTTCATATTAGCTAATTATTGAAATTCCAATTTTTGTATTGTCTTTTAACATTTGATAGCCCTTAAAAAGAAAAAAAAAAAAAAACACTAGTTACTATGTAATCAAAACATCTTATGCACATTTTTTTAATGAATAATTTGGAACAGTAATTTGTAATAAAAAAAATAAAAGTGCGTTATATATTCATAACAGATCTTTGCACTAAAATAAATCAGTATCATTATAATTATTTATTTTAAATACAGTGTTCACTCCTCACTTACTAGTTTTTAGTAATCTCATTTTTTATTATTTCCTTCACTTAATGCTTTGCTTAATATTTTTATTCCGTATATTACTTTTAGTCACTTGCAACCTTATTTTTTTTTCCACACGAGCAAACATACATTTTATTATATACATCTCTTTTGTTAGTGTAATTTTCAAACGTCCCTGTAACTATTTTTCCCGCTCATGTATAATACTTTTTTTTTTCATCAGCACGGAAGAAGGTATCTCTCGTTCCGTCGTGGGGTAATATCTGTTATAATAATTAGAGGTAATATTTCTAAAACCACTCGAATGAAGCTCGACACTAGCTAGTTTACAAGCAATGTACCTAGAAGTCATGATAATTTCCGTTTTAGGGACATACTTATTACTTTTCAGATCCTTGGATTGCCGTCGAATTTTCTAGAAGGATGTTCAGAACTATGTTTGGTAATATCGCTATCAAAATTTGTTTCTCCTTTTATTATTATAAAAAAAACTGTCTACGTAAATACTCACAGCTATTTTTTATCCTTCAAATATAATACCTTAATCGGTGGTGAACATTTTGAATGACATTAGTCGACGTAGTTGGTTCCAGTTTGGATTTTTTTTTATCATACTTTATTTGCTTAAACGTTTTATTTGCTTTTTGCGAGAGGCGTGTTTTCTTTTATTTTTTTGCAGTTTTCAGATTACATTTATTTTTTAAACAAATAAAAGATTTCTGAAGATTATTCTATTGATATTCGCTTTATTAGTCTCTAATAGTTTAATATTTGAAAAGTATTGTCTACACTATTCTTCGATCTATTGTCTGAGCCTGTTATAATACGAACTTGACGCAATTTGTTAATATCTGTCTATATAAATAAGAGTGAACAAGATGTAATCCATACTAATATTATAAATGTGAAAGTAACTCTGTCTGTCTGTCTGTCTGTTACTCTTTCACGCCTAAACGGCTGAACGGATTTTGATGAAATTTGGTATGGTGATAGATGATAACCTAGAAATGGTCATAGGCTATAAATAATCACGCTATCGTTCTTAGGGGGTAGGCAGTAAGCAGATAACTAAATTGAGTTAGTGATTTTTAGTCGTTTTTGTTGGAACTTTTGCTCTTTCACGTCTAAACGGCTGAACGGATTTTGATGAAATTTAGTAAGGTAATAGATGGTTACCTAAAAACGGATATAAGATCAAAATGATCACGTCATCAAAATTTAGGGGGTAGAAAGTAGGCAGAAAACTGAATTGAGTTAGTGATTTTTTTATGGTTTTTGCTGGGAGTTTTGCTCTATCATGCCTAAACGGCTGAACGGATTTTGATGAAATTTAGTTAGGTGATAGATAGTAACCTAGAAAAGGATATGGGCTATTAATATTCATGCTATCGTACTTAAGGCGTAGGCAGTAGGCAGAAAACTAATTAATTTAGTGATTTTTAATCGGTTGTTTTAAAAGTTTACCTCATTCACGCCTTAACGTCTGAACGGGTTTTTATAAGACTTACTCAATTTAAAGATAGGATCCTAGGCACGGACACAGGCTACTTTTTACGGCGGGAAAATACCTCATTCCCGCGGAAATCTAGCGTGATCGTGTCAAGAAGCGCATGACGCCATAGCTACTGAAATGATTTTGATGTTTTTTTTTTAACTGAGTGTTACTAAGACTTCAAGTTAGTATTTGATCACTTTTCTAACTTAGAGGGTAGGTAGGCGCCATAATTTAGGAAATTTATGATAAAATTTTGATGCAACTGTCTTTATTTAACAGTTTTACTTGGATCGAAACTTAGCGACATTCCATCACACTACTTAACTTATAGGGTTGGAAGGTACCAAAATTCAGACTACTTTCGCATTCATTTTCGCATTCGATCATTTCGAAAATCGCATTCGCTATGACGATAAATAAAGCTCAGGGCAAACATTAAAAGTAGCCGGCATTAATTTAGAAAAGAGTTGTTTTCTCACGGACGATTATACGTGGCTTGCTCACGTGTTTCAAGTCCACAGAATCTCCATGTGTTGGCCAGAGAGGGAAAAACAAAGAACATAGTTTACAAAAATGTACTACAGTAATAAGGCCTCTTATTTTTAGCTTCCTACATTATTATACTACTTACATTAAGTTAGTACTTCCTACGCAGACGATGTTGCGGATGTCGCACTGTCTAACATCGGGGGTTGGCAGGTAGGTAGTTAGTAGTATTTTAAACCGATTTACATTATTTACTTTTTATATTTACTAAGGAAACATTCGGAGCTATCCATTATGTGCTTAGGTTGCTTTTGAACAAATTTTGATGTGAAGTTGAGGACCGGACCACGATAGTGGGACATTGTTGCAGGGGGACTTACAGTCGGGAGAAAACAAAAAAACTTATGCGGACGAAGTCGCGGGTAAAAGCTAGTGTTGAATAAAAGTTGTATGAAAGATAATAATTGCGCTAAAAGAGCAAACTCAGACGCTTTTATAGAGCTATTAAAGAAGTAAAACATCCGGAAAATGCAGACCTTAATTCCTTTATATGAAGGTTGAATAAATTCTCTGTTTTAAGTTCGCTTATTTGACATTTAATATGCGTTCTTTTGTACAACATCTTTGCCTAAATCAACATTTATACAACTTTTAATCAATTGTTAGCTTTAGAAGACTTTGTTCACTTGATTATTTGGCTAGATGGGTAATAAGTCCAGTAGTTTTCGCGTGAAAAAAAAAAAAACGCTTAAACAGACAATCATTTGTTTTATATAGTCTTAGTTATTGCAAAATAGATCATACGCCAGATAATTGTTAGCAAAATTATGTTCCGAAATAATCTGCCTTCGAATTACCTACCTGAAAATATTTACTTACTCCGTAAAAATTAGTTAACTTTAAACTAAAGTTATATAAGTAAGTTAGTTTCACAAAGAAAATTAAAAGTCAAGCGGATTGATGAAGAAATCTTTGCAATTGATTAGGTAATACAGTACCCTATCTTATAGAAAGTCGATGTTTCTTTACAATTGTATTAATATTAAAATCGTAGTTTTTAAACAATAACGATTTACCGAATAAGAAATCAAAGGGAATAACTTACAAACGATATCTTAAAAACTTGCCAGTGACTCTATCGAGCATCGATGTACACAATTAAAAAGAGATCGAACTAATCTTATCGACTCCACTCCTACAACTGTTATCTTTTTTTTTCATTCTCTCCAACAGTCAGGTAATCATTTTGTCTCGTTTTATTTACGTCCATGAAACGAGGGTTTTATAGTATATGTAAAATATCGATATAAAATTGGGTGAACAAAACCTAACGTAATTCATGTTATTGTTATAAATAAAGATCATTATTAAGGATACCATAATAGTTTAACGTTAGATTTATTCATATTTTACAATATGTAAAGAATTATTAATGATTTAATGGTGAATGTGATATTAATACAATACAATGTCGAGAGGTGCTTCGTTATTTTGCATATACTACAGTGGCCTCGTAATCCGTGGTGGGAGAAGCGCCACTCGCACCGTTCGGTTTCTATTTTGCTTTTCTCGTTTAATTTCAGTTATTTTATCGCGCTTATTGAGTTGGCATCTCGCTCGTGCGAGTGTTTTTAATGAAATTTTTATAGACGGTGCAAATAAATATCCGGCACATCGGACGTGTTTTAGTGACAGTGATAATTTTGTAGGTTTTACGTAATGGTCTGGATTCAAAAGGAAAAAAAAAAATAACATAGTGAATGTTATCAAACGAAGAAAGTGGCTGTGATTTCGAAACAACCAAATTATTAAAGTATCAGTTTTGACGTTTGACCAACGGCGACGTGAAAGTAGATGCGAGTGAAATTGCTATTACGATTCCGAATTTCGATGTAACACATAAAGCGGTTCTCGTGCATAACGGAACGTGGTATTTTTATTAGGTCGGGTTGCGCTCGTCTCCTCAGCGACATCTATGCGACATTTTGACATGTTGCCCGAGTGTGTTCGCAAAATACGCGAATACGTGTTGGAGTTGTCAACTTGATGTGATTAAGTTTTGTATATATATTTATTTTTATTTAATTATTTATTCGTTTTAAACCGATCCAATCGTTTTTTTTGTGCACTCCGTGTCGAGCTAAATTCCTGTGACGTTCTTGCACATATTAACGTTCGTTGTGATTCCTGTTGAAACTTGGTGAGGCTTCATGAATGACCATGGCCACTGGAGAGATGGGCCTGCCTGACAAGAAACCAGAACACGAATCCGGGTATTACGAAGGCAGCGACCAGGAGGGCAGCATGGAGTGCGGTTGCTCATCACCTTTGAGCTCTAGAAATTCATCACATTCTGCTAAGTTCAAACGTCGGCATACACACAAACACAAAAAGCTCACACCGAAAAAGTCCAGGCCTGATCCACGTAACGGATTTTGTCCACCTGATATCATTAAAGATAAAAGTATTGAAATAATTGAAGAGAATGTCGATGAACCCATGAATGTGACGGAACCCAAACCAGCTATAGAAGAAACAACAACCAAATTAAGCAGTTCAGTTGAGCTGATAGGCGGAACAGTACCACCACCTGCAAGGGATTCTGTGGATTGGAACCTGGTCGATGCCAGTAGAATAAGGAAACGATCGAAAGGTATGTTTATTCTGTAAAACACCTCTTCAACAACTGCTAAGGATGTGATACAAGAATTTGTTTGGCAATTAACTTTTGTAATTATTCGCTAAGGTTTATAAATTTTGTTATTAGCAAGCTCTCTATATTTTTTATTAATAATCTTTAAACCATGTCTGTAGAGATTACTTCAATTCAAATAGTGTGACAAAATTTGAACACCTCTCTATTTCAAATCATGACTTATAAATTATGTACCATTTTTAAATTGTCATTTTTTTCTATATAATTTTTTACTCTATATATTTAATTTGATAATTATGGCCTACATTTTAAAACTTAAAATTTAGGAAATGAAAATCTTTTCAATTTCCCGATTCTAATCCCAAATTTGATATTATATCAAAAATATTTTTATTATAATAAAATTATATTTTATTGAAAAACAAATTAAAAAGTTCATAATGTCTATTCCTTTTCATAAAAATGAAATAACACAATTGAAATTTCATTAAACCTAGATGATTATATTTTTGCAATAAAACATTAAATAAAGCAATTACCTAATTATAAGCTTGTTTAATCACATGTACTTATAGTATTCATTAATAGGAAAACCTTTAAGTTAAATGACAGTGGGTTTCAAAAATAGTCTTAAAATATATTAAAATTATTAGCATTTCAATTGAAAAAAATTTGGCAAACTGTTTCATAGAGCTATTCTACATTTGAAACTGTTCAAATCATATATGAAAGGTAGTTGCTAAGTGCAGTTAAGAGACCCTCGAACCGAGTAGTGCAGGGTTCATATTTTCACCATTGGTGAAAAATCAATTAAAACCACTCTGCCTTGAATAGCATATTAAACCTTGATTCTTGGACATTGTTATGTTGAGTTCTTGACCTATATTGAGCCAGCATAAAGGGTATGGGTCAACAATAATATAATAAAAAATTATTGCAACAAATAAGAAATATGAAATAATTTGGGTGATTTTTTGTAAATTTTTCTTAATTGTGTATACCAAATAAACATTGGAGCCTTGAAAGATATATGTTTTAAATTTATGTAGTCACATATTTAGATATTCTTTCTAAATTACCTAACATTTATCCTTTTGAGGTCATATTATTTAAATATGTAAGTTTTTTTGTTCAGTCTGCACATTTTTTTTTAATAATCATCATTATCATGCAATTATAATATTACCTATGTAGGTAGTCATTTACAATACATCACTGTCATATTAAAGATCTACCAAATTTTTCTCTGCTATTGTTCTGATTGTGAATGTACCCATGTTTAAATGACGGTGGACTCTTCTAATAATGACTATTTTGTCAGATTGAATAAAAAAATATATATATTAATTGTTAATATTGTAAAGAAAGTAATCTTGATTTTCTGATTGACTTGCCAATCCAGAGCTGATGTGAGAAAGAAGAAATCCATATCAATCACTTTGAGAAATTCAATTCGTAAAGATATAAGATTGACATGACTGATAGTCGCATCCCTTACCTATCAAAGTCCTGTTTCTGTCTTTTTAGAAAATAATATATACTATTATATGCTTTTAGTTTCGTTTTCACGTTCTGTTTTTTAGTGTTAAACATCTCTAGGATAATTCCAAAAAAAATAAAAATAAAAGCATAATAAGTGCAATATGGATAATATTTAAAACTAATAAAAAGTTTATTAAAAAACCTGGCGTGGAAACTGTTATATATTATAAAAGGCAGTTTATAGCTTACTTGGTTTATAATTTAAAAACCATATTCTATAACAATTGTAATGGGCCCAAAACAATCATGTCATTTTTTGCTCTTTGTCTTTGCAAAAATCAATTTTCTTTTGAGATAGATTTAAGTATGTAGTAGCTTTTATTTGATTATTGAAAGTTTCTTCTTTGAATATTTCTGTTATTTCAAATATAATATTTATTAGAATTAAGTATTTTTACATATTTGACTAGGAATTTATTAGAACCAAGAGAATATTTTGAATCGCTTAGCTGCCAGACATACTACCACATATTTCTTCAAAAGTATCGACTGTACTTCTACTCCTATCATAAAATTCCATCTGAGTTCCTAGAAAAGGCAACTCTATCATAAAAAAAATAATTCTCTATTTGATAAATAAACTAAAAAGAAATGATAATATTTATCACTAAATATAAATTGTACAAAATAACTACAATTTAGTTAATAATTAAAAGAATTTTTTTCCGCTAAGAAATATCCCTATTTTTAATTAATTATCATTTCCACTAATCAAAAGTGGGATTTTCTTTATAAATTTTGGCCTGTCAATTGCCTAAGTGGCTATTTAATTCGTTTGGTCCCATATGTAAAGTATGCAAAATTAATATAAGGTATTCACATATGAAGTTACAATGGAGAAGTCAATGCTTAATTAGGTATACATGTTTTATACGGTCTTTGAAATCCATGAATCACGGGATTAGTCACATGGATTGTTTATGCTGTAATTCTAAAATTGTCTACCAATATTTGCAGCCTTAGAAATTCAATATCAATACGTACATAACGAAATAGTCCTAACATTTCTGTATGTTACTTACATTTTATGAAATATTCGATTTTATTGAGCAGAATGTAAGAAATAACAACTTATATAGTTTCACTCTGATTCTCTCCTCCTGAACAAACAGGCTGTTTCGTTTGTCAACGGTATTTTAGCTGAAGTTTAATATACAAACTTTAAGTAGATATGAAGTTTGTTCACTTCAAGTTAAATCTTAAAAAAATCGTTTTTATCAATGGCCTTCTAGTTCGTGATAACCATGTTATCGGGTCTATGGTGTTCTACAATTTAATGTTGCCAGTCATGATCGTAAATAATGTTTTAATTATGTCATCTTTAATATTCTGTACCAAAACCTGGGATAACTCAATGCTTGTGCGATAAGCTTTTGTAACTGTCAGGCATGTATATCCATTGTGTGGTACAGAGTATCAAAGTATTTTGAATTTTTTTTTTCCAAGTGATTGAAGTAGATAAATAAATTAAAATAGAAATATATTTTATATAAATTATTCATTAAAACATAATGTAGTGTCTACCTCGTCTTAATTGTACTGCGTAATATGATTAATGCCTTTAAATCGTATATTACCTTGAGGCGATTATTAGGTCGAGTAAGCATCATTGAATGCTCTACACAAGAAAAGACCTCTATATTGCGATCAAGGTCTTGATTTCGTTTGGGACATGCAAGCAGGCAGCCTATAATTCCTTGTAGAAATTTTTGACTTTATTATTTATCATTAAAATAGAAAACATTTATCCAGTTGAAAGGAATAAGAATTCATTGATAAACATATTTTTATAGTTGTTTTGGATAATCGCAAGAAATGTTTGTCAAACTTATCTTGAAAAGGTAGAAATACTTAATAAGGTTTTATATATTTCAATATGGATAATTTTAATATTTTACACTTTTTAATATGGATGAGTAATTATTTTAAATCATTTACTCTAATTAATGTGTATATTGAAAAAAATAAATATGCTTTGCCTCTATTATATAATAAAAGGAGAAAATACCGAATAAGACTAATAAATAATTAAAAACCTTTATTAATAGTTATAATAATTCTTTCTTTACAATAATTTACAAATTCCTTACATTCATATTTGTTTTGAAACAGAATGCAATATTTGTATATTTTATATATATACATCTATTAAGATAATTCTTAATTATGAAGCTTAATAGATAAACTAGTTAAGTATATAAATCAACATGCAACATCATAATGTAATTTAATAATTACATTATGTTTTTACATGTTGATATTATTTGAACATTTTTATAAACTGATCTTATTTCCCAGAACAGTAGGCAGAGACCTGTATGTGAAATATTCTATCTAAGGTAGATACAGCCTTCAAGTCAAAGGGGTTATACTTGATGTTCAGTCAGGAAAGGCTCTAATTTGCTTACCATAGCTTGATAACGACCCAGCCCAGGGTGGGATCATGACCCTTTTGACACATGACCTGGATCCACCCCCATATTCCATAATCATCATAATCAAGATCATCTCAGCGGTTTCTGTTAATTAAAATTTATTCCTTCTTTAATATGCTACCAATTTAGCTTGCATATTGTTTTCCAGGGCACCCCTTGCTACTCTTTCATCACATTCATTCACTCTGTAAATTTGTTTTGTCAGTCTATTTTGATTCTTCACTTCCAGATGGTCAAAGCAACCTCGTCATATCTTTCTCTACTCTAGACAACACTACATCTTTTAAACCACATCATTGTCTGACATCACTATACCTATAGTTATCTTTCAAAGGCACTACAGATATGTATACTACACAGGGATCTCATCTCCACCGCATCAGTTCTACCTTCATTCTTATTCTGTCATCCAATTTTCACTACCATACATAAGCATAGGGACCAGAATTGTGTTACAATTAACCAGCGTAATTGTAAAGAGGGGCAGTTAAAAACAACATTCATAATTAAATCACCTTAAACTTTTAGCACTTGGAAATTAAAATGGAATACATCCTTACTTTATAGCCAATGACAGCCTTTATCAAATTTGGGGCTATATAAGTAAAATTGTTTGGTTCAACTTTACTTTGAGAGGACCATAAAATTATTGAAAAAATATTTGAGATACTGTTTGCAACAATTAACAATTTATGACTTTTTAATGACAAACTTTAAGAATGAATAAGTAACAGTTATGTTTTATTTATTTATTAGTGATAAATCTTATTTTTATTGCTCTTAACCTCAAACATAAAGCTTTTTTGAAAATAATTATTCATACAATTTTTATATTGGGTTATGGACAATACTCGAGATATTTGTGAAAACCAGTGTAATTGTAAACAGATATACATTTATGGCTAGTTGTTGCTCATGCCTTCTTGTATGGCAATTATGAAACTAGCAACATTTTAAAAAGACTTGAAAGCTGTCTTTCATTTCTTCATTGTCTTTCATCACCCATAGAAAATCTTAGATGTCATATCGTGGGGTCTTTGTCAAAGCCACAATGTTTATAGCGAGATTTTTTCCTTTTCATAAACTTTATTGACTTAAAAAAAATTTTTTTTTTGGTAATGTGTGTCACAAAAAAAATGTGTTGAACTATATTTTTTTCTGTGGTACTCATCAAAAAATCTAATGGTAGGTAGGTACCATTTGTCCAAATCTATTCAGTTGATACTTCAAATTAAAAAGAGGGAAGAATTTGAATTTGCTCTCTGTCTAGTCTTTACGTAATCTTATATGATAAATAATATGATAAAATATAATAAATATGAAAAATCCTTAGTTAAGCAGTAGATTACTACTAATAAAATATGAAAGTTTTGTCCAAATTGGTCCATTAGTTTTTGAGTGATGCTTTAACAAACAAATAAATATATAGACAAACAGGCAAAAATATTATTATATAAGTCAGTGTTTTGGGGTCTGTGTTATGTACATAAAGTGCATACAACATACAACTTTTTTTTTTCAGTGTACTACAAGGGTACTTTGAATGTGTTGTTTTTACCCATTTTTTTGATTGATTGAATCGATTAATTTTTTGATTTGACAAATTTGGCAATTGTCCCAAGTTGAGATAGATCTTTATTTTTTTTACTGTACACTTCTGAATTTGCAAGTCATTAATGAATTATAATATAATAGGTTTTGTTATATGTTTATTGTTCAATGTTCTTAATTACATTAAATCTAGGATTACCACGAAGTCATGGGTGTATAATTGTTATTGTTAGTATTGAGAGTCAATATAAGCGATCAACATTTACTTCATTCATATCAGAATATGGGATAAGTTTACAAAGTGCTCCTGACGTTTTCCATTAACTTTGGCAAATGACCATGCTTGACCATAACTATCGGTAGCTGTCAAAGACCATAATTCAGAAATGTTTAATTAATTGGTATTTTGTAAATTTACAGACAAAATGTTTTAGTTTTCGTTTGTATGTCGAGTACTTTAACGTAATTTTCGCGTTGCCGCTTCTCGCTGCACGTGTTCAGTCGTGAGGCGGCCGCCCGCTGCCCGCAACCCGCGCACCGATAGCTATGCTATTACGTTGCCGTTTGTGTAAAAGGCTTTACATACTAGCTACTTTGATTTATTATTTTTGTTAATTGAAAAAAATTTTAACTTTATTTTTAGGCAAATGTCATTTGAGAACTTTCGATGGTTATCGTCAGTAGACTCACTTGCCAAAGTTAAAGGAAAATGTTAGGAGCACGTTGTATATAAGGTAGAAATGTAAGTAAAGAATTGGAATTATGCCACTTTTATCAATATTCACATTTACTTTGGTTGACCCTATGACTCTTCATCGTAAGGTTTTGTTCACTATTTTATAAAGTACATAGGTATATATAAAAAAAGTTAGATTTTTATAGATTTATATAAAATATATAGAAACTAAATATTTGATTTTCAGTCAAAAAAGTTTCTATGTGGCTCAGGTAAAATAATTTATTTGGACACCCCTTCCTTTTTTAAAGTTCCGCTTGTACATCTCAGATTTAACTTTTAGTCTTAGTTGTAACTTTTTTAAAAAAAATTAATAACATAAAACTACTATTTTGCCAACAATAGTAAAATAGCTAGTAAGACAATTATTTCTGCAAACCCATCATGAGCCTTTCTCCTTATAGAGGGGTCAAGTTACGGCTTTACATGAGTCATTAGGTACCACACAACTGTTCCAGCATTTATTAAAGAACTGGTACATTGAATTTAAATAAACAATTTTTGACGAAAATAGTGCCATGGAACTGGTCTGATATGAAGCCAGAAGCAGCCGTTTATTATGGAACTCCATAATAAAGGAATGTATCCTAGCCATGTTTGGGCTTATTGCAATTGTTATCAGGTGCACAGTGGTAATAAATGGTTTTTAACCAATTTCAAAATAGGTGGTTCTATGTTTCTTTCTATGTTTTTTTTATGTGTGTTCAGCTATAATTTCGTCAAATGTGAAATAATTTTGATTTTTTTATAATATAAAGAATAATAATAATTTATGTAGCTTGTATAAGAATACTTAATTTGGTAGTTGCATTCCAAATTAAAATGTAAAGATCCTGAAATAATTACATGTGGACAATAAATTTAGAATTAGAACTGCTTTTATTTTTGAAGGCGGTTTTATTTTATTATTTTTTTAATTTAATATTTTTTAAATAATATCTTGTTAAACTACTAGTTCTATGCACAAAAGTCAAACTTTCTTCATTTCGCCTACTATTTCTTTAATTTAATAATTCCATCATTTATCACCTTCCTTACTTAGGAAGTTGTTCCTTTATTCATTTCCTGTACTATTTTTGCTTCATCCACTAATACAGATTCCTAAATTCCATGTTTCGTCAAGCTCTAAAATTTCGTACTGTTTGGTTTGGGTAAAACCAACCAACCCAACCAACTTTTATCCTTTCTAGCTATCTAGTGACCATTTTTGCATGACTTTGCTAATGTTAGCATAAAGCTTAAGTTTGTCACATCACTAAGAAGTGACAAACTGTATAAGAAACACAAGTCGAAATATTGGTACAGTAGAAGAAGGCAATCACCATCCTCATTCACACTTTGGTCTCTGAATTTTGATTCTTTAGTGTTAATAGTGACTGAAAATAATAACATATATTTTGCATTTAATAGACTTAAATTTTATAAATACGGATGAAGTCATGATGTTCATATGCAAATAAACATTAAATTTTCCTTTTGACATGTTTTAAAAATGATATAGTATGCTCTATGATTGTGTTAGAAACATTGTTTTTAATTTTCATACCTAGGAAAATATATAGATATACAAATACAACCATTATACAATCACTTCTCCATTTGTTCATCTGTCAGTCACACATGTGATAGACAGATGAAACCTTTATGAGAAACTCTTAGATATACAGATATGCAGTTCGACATAATCATCAGCATGTTGACTAATGGTATAATCTGATATTAACATCCCAAAATGATCAGGAGTACTACAAGGGAATCAAAAAGTAAAATCATATTCAAGATCATTATACATATGTATAGAAAGTTATATATATAGATCTAGAGAGATATATCATGAGAGTTCCATTAGCAAATTATTAAGCTTTAAATTATTAATTTTCGTTAGAATCAAGCTCCTCTGCCCCTTGTGCACTAATGGTTATTTTTGAATATGTGGAAAAAATCATAAAAATAATATACATAATGTAATTAAGAGATTTTTAACATGTATATCCAAAATTTGTTAATTGCTTCTCTCTATTTGTTTGAATTATCTAATTGAGTTTACAGTCTGAAAAATCTGAATAGTTACAGTGTGTACTTGAGACAGTTTAAAACATATTTTGTAGGAAAAGTGGTGGTATAATGTATTTTAATAGACATCTAAAAAAGTCTGACATACATTTTTCTCTTACTGTCCTGATTTTCGGTTGTAGGTCCATTTTATAAATATATATAATTTTTAAAAATGATAAAACCTAATAATAAAAGCTATTTTCCAAGAGACACTATTCAAATATCAAATAAATATTGTAAAATTGAATCTCGCTATGGCTGTATTTTTCAAAATTTTTTTTGGTACCATTACCAGTGACTATACAAGTAGACAACAAAAATTATATGAATAAAAAAAATCTGTATGAAATCTTTAGCGCGCGTGTCTGACTCAAATTTAGCTGATTTAATATATATATATATATATATATATATATGTTACTTTGTTGCTATACCAAATTCTTGAAGATTACATTAATATTATAATGTTTTCTGAAATAAAAATTGCAGAAGTGTATGCCTCAACAGTGGGGTGATTAAAATTTGACATAGGTATTTTTTTCTTTTCACAAATTATGTAAATTGTTTCAATTGCCTTATTGCTCTGTGAGAAAATAATGCCTTAGGGTCGTCCATTAATCTCTTGATTTAGCAACTTTTTAACCCCCCTATGTGATACTTAGCTATATTTTAAATTAACATCCCTCCCTTTCTTGTCAAAATCTCATATATTTTTTGGTACAAAACATCTAAAAAATTCCAGAATATTGTCTTTAAATACAGTTGTACTGGCGTGTCTGGTGGTCGGGAAGGAAATTCGTTACCTGGCAACGGCGAATCAATGAAAAAACAAATTCATGTTATATTTTGCTACACTCCCTTCCATTTGATATTTTGTAATTTTTTCCCCACTCTTTCTAGCCTCACCTGATTAATGGACAATCCCTTATTAGGCTGATATGTGAATACTTTATTAAATTTTGTTTAATAATTTATTCATATTTCAGTACAATAAGACAAAAAAGTAACTAGATTAAATTTATTTCATAAAATTGAATTTTGTACTAATTCCAATAAAAATTAAATAAGTTAACTGAAATTGTTGCCTGTACTTAATATCGTCTAATGCTTATCATAATGTGAGGTGTGAAAAATTACTTATCCCTATTTTATATATTATCTCCTATTTTAAATCTTATGTTTAAATTACTTGTTCTTAAGTGACAATTAATTGTGTTATATGCAATTTGATTTTGTAATCGGGTGTAGTTGTATATTTCTATTTTAATAAATAGCATTAACAAATAATTTATTTGCTTGAATTAATATTATAAATGAGGAATCCTTTACATTGAAAATTTCTATTCCTTAAGATTAAACAAGTACAATTAGATTAGGGTTGTGCATAGTTTTTAGAGATGCGTGAAAGTTATAAAATATGAGTCGTACAATTCCATAGATATGGTTCTAGATATCATTAAATTTTACTTATATGTCATTCTATATCAATGTTTTATGGTTCAGTTCAGTTCAAGTTCAGTTCAAAAGTTCAGAAGTACCTATCTTCACATTGTACAGTTTTTATATCATAAATTGAAAATACTGAAAGTTAGCACTATAATTGTTTTAATTTTTATACCAAGAAGTACTGAATATTGTAGAATATTTTGGAACACCAGTTTTGGAACCTGTTGGAAAACAGTGATTTTTAGAAAGTTTTCGTGTCCATATGATGGTAAATTCAAATTGAATCCAACATTAAATACTAATGTTTTTAAACTCATGCTTTTACAATTCTATCTTTATTCATACATCCAAGAATGTATATGAATTACTTTTATTTTTATTCTCTGAAAGGATTTATTTATTTCTTTTTCTCTTCAATTCTACAATGAACGTTGAAAACTTATATCTATATAGCTGTAATTGGGTCATACAATTTATATTTTTATCACACTTTAAATTTCTATGTCGAATAGTTTTGAGTGAATGATAATAAAATAAAAACAAAGACAAACATGAAACTGATTCTCTGGGGTTTATCAATTCTGTACTTATATCATTAATGGATAATAATTTGATAACCTTAATAGACAGTAATTTATAGACAATTTGTTTTAATGACTCGGGTTTTTATTACATAATAAGTAACCATCGACTTTCAAGTATGTTCTTTTTTACCATGTATCATTTTATCATTTCTCAAGAAGGTACATGTGTAATGGAATTATGTGACCATAGAGGCATTATTCGTTTTTATTTGCTTGTTCTGAAAATACTAAAAAAGCTATATTCCTAGGACAACTGACTAGATAAACAAATATGTACATGGACGAATTAATTGTGAAGTTTATGAGTACTATCTATGTTACTACAATAGATAAACCAGTTTGGTGCAAATTAGGGTATCCATTATTTGCCAAATTTTTTTTTGCCATGCCTTCTGAAATTTTAGTAAAAGCCTTAAAAAATATCAAATCATAATAAGATTTTAATATCCATACTAAACCTTGTCCAATACATTTTCCATTTAAATATCATGGGATTTTGCCTTTTTTCATTATTATTGTTCTGTCTTAAACAAGTGAAAGATAAAGCAATGAGTAATAAATATTCTTGTAAAAAATGGAACATTCTACAAAAAAGCTCTCTCGGGAATTTGTGGTAAATTTACTCTTTAAAAAAACTAAATATGTATATTAAGAGCTTTTTGAGCTGATATTTTTTTATGGCATAAACTGAAAATTAAAGGGCATAGCAAAAAAAAAACCCTGGGTAAATAAGGGACACTCTAATTCATATAGACCTGACTGAACTCATTTTGAATATAAAAGCTTGTGTCAAATAAATCATTGCGCACTGAGATTCTTTCACATTAAACATTATTCTCTTTGGTACATCAAGTCATATATTTTAATTAATTGGATACGGTTGGTTTCCTCTTCAATCTCAACCAATAGGGAAAATATTTCTTTGATAGTAGAATCAAACCCTGTACAGCCTGTTATATTTTCCATATGAAAGTGTGTCTGATACGTTAATTATTTTTTTTCATAATTTAACTAGAGTTGGTGAAACCGCCCTTAGCATCCGCTGCAAGGATTTTATTATTTATTACCTCGATTGTGCAGATGTCACTTGACATAGAAAGTCTCAAACGTTGAATGTATCATAATATCATTAGATAATTTACCAAACTATTAGTTTGTAATATTAGGCTAGCTTTTGGATAGTTCATAAGATCTTCTATGAGTACTTTACTACATTTAACGAAACATCATAAAATGTGACACTGGATCCTCGCTGGATCATGTCGTCTCATTTGTAAGGATAGCTTGGATCTGACCTTGTATGCAATGTGATGGTTACTTTGAAATAGATGAATGGATATTTCATAGAGTGATTCATTTTTTTTTTGTTCCAGTGAACCTAAACGGCGTTGCCAAAGTGGACATGTCACACTTTGATATGCTCAAAGTCCTCGGTACTGGTGGTAAGTGTTTATTTTTTGGTTTTGTACTAGTTCTATGAAAATATTAATTATTTTAATCGGACATAATTTCTTTTAATAATCGTATTGGCCGTTCAACATAATCATTGGCTGTAATATATGAGCGATTTTAAATAGTACAAATGTGTAATTAGAATGGATGAGTCGCTTATCAAATGTCTCTAGTATATCAAAGACCATGTATTGGTTCTTGCACTCCTGGTATGTATGCTGTAAGAGATACGAACCTCTGTCATCATAGAGGTATGAGAATGATCGTAAACAATACTAAAGTTAGGGGATTTTGAATGATGTATATAGAACTGAAATAATTAGTGATTTTCTATATTTGGTTAATTTTGTTTACGAACCAAACACGAACGGGGTATTGAAAAGTGTAAATATCCAGGAAAACTGTATGGGGCCTCGTGTGTTGTTGCAAAGTAGCAATAACATCCTGCAGCAAACGCGTTTAGCTTATTCATGATAGCGTGCCGTTTTCTGTGCTAGCATGCTAGCATATAACCAAAGAAACATAGGAGTAGAATCAATATTGCACAAATGCAATACCCGTGTGGTATTATACCGATCTCAATAGAAACATTTACATGTATGCGGTTGTAGTAGAAAAAGGCATTCTATGATTGTTGTTTGACCTTCTAGAAAATATGACCGCAAGGGGATGTACAAAAGAAATGTTAAAGAGCGCTGTGTGTGACGGAAGAGACGACAAGTGGCGCCCTAGAACAACTTATAATAACTTACAATTTCTGAAAAATTAATTACTGATAACTTCTTAAATGAAAGACAGGTCGGCTGCTCGTCTGCGACTATTTAGGCTACTGAGTTTATATTGTTGATAAACATTGCTGATACTGTTTATATTTCCAGAACGCTTAAAATACGGTAAGGATTAGCAGTGTTTTCGTTGAATTTGTTCGATATTATTGATGTCTTGTTTTGTGTGTATATGCGAAGCCTCGGTCTCTTCTCGATGGAGATTTTTATTCCTTATTTTTTTTATTTTACATTGTTCCTCTATAATTATTCCATTATAAGCCAGGTACAAAACTATACTTGCCGGCGACTTTCGCAAAACATTTGTATGAAAACTTTTAGTTCATTACACCAAACGATAGAGGCGCTGTGCGTCATTTCATACTAAATACGATTTACTACAGTCGCCTGTGAATACAGTAAGAATACATACGAACATAAACATGAGTTGCGTATAACATTGACCGATGTATACAAAGCATATACGTCTGTTGTATCTTTGGATATCAACGACTACCGACTCGGATCCTAATATGTGTACGCAGTTATAGCAACATTACAATTTCAAAGAGTATGACAGTACAGTACAACGCACGAAACTCTGCCGCTCTGAATTACCTGCGAACGATGCGATGCGCGGGTTTAACACTCCCCGACCCTTCCTTGTTCACCCCCGGGTGCCATTTTACGCCATTGCGACGCTTCGGTGACTAACTTCACAGCGGCAGAGTTTCCTGCGTCGCAATGTAATAATGCACGAGTGCAGTAACGTGTACGGGGTTTGACGACCCTAGCGGCCGCTGACTCATACCCAATTAAAAGTCCAAGCTCACGAATTAATTACGCGATTAAGTGCCGTTAATGGCGTGAAATAAAATAATTGTGTGCATGTCCAAGAAATGTGTATACACAGGCATGAGGTAGATTTTTCCTTTGAAATTGTCAGTTAGATTAACTTATGGCGAGGAGCAGTCGACTGCCAAAATGTGCGTGCACCGCGCGGACATTCGGGGAATCCGAACGTTACGCTACAGAATATAATGTCACGGTAACGTTTCGGTTAGCTGCGAAATCGACGACTTCACCAATTTGGTCGTGTAATTTTAGCGGGAGTCAATGACAAATTAAATATTTAGAAGCTCCTTGTCGTTCCTACAACATCGACGATTGTCGATGGTATTCAGCATTATAGTGGTCGATTAGTTTTATTCGGACATCGCTATCGTACGAATACGTATCGTTTAGGGAAAATATTTTTTCTCGTATCGAAAACTTCAACAACATTCATGACTTTTACGTAACTCGCTGAAGTTTTGGTGAATTTAATAATAGTGTATACATTTTAAATGCAAACGTGCCGAATTTGATCGTTGTAAGTTTGTCAAACCAAGCCGATATTCCTGTAATTATCGAGCACGTTACACGTAACGTTTAGATATGTAACTGCAATGTTTATATATTTTAATATTTAGCATTTTTTTGTTTTTAATTTATATTTACACATGTCTGCGAGAAATCTGTCTGACCTTTTCATACAAAATTCACGGTTGGTCGAACGAGATGCGTATCGTTGTATAAAAAGAAAACGATTGTGCTTTTGTAGTAAACTAGAAGTACTGCGAATACAAAAGATAATCTAGGTTTTTAGTCGAGTTAAAAAATAGCTTACAAATTGTGAAACAATAGCGTCTATTTTTACAATAAAACGAAAAGTGCTGCCTTTTGCGAAGTTACTATGAATTTACTAGTCAGATTTAGTCAATAAATCCTGCACACATTCGTCCTCAGGTACGCCTCGCGAGGGCGGTCCCTCGGCGACTTTTATACGACGTCATATTCATTTATTCCTTCGGATGGCGTATCCGCGCCGGCAAATCAAACACAAGGCACGCCATAATGGCAAACAGAACATAATTATTAGGGGGTTTATACCCGATAGGCGTGGGGTGGCCGCTGTAGCGTGCGAACACGCCGACCCGTGTCCGACTAACAGTCCCGCGTACGCGCACACGCCGCTACCTGCCCACGGACGCGCACGCGACGCTCGCGCCGGCGCCTTGGAGTTGAGGACCTGCTACGTGTCCGCATTCTGAATTAGACCGAATAAAACTATCTATCCGAAGCTCTACACATATGCGTGTAGTGGTCATCCATCGACTTTTGTAAAGACCTAACCGCCATGGAAAGTTCTGACCGCCGATCGGTCAAATAAAATTTCCGTTTTGTCCCCGGCCGAGGTCCGTGGCACCTGTGACAACTGCGTGATAGTTCGTGCATAGGTAGTTTCGGAGATCGGCTTGTACGAACAGGCAAACGGACAAAATGTGTAGAAACGGGGTTATCGTACGCTGTTACGTTCCCCCTACACCGTCCGCTATCAGTTTTTGCAACAATAGTTTCTATGTACATACGTAACGATTCTACAGTTTTCATTATGAGTATGTATATTTAACATTAATTAATTACGTTTTGTTAAAATTAAAAAGTGTCAAACGCCATTCAACGGTTGGTATACCATAATAATATTGTGATGGTTGCATATGTGTATATTTTTTTTAATAACAGATCTCTCAAAGTTAGGGACGATAGATCTTCACTTTTGCGATCTGCGCGCACTCCTTTCACTTCACTGCCATCTGTCGGTCGTTTGGTAGCTCGTCGGTTTCGGGTGCTAAAAATTTGGTATTTCTTAAATACGCCACTGATTTGGTCCACATAAAATTTCTAGAACGTTCCATGCTGACCTTATACACATTCGCTGTATAAAGAGAAATCTCTCGAGAGAGTCTACTCGCATTCATCATTTTCATTTGTTATAAATTTTATATTTAATACTTAAAAGAAAAAAAAAATTAAATCCAACTAATTCAACGGTTTATCGTGCAAACTTTATTTTGATTTTAAGCTTCATCTAAGACTTGCACCGAACTTCTATAAAGTTAGGAACGTGATGACGTCATAGTAGTCCCGATTGTTTCGTCGCAAACGATGAGCGTCTGCTGCAAGTCTACAACTGAACGTTATATAAATGTTCGTCGTTAACTGTTAGACATTTCAAGAACTAGGTAGGTATAGGAAGGAACACTTAGATTTCTCTAGGGTTATGTTTTCTAATCTCCAAAATCCCACGGCTAATCCAATTTTCGTGCCCATTTCAGGATTTGAATTACAGATTTGGGGAAGTTTCTCGATCGATCTCCAGCGACGAGAGTAAAGCGATTGCCGTAACTTTCACTAAGTACGATACTTGACTAAGTAAATAAAGTGGAAATCTCACTTCGGTTTTTCTTCTCGTTCGTAATTATCTTAGTGTTCAATTCGAGTTCAGGTCGACGGCGATGATAATAAGCTAATGCGAATGGTGTGAGTGTTTTGCAAGCGATTAGTTCCGGTATAAAATATTGTAATGAATTTAGTCGAATAATAATAATTATGATAACAATAATTCGTACTTGTCTCTCCTATGAGGTAGCTTTTGTATAAAACCAAAAACGAATTATTTTCCTATTCATTTTAAGTATCAAATAATTTTCATCCGGTAAATTTTCTTATGATAGTCGTGGGTAGTTAACACAATTTTTGTTTTTCACGAAATGCTTATATTGTCCTAACAAATAATAATTTGGGCGTGGTTGGACGGTCCGTCTTCGTCCCGACTTATACAAGAGTTCCGAACAGAAGAAAAAAAAAACCGTACCATTAATGGTATTTGTGTTCACATTTGTTTGTTCCGCTCGTAAACATGAATATGTCGATGAGACGGTAAAAAAGTGTCTTTCGCAACTTACGTTCGGAACGCCATGTGTTATATACAGTACAGCGCACGAAACTCTGCTGCTCTGAATTAACTGCGGAAGGTGTAGAGCGCGGGTATTATGCTCCCCGACCTTTCCTTCTTCCCCGCCGCGTTCCTATTTTACGCCATTGCAATGCTTCCGTGACGAGCTTCACAGCGGCAAAGTTTCGTGAGTCGTACTGTACGTGCAGTGTTCAAAATCGACGCGATAAGAGAGACGATAAATCGTCAATTTGTTACTCGATTCTAATTTGGAAAATATTATTCCTATTGAGGTCCCTCTAAAGATCCGTCTTAGAGTTTGATGAGCGCGTATTTGGCTGTGCTGAAACTCTTATATATTTAAATAATATTGATTTATATATTATATATGTAAACGTATACGAGAAAGAATATAATAGTGTGGTGTTTGTGTTTATCGTAACGCAAAGTGAAAGTGTAGCATTACGTGCGAACCGACCGCGCGGGCGCGACGTCTCGCGGCGCGCGCGCCTGACACGACGCCGCGACTATCTCATTACTGCACTGTAATTGCTAATATAACGTCCGGCATTCGGAACCCGGACGTGGTTTTAAGAAAGTCGCGTCGACTTTGAAATCCCATTTCGTACCATCGTGATGGGACGATCGACATCCGACGTTAAATATTCGATTGCGAGAGCCGACTGTCGTTGTTTTCTCAGCGGACACGTCCGACTCTCTATGGTCTCCTGCAGGATGATCTTCTGGCGGTAGTTGTCGATGAAATCATTTAAGAATCCGTATTTTTAATTATTATTCAATCGAGTTGATACCTACGTTCCGTCTAGATATCTAATCGATGTGGCAAGTATTTTTTTCGGACTTGTAGCTACATACATGCGCGATATACTGTATTTTATACTTGCACCGTTCCCTACGAAAAATTGCAAGAAAATCGAAATGTCTATCTGACTGTCAGAATTTCTCATGGACCGTTTAATATCTGAGGATGAGATGGTTCCGATTTATAAATGAATCAGGGAAAAATACTGAAATTCGTAAACCGGAGGATTCGAAATTGCGTCACTTGAGTCTCACACTGGCGCTCTTAGCTACTAAACTATAGCGGTATTGCGTTTTTCGTCAGTTAAATTTAAAAATTTTCGCCGTCGTTTTTGACGAATCTGCTTTTTCAAAATTTGAAAAGCTGAAAAATACGGCAACAGCCATGAAAAACTTTCAATCGTCACCCGAAATGGAAGTAGGATTTTTCCTGTCACCTATGTAATATGCAATATTGTATGAATAAACCAAAAAAAGTCCCAAAACTAAGCTAACACCTATCATTTGAAAGTTATTCAACGAAGAAGTCATCAAAACAGTTTTTTTTTGCTATTTTGAAAATTCTAAACGGCCGCGATTTCTAAACTGACCAGCCGATTTTGTTCATTTTCGTACTTGTCCATAATGATGACCTTTTGAAGAATAAGTGTGCCGAGTTTCGTTACGATCCCTTGAGAATGTCGAGCGCTATCGTGATAATGAACCGCGTTATACGCCATACGTAGACGTATACATATAAATGTTTTGAGAATATAGTATTTTCTGAATCTACTTTCGCCCATTGGGAACATGATATGGTAAAATTCTTGAAAAGTTCCTCTGAAAACTTCGAATCAACGAGCATCTATAGGCTATACATAGGATCTCGAATCCGTTGATGCTGCAAAGTCTCCAGAGATTCCCATTATTAGAAACGTTTTGTAAATTAACTGCGATTCTACGTCAGATATCACCGCGCTGTCGAGGTGGCCCGTCCCGTGAATCTTTGTATACGAGGACCTCGAGCCGTGTAGTCCATGGCCCACTGCTGGTCGGGGTCAAATGATGACCGCCATCGCCAACGCGGTGACGACCTCCGGAGCCTGAGACTTAACGTGGTATCCGAGGCGCGGATGGAACGATTTTAATTAGATTTAACATAGAAAATAATTAAAAAATGTAGTAATATCCGACTGCGTAAAAGTGACCTGAAAAGGTGGAATATGGTGTGATAAAACAATTAAATCAAATATCATGAATATATGAAGTGGGGGGCATACACGACGCGGGAGTAGCCAAATTAAGGAAACACTACGTCTGATACCTCCGACTGCACAAACATTTATCATAGTTGATTGTATGATTTTCCACATCATCTTGTTTTCATCTTTTCGGTTCATTTTTAGTTAGTCGGGCTTTTAAAATTTGCTGTTTTTTTTTTTAGTTATGTTTTAGCTATGTCCTACGCTCGCTTGTCTCTCATATCTCGACATTAAGCGGTGTCAGCGACAAGTCTCGTTATGATAATCGTGATAAATTTCTTTTATCGACATATTGTTATCAATTAATTATGAATATTGCACCTATTTTTATTATTTCTTTATTTTTAATCAAGTTATTTTTCACTCATCGTATTTAGTAACACTAGGCGACGTAGGTAACTGGTTAAAGTTACCTTTCAAAGTTGTAAAATGCGGGTTAGCCGTTCGATTTTAAGAATTGTATTGTATTATACTATAATAATTATTTTTCATATTAATAAGACCTATTATAATATTATATAAGATTTTTATTATAGTTTTTACAATTTAAAGGAGAATGGTTTCTAACCAACTTGAAATAGATATAGATCTTAAATGATCACTAAAAATTTAAAAATGAATAGAGAAATCTTAAGGTGATTTAAAAACGTATTGAATGATACCCCATTCGTTATAGTTCGTTAATTTTTTTTTTCCTTTTACAATAATGAAGCCTGGTTACGAACTTTGATTACTGTCGTGCCCTTACTGACACCCGGAATATTAAGAGAGTCATTAGAATTGGCCCACGCGCTTGATCTCTAGAGTGCCGCAAAGGAACCAACATACGTACGTAGGCTGATAAACATGTCACCCTTATTTGCGCCGCGTAGTCGGTAAAAACTCATGGGTCAATTTGCCCACGGTCAGGATTCGCACCCGGTGCTGTTTGCTTCGAAGGCAACGGCTCTGGAGCACTTAGCCATCCCCGCTCACTGCGCCCTTTGAATTTTCACTGAAATTAAATAATTGCAAGAAAACCAAATAAGGGACTTTTAATCATCTCCAAGTATTCATTTCGTGGGATGCTAATTGAAATCGAAATGCTTCACAGCTCGAGCGCCGAGAGGATATCAATAGCCTCATTCATATCGACCTCATCGATAGACGCATCGGTATCGCTACGTCCATTGATGACGGCGAAACGATCGATCCGGTGCGGGCGGGCGATAAATCGATTATTAAACAATCGTACGATCGGCGGCGGCGAGCCTCCTTTTTTCCGGGTTCGACGACCCCTTCCCGAAAACGGCGCGACGCGCGGTCGTTACCCGCCGCGTCCTTGGCGCCGACCGGCCGCCGGCGGCCGGGCCCCCGAGAACATCACCGCGCCCGCGCACCGTAATCTCCGTGGGGGTAAACACGGGTGCTCTTCGAGGGTTTTTTTTTTAATTTAAGATTTTCTCTAAGAAGCCGTCGGCCACTGAAACGGGAATACCGCACGTCAGAACTCACTTACGTCTTATTAATTTCCATACAATATCGCAACAGGAATAATAAATAAAACCTAGAAAGTATTTTAAATGTCATTAAAATACTTTCTAGGTTTGTCATTACAATGAATCATGTTAGGCAATGCTGTTCTGTTCGAAAGCAAAATCGGGCTGACGATATGAATGTTTGAATGCGCCAGTGGTCAAAGAATAAGTAAAAAAAAAGAATTACTACAACAAACGTAAAGACAAAAGATAGGCTTACGGGCGACACAAACGCACTTGCAAGGTATCTGTTAAACAGCGATCATCGTATGGCTGACGCGCGGACAAATATTGAAATGAGATCAGAGAGATTACAAACTGACCGCGCATTTGAAAACGGATTATTCAAATCAATAACCTCTCATAAATAAGTTTGTTCTATTCCGCTATAGACAATCTGATTATTGTTACGACTGCAGATCTTATTAGAGAAATAATAATATTATCATAAAGCAATTACTTTAAATTACATTAAATAATTAAATACACATCAAGGGCACAGATCCTTTATACACGCAAAAATATAATATTTTCTTTCTTCAACAAACTTATTTCGTGTAATCAAACTCGAGTTCCGACTATTGCCGTGGTGTTCATTATATATGTAATCTACCCCCATAAATGTTTATATTTTTCGTCAAGTGACTTGAGCCGAAGTGCCAACTAAATCAGGGCGTAGGTAGCTCAACCCTTAAATATCCGATAACCCAGTAGAATCACGGAGATCTGAACGGAATTGCATAATGTAAACCCTTGGACTCTGTGTACAGTGAAAGTCTAATAGTCTAGGATCTAGAATTAAAAAAACCCTTCTGTCATTTATTGATTTAATGGAAATAATGTTTCATAGGCGTATTTAGATATAAAGAATTCAAGAACATAAAAATTGTCAGCAAAACAGCCTGCTGCCATTAACTTTAATTAATTGTATTTGTTTTATTATATTTCTTTAAATTATATCCATTCGCGTGTGTAGTGGATTTATGGAATGCCACATAATTATAATGTACTATGAACTTATTATTAATCGATTACATAAAAATTATAAAATTTATTTTGGTTTCAATGTAAATTTTTCAAATAGTAATTTTGATAACCATACACATGATCTGATTTACCACTGAATTTTATATTTCGTATTATAAATAATATGCAATATTATTAGGAGAATTTTTGTCTGAAGCAAGAAAAAATATTGTCGGCTAAATTTTTTTGGTAAAGTAAGATTTTTAAATTCCTTATATCGAAATGCGCCCTTATAGTGTCAGAGTTCATTAATTCTATCAATTAACAGATTTCATATATACATATATATGTTTCCTTTTCTGTTAATAATAAATAATAATTAAAGTTAAAACGGGAATCAATAATTGTTATTTATTTAATATAAGTGGACTAGATACCATAATAAGAAACAAAAATTAATTAAAATGTCTTTAATGGTAATAAAATTGTGAGGCAACAAATATTCTTTGTTGCCTATCTTCCACTACTCAAGTTTGATGTTGATATATTTGTAGTTATATTCTCAATCGGTTTTGTAGAATTTTTTTTTGGCAATTTAACATCAAAATTCGTTGCTTTACGAAATGTGTTCTGAATTGGATCACCTAACTTTATATATGTACCAAGTAGCAACTTTTTAAAATAGACTGACAGACATATGAATTGACACATACGACCTAGGTCCTACAAGGGCTACGTTTTTTCATAGTATAGTACGGAAGCTTATAAAGGTTTAATATGTTCACGATCCGTGCACAAACAATTGAGTTTGTACGAAATTCCCATAAACTGATAACTTTCTCCTTCTTTTTTATGAAGTCGGTTATGAGAAAAATTGCGACGTGCAATACGCGACTATAGGTTCATGAACCGATCTAGATGACGATTTGTCAAACAGATAACGGAAATGATAGTAGTGTAATATATCTTCATTGGATCGCGACAGTTTGATAAAGATTTACCGAACACGTCTCGCTCTCCTCGATCAACCTGTTTATGATAGTAGAACAGTAGAAGTACAGTACAACGCACCAAAGTCTGCCGCTCTAAATTGTCTGAATGATGCAGGGCGCAAGTTCAGCTCTCACCGACCCATCCTTCTCCCCGCTTTCCCGACTAATTTCACAGCGGCAGAGTTACGTGCGTTGTAGCGTGTGCGGGCGATGATGAAGTATATGCGTCGATGAACGGTGCGGTATCAAAGAAAACTATATCGCCGCGTTGATAAATCCGAAATCCGAAAGCTGCTCATCTACCATGAATGATACCAGAGCGTTAGACTCTTTCTTCTGTTCTTCGAGTTGACGTAATCACACTTATTTTGCAGAAGGTTTGATTGTAAGAAGTAAAACTTTATGATATTGCCAAAATGTAGCTTGAGGGAATTGACTTTAATAAAAAGTCAACTAAATTTTATATAAATATGAAGCACGGAAGTAAGGCTATATAATACGTAAAAGCAAAATGCTATTATGTATGAATACGTATCCATTCGATGTATCGAAGTTGTTAACTTTACCGACGCGTCGGCCGGTTTATTATTGCGATGGGTAAAATACGTCATAACTATTCGTGTCAAATTGGCGACCACTATTACAATTTTTATTTAGCTTTTGCTTATAGCTTAATTAGGGTACTTCACGCGTTTTCCTGTACAATTAAAACGATGAGTTAAACAAACGCAATATTAGTGATGCGAAATTAAAAAAAATCGTAGCGTTAAAAAATATCAATATGTTAAAGCACTTACTAGATTCATTGGTAATATCGAACTATTGAAAGAAAATTTTAAACGCTAAATATATATACTAACGTACGGCGTTTAGCTCGGGAATATTTCTTGGATTATTGGTATGCACTAATAATAATAATAAAAGTGAAATTGCATTACCGGCAATCGAATCCTGTCTATAGGCCACAAGTCGAGCGCCGTTCTTACAGGCTGTGGATTAGGTTGGATGTAGTGTCGTATGTACGTGTACAGTGTCAGGATAAATTTCGTTGGTATACACACGCGCCGCATTTTTGCTAAACATTATTAATGTACAAGTATATATTTTTGTTCTTATCTCTAACTTCGCTGATTTCTACACGTGAGCGACTACCACGCTCAGCGGGACAGGAGATTTGTTCGCCATGTGTGAATTTAGCAATCGTTTTCTCGTCGCTTAATCGTGTCTGTGAAGCAAAATTGAAATTATGAACTGTTGAGTAAAACGAAATGCCTAGTGTGTTATAGATATTTATGTAAGACCAACGAATATTTATCTAAATCTATGGTATAATGCACGAAACTCTGCCGCTGTGAAGTTAGTCACGAAATCGTCGCAATGGCGTAAAATTGGCACGCGGGTGAGAAGAAGGAGGGTCGGGCAGCGTTAAATCTGCGCATTACATTATTCGCAGGCAATTCAGAGCGGCAGTTTCGTGCCTTGTACTGTACTTTGGATTTCCTGCGTGTGTTTCTTTTGCCATTAACGATTAACGGTTAACTTCACACTCACATTGCTGTGTGCAATAGGCATTCAAAAAAATTTCAAGATATTTATCGATATACGTTCTCGCTGTGCCAACGGCCGTGATAGAGGCTCGTCCTGATTTAAAACTAAGTACGTCATTTGCAAACAATACACGCGACGAGTCCAACGTGCAACCGATCGATCGAGGCCCGATAGTAAAACTATCGAGCTGTGCCGAATGTCGTTACGTTAAGTGAACTATTGCCGTATATTTGGTATTTCGGAAATGGCTAACTCTTAACTCATTTTTATGGCACAGCATTTGTAACGATAGAGTATCGCTTTTCCGATATCTAAAAACGGAAAAAAAACGAATCGTTACGTTCATTGGTTCCCAACCACAAATGAGCATTATATGACATGAAATACAAGTATATTTACGTGTTATATCTATATATGTAATAATTTTATACATAATCGATTTGTCCGGTGGGAAGTTATCATTTCTCTACGGCGAACGACGAAGACGCCGAGCAAAGCTCTGTTACCCGGTTACTTATTTCACTATCTAGATCGATCGACTGCTACGTCTGGCTGCAAGTTCGGGCTCGTGCGCCGGGGACGCGTGCGCCGCTCCGAGGGGGCGCAGTGCGTTGACACCAACCCCGCGGCGGCGCCCTAACCCCATACATCGTGACGCGATAGGTTCACTTTCATATTTCTTTTTGTGTAACCGACCGTGTTCTCACTTATTCGAAAACACAACAATTTAACGTACAATCTCAGTCCAACAGCATTATTGGGTGGAAAAATTCGACATAATTAATTATTTTTTATTTATTTTTCATCAATCTTATCACAATAGGTTATTCCGAAGATTTCCGTCTCACGAGAGATAATACTTAAAAAAAAAACGATAAGGTCAAGATTAATATTGGAAGATTTAATTAGAGGCGCTCTGTCAGATACCGAAAAACCGGCGAAGAATGCAACGGACTTTCGCATCAACGGTTCCGTATCATCGTACAATATATTTCCGTTATGCATTTATCAAAACATGTATATTCTCTCGTTCAATTCGAGATCTTTAGCATAAGTCCAACTCAGAATTGACAGTTTTTTTTTTATCTTCTAAAACAATTGTTGCATGACAAATGGCCTGTCATTCCGAAGAAAGTGGACACCATCTTTTTTCTGACGCTTCAGTAGGCGACTCCTCGAAAGGAAACACCCACCGAACAGACTGTCTTTTTGATTTTAGTATTCTAACAGTAAACCGAGCTTCCATTAACTGTAACCATGTCGTATACAGCATTTGAGTCACCACCGGCAAATCGTTGAATCATTTTGCGGCACCAATTAACACGACGGAGTTTTTGTGTTTCGGTCAAATTATGAGGTTATCCACCGAGTGCAATGTTTCCAGATAGCTAAATGTTCATGAAGGATTTTGTGTACTCGACTCATATCGATGCCCAGGCTTGTCTGAATCTATTGGTAAGCCACTCTCTTGTCAGTCTGTGTCATGAGCCGTAGGGGCATTGACGTTGTTTCCGCCGTAGAAGGACGTCCCCACGCAGATCGTCAGTCGGATTAGTACCACCACGTCTGAACTCGTTAAACCAGTCACAAACAGCGGCAAGGGATGGGGAGCTTCATCATGAAAGGCCAACCGAAGTCTGTCAGAACTTCCTTGTCGGCTTAAATTGCAACTAAAATCATAGAAAATCACTGCACGGACATTTTCTCGCGTTAAATTCATGGTGGCGTTAGACAATTTTCTTTTTGTTGTCAATTTGTAAAAACAAATGAGAAATTAATGCAATGTACATAACAATATTGGGAAAGAGTTCTATTTTTGAGATTAATATTGTTTTTGACGTGACAACGTCTTAAATTAGGTTGCGGCTGGGAGTCACTTATGAAAAATGTAACGCTCGGTAACGTAACGATGAGTCACCGAACGAGAGAGAGGCCCGCCGAATGCCTTGCGTCTCTCTCCCACTCAACTATGATCGGTCTGCCGCGCGCGCAGCACTAGAGAATTAGTGCATAGCTTGCAAATGTATTGCAAGTTATTGTATGTATATTTGTATATAAATACGTATGTATGTGTAAAGGTAAAAATAAAATTTTGTTAATATGAAATTCAGTGCGAGATTCTTTGTATAAATTAATGTTTTAAATATAATTCTTTGTATAAATAAATGTTTTAAATTGTTACTATTATTTCATCCTTCTTCCTACTATACGAATGAATATTCACATTAAAATGATTTTACCATTCAAAGTCGTTGTCACGTAAAACTTTCGCCCGTATACCGACTTTACAGGCAACCAAATTTTTTTTTATTATTTTACAGCTTCAAAGTGGCCGGTTATAAAAGTTTTAAGTGTCACTTATGTGTTAAAAGTACATCTTATAATTTTCATCCTATTTTTTACAAAGCTTATGAAAGATTTTGCAAAATACTAAAGCACGTATATCTTTATTTCTTACCAAGCACCTAAATACGAATTTTTATATCCCTAAAATGGGAAGTTTGAGTTGTACATACAATTTTTTATCCCTTATTTAAACACCTAGTGTCCTATGACGGGTTGAGTGTCCTTCACCGGAACACAATGTGCCTCCTTTTCCAATTTTATTAAGATACATTCAGCCGTTTAGTCGTGAAGAGGAAATAAACGCATTTATAATATCAGATGGTATTATGCTAATATTATAAATGAGCAATTTAATGTGTATGTGTGTGTGTTGCGTGTGTGTATGTCTTTTATATATATGTATAACATCTCCATTTGTATTTGTTAGCTGTATTCATTTATGGTCGAGTTCAGTGTGGTGTATAAATATCATCAGTCATTTGTACGTACTTTGTTTTTATATCCACCATTTAAATACAATATCAGTGCACACCTGAACAAAGAATGATTTTGATCAGCTCCGTTTTCGATCAGGGTATATTTCTCTCTCGTCACTCGGGCCCGTTTGACCTTGTTCCTGCAAACGAACGGGTCGATATCTTTAACTCTGCCCAAACCGAATGGACGATGTTTACGTGCCGAATTTTGTAATGCTTATTTCGTAGGTTTCTCGAATTTCAGATGGTTCGCTTAGATAATAATAAAATGTTTATGACGCTTCAACGGCTCCGTTGTTTAAGAAGCAATTATTGGTATTCGATTGTAGATCGTTAAAATAAAATCGTTTAGTATAATTGCCAAATGAATTTCGATTTTAAGTCATGTCCTACTTTCATTACTGTCAAAGGTTGCGACATTAGAACAAGATTTATTTTTTTTAATCATGAAACCTGTACATTATTTGTTGCGAGTTAAGTCAAAACATTTTTTTTTTCAATTTGTATTTAATTATAAACATGTTTTATCAGTATATAGAAGCCTTTTCAGAAAGAACAAGGATGTATCATTGGCGAAAGGTTCGTGACTAATTTGAAAAGCACTTAGTTTGGGGTCAGAAAGGCGACATTGTTAGTTTATAATATCTGGGCGACCGAGCTTTGCTCGCCATCTTTCTGTGCTTTCCGTGGGAATATGATTACGTCCCATTGGAAAAGTTGCTTATGAATATATTATAAATATTCAAATACATAATAACGATACGTATTGTGCCGTTTGTAGCCTGTCTCATGTAGTGACTTTTTTTTTTTGTTAAGAAACATAGACATTGCAACAATTTAATTACCTTAACATTCCACGAATGGGGCTAATAGAGCAGCGCTTATATTTTTTAATTTGATCTTTCCAGGGAAGATACCCATATCGATAAACTTGTAAAGCAAACCCTTATAAAGAGAAAAATTTTAATTGAAATCGTTGGGGCCGTTTACGACATTGTGACGTATTCATACATATAGCTGACTTAAAGTATTAACATAGATCTACATATAATTTCAGTTTCACAATTTCCCTGTGTCCCTGTTGCTGTAAATGATTGCACAACCCTGATATTCAAATCTGAAATATGTTGCTAGTGGTATGTAGAGAGAGGCAAATTGATGTATCTGTAGAGCTGATATAATGAAGGGCGATGAATACGATACACCTAGAAAGGTACGACGGAACATTCATATCTGTTACATTTAAGTAGTCAAAAATAATTTTAAACTAGTAATGGAACATCAAAACTACAACAGAAACCTATGCTCTAATTGTTTATTACCGTTTACGGTTTATGATTACGTAGCAAAGCCGCATGTATACAAATAGGCTTATCGTCGTTGAATAGACTAAAGAGCTCAGTGACACAAGTGTGTAGGTGGCCTAAGACTTGTTCGGAGTCCAAGAATACGAGGGTCAAGCGCTACCTGAACGAAACTTAGTTGCGGTTTAGATATTATGTGTTGTTGTTTGCGATAGAGCCATGCTGTGCCCAACTCGGCTGTAGCACGCAAATGGGCCGGGTCCATCGGTGAGATACCCTAACTTTAACAGAACACAGACGTGAAGTGACAGTTTTCGCTGTTGTTCTCGTCCAGTGAGTGAGAGTGCCAGTGGCCCAGTCCTTACTTCTCCCTTCCATCAGCTATCGTATTCCTAGCCACGAGGCCGACAATGCACTGGTGATTCCTCTGAGGTTGTTAGTATACATGGGTGGCGGTGACCGCATACTCTTCGATGGCTCGCATGCTCGTTTGCGCCTAAAAAATGCTATGAAAAAAAAAGTGTGTCAGCTCCGACGCACGAATGGAGTTTACTGCTTTAAGATGATATCGTACATATAGATTAGTATAATGGTAAATGAAAGCATCTATTATATTATTCAAAGCATAATACATAATACACAATAGTTCTCCCTAGTGTTCTGTCAGAAATTAAATCTAAGTACAGTTCATTTTTCAGAAATTGTACTAAACGGAAACCATCTTCTTTATTAAAATTAATATTAAAATCTCCACCAAGTATAAGTGGAAGTTCATGGTAACGTTTCTTCAATAGTTTTGAACCCTCTTCTGTATACACTAACAATGATTCGTGGAGAAAATCTATTATATTAGTCACATTCTGATTGATTGAAATGTAAACAGTAGCCATGACGATTTGTTTATTTCAGTAACCATGACGATGGCGTAACGTCATTTATCTGACACTTGATTTTACTCCCATAAAATTTCATACCCCGGGCCTAAATATGAAATCGATTCTTAAGGAGTAAACTCTAATAAACTCCAAAAATATCATTTTCGAGGACTGGTTTTCTAAGTTGAAATTATTGACCAGCGCTTATACGAATACCGACCGTTGATATATGAACGGTACCATGGTCGTAACTGAGGAAAATCACTAAATTACGTATGAATGTGTCTCAACATACTAGTATTAAACGTTATTAACGAATCAGTACGTATGCCGTACACCGCCCAACGAGGTAATCGCCCCCAAAGACGTCGCGCCCTCCGCACATCTGCCGCGCGGCGTGCTCGCAATGAACCCGGCCACCTGGCCTGCGTGCGCGCAAACAGGTGGTCAATATAGTCGGCCGACTGATAAATATCGGGAGCCGTGCAGATAAAATGCGAGAAATCGTAGATAAGTGTCGGAGATTTAATTAAAATTAAACAAATATATATTGTGTTTAACATCGGTTCTGCAATTTGTGTATCGTATGCCACTAATAACATTTATAAGGATTTGTGATTTGATTTATTGTTGCAAATTATTTAAAATTTACAACATTTGAAAAATATCTTTCAATATGTACTTTATCTTAAGAAGTAACAGTCGTTCAAAAATCATTTTAGTATTTCATTTGAAGTGCTATCTATCTATGCACCTCCGTAATTAACGAAAGCTTTTAACAAAAATTGATTGATATATTTCGAGTTTACAATGGCCGACATTGTTAGTTTTGGCTCAAATAGGCCTTTTCTTTCTATGATTCTGATACATGGATTAAAAACTAATAAACGAACCTTATGCAGTACACATTAGTATGAAAATGATGCATAATTATACAAAGGACCGTAGTTAACCACTGTGGAAAACTTAAGGGCTTTGAGACCCACCAAAATGTGAAATTAATCGTGAGAGGGGTGTCTCCAGTGCTTGCCAGTGTATGCCAATAAACCTCACACAACAATACTCAACAGTTGAGGTCCTTGGCGCTTCTCACTGATCTCAGTTTTTTAAATACATACAGTTAAAATAAATAAAATGTGCTAAAGTCGTAACTATACAAGCATACCGCAAATTAAGAGTTTATTTACGGTAAGAAATTTTATTCCCGGATATGCACTGTCGCTCTTGGAACTGTGCATATCCGGGAGTTTTAAAGATCGTTTTCACCCTTCCGGAACCGACGGCTTAACAAGTCCTGTAAGGCGCGGAGTGTTTGGTTTAGTTCGAGTCGGGTCAAAAACTTCTAGGTCAGTTTTGTCTATGAGTCAGAAATTGAACTTCTAATTTTTTTTATTCGTGAGCTCTCGCTAACCTCTCGGCCCGAAATAAGAATGTATGAAGATCTGCGTCTGCAGTGAGGTGACGGATACTTATATAAAACAAGAAATACTTAAAAACTACATTAGTAACGCTTACATTATGAAATAAAGGAATTTATATCGATAATAATAGTTATTGATTGTACTTGAATTACATGATTTTATAAGATCTGAAAAATATTTCTCTGTCTACATGAGAAGTACATATCTTTAATTCTTTTAACTAAATGAAGTCAACGAACCAGTAATATAATAATATTGTTGAACACTCTCACACTAAATGTAACCGTATCTGCCTTACGCCTTCACATTATATCGACACATACTGCCTATTCGAATTGTGCGGATTATTTCAAGTGCTATTTAATACTTCAAATCGCTTCAGCGTCATATAAAACGTACACTAAATCGTCCATTTATTTAGTTACAATAATTGTTATAACTCAAGTACCGAAGGCTGTGACTTGAGATCGTAATAAAATATTTTGGGGATACCTTTCGTTTTATGATAAAAGGTATATCCATTATATTCTAAATAAAAATATTGTTATAACTCTTAAAACGAAATAAGAATTCTTTTACAGATCAAATGCCAACTTGTGGGTGGCATTTATCTTTATTATTGCTTAAGCGGCAATAAGCTGAAGAAAGCCTTTTGACCTTTATTGTATATATAATTTGATATACACAAATATCAACATCGTTTTTATTAGAATTCAGGTTTTTATAATTTTATTTTTTTATTGTTATATGTGAACATGATAAATATAAAAGTGTACATTAATAACAATTAACGTACACTTTTTATTGTAACTAAAATGCCAAAAAAAAAAACCGGTCAAGTGCAAGTGTATAGTGTGACGAACTTATACCGTACCATAAATTACTTCTTGTGTGTTTTTAAGTCGGATTCAAATTTGTTTATAGCGACTGAAAATAGAATGTAAGATACTTTCGCATTGTAAAAGAAAATCCGTCGCTGAAAATGTTGTCTGAATGTATGAATGAACCTAGATTTAGCAAATATTTTTTTTTATTATCTAGTGAATTTGGAGAAAAGAGTCTGTGAAAAGCGGACAGATAGACGTAAGATTGATCTTCTAAGGCAGGGTTCCATTTATTTATCAGACTTAGGACATCAGGCGAGATACTATTAGTTTGTCAAGCCAATTTTTTTCATATAGCCAAAAGCCAATCTTTTTTTATAAGCATAGTTTCGAATCGTAAAATAACGCATTCAAGCTTGTATTCTGTTTTCGTCTTAATTTATTTTTCGTATTATTCGACCAGCGCCATGGTTCGTGGTGATGAACAGCCCCAGAAATAACCGAACGTGCCGGAGTGTGTTCACCGCTTGAGTTTGAAACGAATCCGATCAAATGATTGTTATCTGCGAGGGTCGGTATGTGTGCATGTATGCGTGTACAACTTGCGTTTCTCATATTGTGAAAAGCTATCATAGTGCCAAACTCTTGATGAATTACAACACTAAGTTTCGTTCTATCGATGAACTTGTATTTTAAAAACCAATACATATATCTAAATGTGATACACTATCTTCACGATGTCGAATTTCTAAAGAACCGTCTTTGGAATATTGATCGTGCGGTTTGTCCGGATGTTGGTTTAGAATGCGCTTCGAAATAGCTGAACGGATTTTATTGAAAGTTCCGATGTTTCGTGTATGAACAACTTACGTGTCGGTCTCTCTTGAGAGTTTTCGAAGATGAAAATTAATAAGGCTAAGACGAAAGGCAAACATCCATCTCGGACTAAGAGCGGTGAGCGGGACGCGGTTTGTCTACCTTCAATAAGTAAATAATGATGCATTGAAAATAATTATTAGAAAAAAATGTTCGGCCGTCAAGAATAAGCGATAAAATGCCATTAGCTTTTTTTTTTGTGATTATTTGCTGCACACATTGTCTGAAATTATATATGGATTTATATGAATAATTAAAAAAAAATACAATGTTTAACTTAAAGTAAAATTTAAGTATAATTCGTCGTAAACAACGCTCGCGAGATAAGAAATCGAATTTTAGGTGAAAAAAAAATCCAAACAAATTTTTTGTAAACTTACGATCTGGGATCTAAGTTCATATTAAAAATTTAAACAATAACTATGCTCACTAGTTATGGTCAATGGCTAATGCTAAGCATAGGACAATCCGAAAGTATATCCCAATTTCATAAATGAACAGGAACTCGACAAAAAACTGCGAAGTTCATAATATGTATATTATAAATTGTACAAAGTCGAACATTGTTGTGAAATCGTTCGCAATATAAGATTATGTAGATTTGTTTATGTAAAAAAAAATAGCTAATTTGTTTTCTTGAGGATGAAGCGCCGATCATCCACGTTAAGGTTATCTCGATGTAAAAAACGTCCTCTGTTCTAATAAATTATTAGTTTTTATATGTTTGCCGTGTCAGACATTTTTTTAGCTTAACTGCACTGACCGACACCTGTTAATTTAGCCTGTCGGGTGCAGCGTCATTATTGTACGATCAAATCGGATGCAAGATATATTACTCGGTATAAAAGTATAGTATTCTATGTTTAATCAACGACCTCCTTTACCCGGTCGGTTAATACCCCCTTCCGTTACAGTACAGGTGGTTCGTGCTGGTTCAACAACGGCGCAAATTTAGGTATAGTTTACCCGAGAGGTTTAAATGTACAAAATTCGCACTAGCTTAAAAACATGTACATCTCCAACGGGTACCTCTTCACGTTTAGTCGCAGCGCTGTAAGTCATATTCGAATAAGAGAGTAGACGGTGTTTCATTTTTCGTGTTCCTATAGCCAAAGGTTGGCATTTGGCAACGGAAAACCATATTACTGGCGTTTGTCTGTTTGTCTATCTTTTTGTCTCACTTTTAATGTGCCGTTATCGATTGAACCGTCAGTAAGTATCCAATTAAACTTTTCAACAGACTATGTGTTGTTACGGTGGATAAACTAACAAATAGAGAGGCCTTCGAACAAAAAATGTGTTTTTATAAAGTTTTTTTTGTTTTGTTTTTGCTCTATTATGTAATCGGTAATATGTATATAAGTTAATGCGTTCCGTGTTCCTATGTTAGATTTATTTACCTTATTTGTTCGCAAACGATAAATTGTATTATTACGATATCGTTAGTGGTTTATTTGTGTTATGTCACCAAACTGGTTAATATACTACTAAGTCCAACGTACAACTTGAGCGATGCAATTGTAAACTCGGCGAACTGATTGCGTTCCATTTCACTCAACCGCCGTTCGTTGTATAGTTGACGACAATGACGATGATTAATGAAAATTATAGTATGCATATGTAAAAATAATTAATTACGGTTAGTGATCGTTGATCTTGTGATCCGTTTAATTTTCATCGATTTATTATTTTTTTACCCACTACTTTTCATACGTCATCACCTTCACCAACTCTATGAACAGCGATAAAAATTTCATATAATGAAACATTGTCTGCCGGTGTTCAGACAAGCGGATTCTTCTCATGGTAACAATAAAGTGTCGCAGCCTTTGTGCTCGTATAAGAAAGTTGTCATCTCACAATGCGTTAATTGTGTTTAAACATTCTTCGAAAGTATAAATCCTTTTCATCCAAGTAGCAATGGATAACAATTTGCCGAAATGCAAGTTGATTTTGCCGACGTCTATGCGGTAACGTGCATGTGCAATACTTTATAATCGAAACACATAATTAATTCGCATTTACTAAAAAAAAAAATGTTTAATAATGTTTGGCAAGTTGATACGGATCTTGGTTTTAAAATTCCTTGTTTATGTACAAAGTATTCGTAGGAATACATAGGTAAATAAATAGGCTGTAACAGTACACAAATCAACTTAATATGTAAACTTTACAATATTTAATTGACCTAATACAAGAAAGCGACATTGATCGCTATAATACAAATACCTTGGGTAAAACCCTCGGTATACTAGTTCAACTCGCACTTGTCCAGTTTTTAAAGTATGTAATTATTACTGCTATATCTCTACCGTTGGTAAGCTCGCGCCTCGGATCGTTTTTTCTAATAAGCTTCAGACTACGCCTCGTTGCGGTTTGAGAACAAATGATGAACAGAGCAGAAATTTCAATTGTTTATTCAGTAGTTAACAGCACCAGCTTCCAAATTGAATTGCACCGGATGCACAAACTGGCTGCATTTTGTAGATAGTACATCCGCCTGCACACATGAACTGCATTGCATATATTACATATGAGGGAGTGTGGCCATACATTTCACATCCCTGCCTCACGAGAGCCACCAGCGCTATGAACAAAAAGTCACGGCAGTCCCGTATAGAGAGCCCCGGATCTGGGTCCCCTCGTCAAGGCACAATTTTAATTTGTAATTCGTATGTGCATTACAAACATTATACTTTCGTATAAATACAATTTATAAACTATTCTAATATTCCTTTTGCTTCACTGACATCTATCAACCTTTTCATGCAAGGTCGTCGATTACGGGTCCTAAAAATTTGGCCCTTTTTTAACATGCCACCAATATGGTCTGCTTAGGATTTTCTATGACGACCCTTGCCGACCTTTCCACTGCACACATTCGCTCTGTATATTTGTTTTGTCAGTCTATTTTCATTCATCCTTTATCAACAATTATGCATAACCACTAGTCCCTAGCAATAATCCGTATTCGGGTAATAAAAAAACACAACGTAAACATTTCATATACACAAATACAAAACACAAAACGACATAGAGTCAATCTATAAAGGTACCTATATGGGAAATAAGTATACACACAAAAAAAAAGATAATTTTTTACAAGTTTTTGTAATCTAATTATTAGTTAATGGCGCGGCTGTCCGTATCATTAATTACATAAAATTGTTATTATTAGGAAAAATCTTCGTTTATCTGCAATCGCGACATTTATGGTCTTTAATGTGAAATAATATTGCGTGATTCCTACGTTATTATAAACAATGACCGTGTCCCATTTTTCGTTGACAAAAAACAATACGACGTGTAGACTTCACATGTCACAATTGTTCAAGCTTTTTTTTTTCCATTTATTGGACCTGAGCTTAGAGATCCGATATTGAAAGTTTAAATGCAGACAACCATTCTTTGTGGGTAAAACTTTTGAGCTCACGTCACCGACATGCTAATGTTAACAGTATATCTATAGCTATCAGTACAACGTGCTGCGTTTAAACGGCAGTGAAAGTACAGATTGAACTAGTATATCGTATTGTACTATATACAGCCTATCATGTGTTTTAATTAATAAATAAATAAACAATATGAAATGTATCTAATTATTGCTTGGAATGCCGATAATGTGAAAATTAGACTCATGTTAACGATATCAATTAATTAACAAAATAATGTTTTTTTTTCGATATTGCAATTAATTAGGGAATCCAAAAAAGACATTATTGTAAAAACCATTACAATTTTGAGTTTTCACTTCTGTGAGCAGTCCCTAATAACTCCTTATATTTTTTTTTCTAACGTGTCGAGAGAGTTTATCACACTGTGTGTTTGTGAATTTAATTTAAACTTTTCAATAACTCTATTATTTTTTTTCTAAATGCCGTCAGTCATTTTTTGTAACAAAACTAGAGAAGACAAAAACGATATGTTTTATAAAAATATTTAAAAATACCAATTTTTCGATACTTGAGTATTTATTGCTTTTGATGATAACACACTGATGTGTCGGTTTTTACTGATTACGGCAAAGCCAAAGGGGGATTTTAATTTAAAAATTTGTATGTGGGTATGTTCATCTATTTCCTCGTAGTTCTCAAGATAATTGCCGTAACTGTACAAATAATTTATCATTCCATGCGCTTACACTTACGCTCACACACACGTACCTGCCATAGGATATAAAAAATTTGTTTAAATCCAACATGGCTGAGTTTGTCATTTTTCGACATCGAAAAAATTAAATCTAAGATGAACACATCATGTTATGATATTGAAGAATGCATTCTGTATATGTATAACTTTTATATGCGAAAATGTTTAAGTTTGTAACAAAATAGTTTGAGGGCCGAAGGAATGTACGAATGCCGCGTTGGCCGCCCGCCCCACGCGAACCTGTAACAACAAAGCCGTTACGTTACTCGATAGGATAAAGTCTTTGGAAGGCGTATTCATTAGCGCCTTAAATCGCAATAAACCCTTGAAAACCCTCACGTTTTACGGTCTCTTATTCAGTTTAATAGATTTGAGATTTGACTTCTATGTTAATCATTCTTACGTAATATTGGTTATATTATATATATATATATATATATATATTAGATGAAGGACAAGAAAATTGTATATAGCTATATACAATATGTATTCGGATGCACTTGTCAAGTGAAGCTTCTTAGACGTGTGGATACAAATATAGAAAATAGTATTTGCTATGTACTGCCCGACGTCTAACTTTAGAACTCACCTTCGTAAACAAAAATGTGTAAATTCAGTAATAAAAGAATACATCTATAAATATGAATTTTTGTGGAATGTAATAAAAAGTGCTGTCTGTACAAAAACAGCTTGTGCGCAGACTTTGTGCCACCACCCACACAAAGATACACCTGTAACATCACGCTCAAAAGCGCCTAGAAGTAGCGGCCGAACGGTGATCAATAATTATGCTCTATCAATTATTTATGAATAAGGCCCGACGCGAGCTCGTATAAAGCATTTCCTGTATGAAGTACTACGTATTACGAGCGAAAAAGTGCTTACGTGCGTACAGCTTACCATTTACCGCATTCGATGTAGCGTGCTGTAACACGACGCGGGTACAGAGCGTGACGCGGCAGAGCACGTGTGAAGATGTACGACCCCCAGTTCACTTTCCACTCCGATGCCTCATACCAAAAGGTTCGAAGCAGAGTCTATACCTAAAGGATGACCATTGACTACTGGCGATTGTTATAACTGGATTACTCTGAGTGAGCGATCTCTGCGTATACATATTTATACACGGCTCTATCTAAGAAAAAAACCTTAACGATTTCGATATACATTTTTCTTTAGATGAAGGTTCGCTTTTCAAGTCTATTTATATGGATATTTTCCCTGGTAAAGCTAGATAATAAAATCTAATCATTGTTTTACTTGGCGTCATTTCGTTAAAATTTTGATGTGATTCGCTGTGTCATCGCTTCTCAAGAGCAGATGGCACTAGATAAATACATAGGTATTATTCGTATATTGTGTAATGTATGCGTATTATGCATCCTAATATTTATTTTTGGAAATAAACATCGACACCTATCCCGCGGGAAGTTATCCCGTTTCCACGACGAACGCAATAGATGCCTAACATAGCTCGGTGGCCCGGGTACTCCCATGTGATTGATTTAAATTATGTAGTCCGTTTCATACGATTACCATGCCCTGCTTTTATATGTCGCCATGACACATATACGTCGCGGCCGTTATATCTTTGTTACAGTTTGTGATAACGACCTAGAAATCAGAATTACGCTGTGGGCGTGGCATGACCCTCATAGAGAAAGAGTCCTCTATAGAACTATCTTCGCGCCAACGTGACGAATTAATGGGATGTTTCTATAGAAAATATTAAGGTTCATTAAATGTGTCCATTTCGCATTGCAATTTAAGGTATCGAAGAAGTAATTATGCATAAGAACGCTGTAATACAGCGATATCTGTACATGGTTAAGTCAAATATTCATGCTGTATTCCAATTCTAATTCTTATTGCCGGTTATACTTACAGTACGCCAGTTCGCCAACCTGTACTCTACGTTTTCCTAAAAGAGAATTAAATTCAAGTCTAGACACAGGTGTAGCTCTAATTGGATGACGGGCCACAAAAAGTGTGCTATGAAACCGTTATCATATATACACTGGTGTAATTGTTATTATGTTCTTTAACAACCGACGAAATCGACACGGTCAAAGGTTCATACATTTCTGCGGGCCTTAAGAGTTCTAAAAGAGTGTACTATAGGACTATCCCTGCACCAAAGCTATGAATGCATGGAGAGGCCCATCACTAAAGAGTCATGCTAGGCCTGCAGCAGATCTCTAAGAAATGTGCCGCCTCCGTCAGTCGCGTGCGTCGTCGCCGGCGGCCGTTTTGTTTACAACCGTTCTTGTGTCGATGTGTTGATGTTTGTCGATCTTTACGATTGCCGCGCGAGTCAAACACAATGCCCCTCGCCACTACTCGCTATAATCTCTTTTCGCGGCGGATGCAACGGGATGTGGACCGCTAACGTTTAACGCGTCTCCGACGGACCGCCTATAAATTAGGTTTACGAAATTGTAAAACGTAGCAAAAAGTAAGGGAGAATACAAAATTAACCGCCTTTCTTCACAAATGTTTTATTATTATATTTTTTTACTTAAATAGCGAAAAGTAAAATCTATGGTGTAACGTAATTTGTCAAATTGTTTGTCACGCCTTACCTGTATGTATTAATTTTCCATGTCTTATATTCTACGATTTGAGAACTAACCCATTAAATTAATTTGTCGTTTTTAGAAGCAGTATTAGACATCTTCATATCTGTTTTTTTTTTAATGTATTAATTAAAAATATAAGATAAAGCAGTAATAAAATGATTTATCTCGTGGTGAATCGCTGTTATTACGCTTTACGCAAAGTGACAGTTCAAAATAACTGCTCACGCTTTAAAATGCTTCTTGTACACGCCATATCTTGTTATGATTTCGTATGACGCATTAGAAGTTCAATGCGACTTCTAGAACGTCAATTCATACATGATATGCGTATTTCCTTATAACGGGAGTGATGATTCAATTTACGAAAAAACCAATAATTTTTAATATATTCGAATTCAGATGACACAACCACGTTATCGTCCACTATTGAAGATAAGCTTTATTTTTTTTTTTTTTGCCAATTGAAAGCAACACCTTGAACCGTGAAAGTTGCGAGTTTCCAACGTTCCAAGTTTCAGAGTAATTTTCTACTGGAACTGGGACTTTTTTTTATGTAAAATAAATGTTCTAATTTGAGACTAGTGCAATCGGTGCGTTTGTTATTGTATTTTTTAAACCAACCAAAAACTCTCCATAAACAATTTATACACGTCACTTAGCAGGTGACCAGTCACAAAATTCATGATATAAATATTATTAGTTCTGTACGCGACCGTAGCCGAGCTCATTACCTGCTATATCAAAATCTGATGTTTCCTGACGAAAATCGCCTAGATAAATAGGTCATTAACACGCTATCACTAAGTCGTCGTTCGCCGTTTCGATGTAGTTGTCGACACTACGTTTTTTTTTTCAAGTTCAATGACCTCTCGCATTCTAGAGTTATCTCTCTACATTATCAGCTTTGTGTGTGTGTGTGTGTGTTTTTTTTTTATCGCGGTTCTAATGCCCGCGCTATATGTACATTTTGCAGAACCCACTTGTTAGATGACGTAGTTGCGCGATCGTGACATTGCTTCTAACTATTATTATATAACGATCGTCGAGTCGGTCGACGCGAAGGATAATATTAATAGGGAGGGGTTTTCATACCTTCTGACCTACGAGCAGTGGTGGTTCAGTGATTACGAGTGGTCGCCTTCGAACCGGGAGGTATTGGATGCGATCCTGACGATCACGGGCGAATTCGCCGATGAGTGTTAACTTAAGTTCGCGGCCCTGAGATCAAGCTGAGCCGTCGGTCCCGGACGTAGCCTTCGTACCGAAGATGTAGATTTTTAGCGACTGCCGACCCACACCAGGCCAGCATGTAGGACTCGAGTTCTAGGTCCTTCGGTCTGAAACAAAATGATCGTGGGAGGGTATGCTTCAGGGCTAAATAGGTGGCATATCGTCGTAAACGCTAATAGAATAAAAAGCTAAATCTATCTGATTGAAATTAGCTGACGTTTGACATTTCGTTAGCTGACGTTTGACATTTCGTAAAAGCTGACGTCAATCTCGTACATTCAGCTTTCCATTATACGAGCGCTTACGACTATAGAAAGCAATCTGTCCAGCACTGCCGCAATGGTCGATTATATAAAAAAAAACTAATGCAACAAACAATCTTCCTTCCTGCCGACCTCCAGTCTATTCGGCAGGCAGGTCTCCCGTCGGCCGATATCGGCGAACAGTTCAATACGAATTCCGTCACACGCGAACTCGTCGGTTTGCTAAGCGCAGGCGTCGACGCCGTCGACGAGACGGACGCACGCGCACGCGGTGCGCGATAGTTCAGTTCGCAGACCCGACGGCGTACGCATTGTTGTTGCGTATCCGTGTCGCGTTGCTGCAAACAAAGAACGCGGGTATCGACGCCGCGATAAGGTTATCCAGCACGGAGGAATGTCGGTCCGCCGCCCGATATCCTTTCCGAAGGAGCAGGGTGTGTTTTAGGTGAATTGTTATATTGCGATATTGTAATGCACTCTAACCTCTGTTTTGATAGAATGAGTATTTATTATGTTTCGTGATGTTGCGAAATATCGATATTATTGCATTTTGACGTGACAACGTCTTAAATTAGGTTGCGGCTGGGAGTCACTTATGAAAAAGTGTAACGCTCGGTAACGTAACGATGAGTCACCGAACGAGAGAGAGGCCCGCCGAATGCCTTGCGTCTCTCTCCCACTCAACTATGATCGGTCTGCCGCGCGCGCAGCACTAGAGAATTAGTGCATAGCTTGCAAATGTATTGCAAGTTATTGTATGTATATTTGTATATAAATACGTATGTATGTGTAAAGGTAAAAATAAAATTTTGTTAATATGAAATTCAGTGCGAGATTCTTTGTATAAATTAATGTTTTAAATATAATTCTTTGTATAAATAAATGTTTTAAATTGTTACTATTATTTCATCCTTCTTCCTACTATACGAATGAATATTCACATTAAAATGATTTTACCACTCAAAGTCGTTGTCACGTAAAACTTTCGCCCGTATACCGACTTTACAGGCAACCAAATTTTTTTGTTGGCTTTATTTGTTTTCGATATTGTTTCGTTTGATGACGGCGCGCGACTGTGCTATTTTATTATCAATCAACGAGCATTTAATTATGACTAGTTTTTCAACAATGCCCAATCAATTTAATAATGTGATGCAATAAAAAAATATTGCACTTAATCGTTCTTGTATCATAAACAAATCAGTTTTTTCAACACGAGAGTGTTTTCCTACATATATATATATTTTTTCATCTTTTATTGTATTCGAAGTTACACATCACTTAACAGAACTCGATTAAGCTATTCTGGGAGTCCCATTTGTTATACAGAAGCGTCAAAGTGGCTCGTGACGCAACAGAATAGATACACTCGTAAAATGTTTCCGAAATTATGTGGATGAATATTTGAAAGCTGGTCGATTGCAACACATCGGCGAACGCTCGCCTCCGCTTGTTTTATTTTATTTTTTCGATATGTACCTAAATTTTTGTATTGCGTCAACGGATTGAAATTCGTTAATGTAGTAGCGCGCAGTGAGAAAGCAGCTCGTTTGTCTCGGCTTTCGTACGCTCTTAGAGAAAGGTTGTTTATTTTTACGTTATGAATGGATTCATTTTTTATATATATATATATATATATATATATTGCATATCCTGTTTGTTCGAAAGGCTTCTCGAACATTCCCCCTGGTTGAGGATATAATCGAAGTAAATATGCAATAACTGTAAACAAATGACATTTCTCATAGGATGTTAACAAGGGGTACTCATACAAATTATGCATGACATTATTGCCATTATGCACGATTGTCATGCCACATATGTGCCACTATGATTAGTGGCATATACAGTGCCACTAGTACGGGGCGGCGTTAAGACCGCCCGGCAACGCAGTACCGCTACCGGTCACGAGCGAAAACGACCACTGCGCTTGCAATTGCCATAGACTTTGAATCAGGTTGACATTTTAGATATCTTGAACAAATCGTCATTCCTCGTCGAGGAGCAAAGGTTACCAGAAACTGCATAACGTAACACGTTTTATATTGTCTTTCTACCTCAAGGAGCTAGAAAGAATTTGTTTAAATGACTAGATATATTTATTATTGATTTTATTTTTTACGCTAATAAAGTGTCTGTCTTATTAAATAAAAAAAAAATAACTGACAAGGAAAAAGTTAAAATTAAACCGCAAAAACGAAACAGTGGCCAACGCCGACCCGTAATTTCCCGGCTGCCAGGAACAAAATATCTAAATGTTCGTTTTTCCTGTACTAAAAGTATTATGTTAAAGTTAGGAATTTCTCGGTATTGTTATTCGTAGTCAAGTATTTTACTCTGTATTTTTTGATTGCGTTAACTTAAAAGCTTGATTTTATTTTTTACATCTCGGAATAACATAAACTTAGGTATTTTGTATTAATTTTAATTTGATATCTCCACGCATTCCTGAAAAAAAGGGTCTAGAAAAACAGACAATCTAACAATGAACTGATCCTATAAAAGTTCCTTTTGAGGTACGGAACTCCAAAAATAAATCACGTCTTCTTTTTCTATCAATAAAACGAATTTTTAGAATCAGTTTAAAAAATTACCTCTATACGTACATACAAACAAATTTTACCTCTTTCAGTCTGAATTCATCGTAGACACAGACATCTACGTATCCATGTCTCATCGATATTTTAACATCAAATATCTATTAACATTTTTTTTATAATATAAATTAATTTTTTTGATAGAAAAAAATATATTAAATTGCATATCCTGGATATGGTTTCGGGATTTATCTAATGAAAATTTGTAATAAGTTATACGTATACATATACATATCATATGGAATCGATAATGCATCTTTCCGCAAATATTCATCATCTCCGTTTTTAGAACTATTTTGCTAAAGTAATTATAAAAACCATATAATTAAAAAAAAAAAAGCTTATAAAAATATAAAATAATATAGACACTACCCTAAGAAATGCTCGGCCTGACTGCAGGCGCGAGCGTGGTCATAGGTTCGCGGCGCTGCGTGAACAAACTCGAATTCTGACCCGCGCTGGGGCTCCATGATCTATTACTTTTTAAGAATTTATCCAATCAGTTACCTACAAATGACACTTGATGTTGTCAGTGATATAAAGGTTGCCATTGGTATTATTATATAAGTCTGATCTTCCATATGTGTTCCATTCATCTTTAATCAAGGCAAATTTCCGCGTAAATAATACACACACACTATTCACGCAATATTACTTGCGGACAAGTTGTTGACTGTCAGGGTGCGTTTTAGAGTCGCAGCAATGTCACCTCTGCATACTCCCTAACATTAAATCATGTTTGCTTCGATAGCAGTAAAAGATATTGTTATTAAACACATTAATCACACACAATCATAGTTTCAAATACGTCAATATCGTAGCCGTATTACTTATACTATAACCAATGACTTTGGTTTTTTTTAGCAATTTTTTTTTTTAAGTATTTTTTAAATGTTATTCTTTATCAATCTTATTATATTTTACAATTTATAATCTCCTGGAGATTATGAATATTTGCGGAAAGATGCATGGTCGATTCCATATGGCATAACGTACGCATTTGTATCTACACCGATATCAAGTATCGTTTTAGAAATGGATATTGTACATGAAATTATTTTCCTAATAATTTCTATAACAACAAAGGCCCACCCCGTCTTTTTCGTTTACAAAAATGCTGCCGTATCGCGCACGCGTTCAGACGCTGCAAGCTGCAATCCCAAGAATAGGCGTCTTTGTTCCACCGGCCGTCATTAGCTTCACGCCGCCGGTGCATTTTCGGCGTTCTCAAAGCTTATCCAGCTGTAAATACCGCGGCGGGCTAATATTTTTGGCAATGATAATAATGAAGTTTCAAGCGGATCGCGGAGCGTCGACCGTCCTCGACTGTCCCTGGAGG